>OY365808.1:42266378-42866378 GCA_959347315.1 Bimastos eiseni | reverse complement strand
ACTTCATAAAACTGTTCCAGAGCCTGTATGTAGGGTTTTCTTACAACTTAGGTCATTCTTGGCCGAAGCTCTCGAATTTAAGATTTTGATGCATCCTCATAGAATGAGCCATTTACTAATTGTATCGAGTCATCTGTGAAGTGCTTGTTCGTTTTTCCCTCGAACTTTGAATACGTTAGCTTTACACATTATGTCAAAAATCATCTGCTTTAAGCTGTGAATTATATAAATCCTGCTCATTCGGTTAGTGCAAAGAGCTCAAATAATGTTAGTGATGGAAGTGAAACACCCAAATAATTAACGAAATTTAAATCGTTCCAGAAGATGTGGTATCAAGTTTCCATCGGTTTCAAATATTATATAATTTTTATAAAACCAGAAAATTTTTAAAAAACGTTTTAAATTTTCTCATTTTAAATTTGATTCTTGAACCAACGTCTCAGCCTCAACCCACGACCTCTCGAGACACCTCAGGTCATCTCTATATTGTCTCAGGCAAGTTTTTCCTTGCTCTTCGTTTCCTCCCTCGCTCTCCTACACACCAGAACATCAATCTTCCATCAATTGTGATCCTATCTTCTGTGTTCCATCTTCAACCTAAATGAACTTTGTTTTACTGGGTTAGCGCCTCCATCCGCGTTCTACATGTCAAATCCTTCATCTCTCCCAGATTCCTCCAACTATACTGTGTAGGCTCGGACCGTATGCGGACGATTCATCCACGGACGATTCATCCCGGACGATTCATCCTCGGACGATTCATCCTCGGACGATTCATCCACAGGACGATTCATCCAGCGGACGATTCATCCGGAAAGTCAATCCAGGACCATTCATCCAAAATAAATAAATTAAAAAAGTCCTTTTTACATATTATATGAGGCGATTAGTAATTAAATTATAGTGTTTGACTTCCCCTTCGATAAGCAATATCAGAGGTTAGTTAATATCAGGTTCGTCATTACACCAGACATTCCATCTTAATTACTAAAATAATTCTTCTTACGTCCAAAAACATGACGTCACCAAAGTATGCGTTCAGTCTGTAAAGTGCGCGTGTTTTTTGATTCATAAACAACTAAATATCAATAAATAAATATGCTTTTTGATTAATTAATGAACAATAATTAATAAAAAGCAATAAAATTGGATTGATGATTGGTCCGGATGAATCGTCCGGGGATGAATCGTCCTGTGGATGAATCGTCCGAGGATGAATCGTCCGAGGATGAATCGTCCGGGATGAATCGTCCGGGGACGAATCGTCCCCAAACCGGCTCGGACAGTTCAGGATCCTTCGAAGTGCTCTCAACATCAGTTGGCCTTTTCTTTGTGAGATCCTGTCAGTTGTCCATCTTTTTACTTTGTTGGCATGGTTTGCGTTCTTGAGCCTCCGCCCGTTCATCCACAATATGGAACAACTTTTTGGAGTCTCCTCTTCTCGCCCCTCTTCCGCCTCTTCCGTTCTGTCCTGTATGTACAAGTTTTATCTTCTATGCATCTCTTTATCACTTCCTTGTCCCTGTATGCTGTTACGTTTTCCCATTCCTTATATACTTCTACCTTCTGTTCGCCTACTGTTCTGTAGCCTATATTTGATGATGAAATTACATAGTGAATTGTGGACGTCAATTTGATTGCCACATACTTACTAAATACCTGTATTCTAACCATCAACAGAAAATATCTGCCATTACGAGACATTTCAACCAAAATGTCTGAAAAATGAAGTGATTCTTATGAGAAGTGCCACCTTTGGACGTATGCGTATTGGACGATGTGTCACTGCTGATGAAGTTTCCGCTCTACAGAGAGCAAACATAGAGGATACAAATAGTTACCTCGGATGCTCAGCTGACGTATTGTCAATTCTTGACCGGAAGTGTTCTGGAAACAAGGATTGTGAAGTTCGTCTTTCTGACATCTCGGCTGAGGATATCAAGCCTTGTCTTCCTGGCTTAGTCGTATATCTCGAAGTCAGCTACAGTTGCATAAGTGGTAGGTGGGGACAATTTCTGAATATTTATGATAATTGTCATAAAATAAATCATAAGTTGCGTTTGATTATCTTCTTTGCTTACCAAACATTACAAAAAAATTCAGCTTGACTTCATTTTTCTGCATAGCAATGTCGCATTTAAATATTCCAATTTCTCTCTAAGTTTGTTTGTCAGCAGAAGCGTAGACGCCATTGATGTCTTCGCCAAAATCTCTCGCTGGTTAAATTGTTTTTCTGAAAAAATATTATTTTAAGCCGTGCGAAATTTTTCAGTTGTAGACGAGGAACGTTCTTGTACTGCGAGTGTTTCTAACAATGGTCCAATTTACATTATCGGTTCATCTGCCTCTCAAAGAATCTGCGGAACAACATCTCATCCATGGTTTGTTGAAGCGCCTGTTGGCCAAAGGATCAACATAGTTCTTCTCAACTTTGTTACTGCATCAACTCCACAGATAGGACACCGTGACGAAGAGCCGTGCAATAAACACGGTGTAATTTTAGATAAAACAAGTAAGAGAAACACGACGATTTGTGGAGACACCGAGCAAAAAGAGACGAAGATCTATTCATCAACAGGAAATTCGATTCATATTACTTTGAAACCATCTGATAAGCAACAAAATGACATTGTCGCAAAGTTCGTCCTAAAACTGGAAGGTAAGATCAACGTCATTCCTGTGAGCGTTATATTTTACCAGAGAACCAATTTTTGCCACATAGAGCTTTAAAAAAATACGAGGATCATGAGAATTGTAAAATTTCACATCTTTTATTGATTTATCAACAAAAGTCACACAAGCGTTATTTTACTCAAGCAACACGGAAGGTGTTTATGATTTAACTTAATCAAAATTTGTGGCATGCAGCAATCCCATGAAAATATGTAATATCTAAGGAGGCGAAACCCTTTAATGTAAACGAGACGAGCTCATGAGTCTGAAGTAAATTTCTGATCCTATTCGAATGCTCAAAAATTAACAATTTCTTTTCGAATTTGAGTGGCTTCAATATAAAGGTCTTCAATTAAACAATCAAAAGCTAATTTTTAAATGAGCATTATGCTTCTGCATTTTAAATACATGTAATTACGCATTCGTGGTAGAATGTATGTGATAACGGGGACAATGGTAACGATATTTAAAATAATAATGTGAATAATAAGAAAAATGATAATAATAATCCCATTGGTCATAGTAATTACAATGATGATGATAATGATGACGATGATGATAATATTAATAAAAATAATAACATAATAATAATAATAGTAATAATAATAATAATAATAATAATAATAATAATAATAATAATAATAATAATAATAATAATGACACCCGAGAGACAAACTTCCTTTTCCAGAACTTGTCAGCATTGATCCAACGTTTTAATGCGGTGGCTTTTCAGGGCACTATGTCAAGATTACAATCACCTGACAAGCGGCGACCCAGATGGCCTGATGACAGATCCGTTAGCAATGCCAATGATGAATAACACTATATGTGACATAATAATAATAATAATAATAATTCATAAATTAGTTAATAATAATAATAATAATAACAATAATATTAATAATAACATAAAAATAATAATTGTAATAATAATAATAATAATTATTATTTTTATTATTATGATGGCAATAATAATAATAATAATAATAATGATAAAAACAATAACAATAATAATAATAATAATAATAATAATAGTAATAATAACAATAGTTTACGTCTTATTTCAAGCAGACGTTTGATTACATAATATGATCGAATGACGGCAAGTTACGGCAGATGTCGAATGTAAGTGATTATATTGATTCATTTTAGCCATTGGATGTTCTGATATAATTCCACCTGAAGATGCTTGGTTAAAAAGAACTAAAGATTCTATTCTGATCGGATGTTATTCCAGTAGACAGACTTGGCATCTCAACTGTCAGGATGGAAAATGGATAGGCGTTATTGGAAACTGTTCTCAGAGTGATAACGGTAAGGATACAGTTTCAGAAGGAAATGTTTGTCGCGTTGTATTCTAGGAAGCGTCTTGAGGTTCGATTGTGCAAAAGAAACTTTCGCAAAGCTGAGAGAAATAAGAAGTTAAGTTGGCTTTTAAAAACAGATCTTTAATATACTGGAACGCATATTATTTCTCTTTTTGTTCAAGAGCATTTGATTCTCAAGTTTATTAATGTTGCGCAGTTTGAATATAATTGACATTACTTTGGTGCCCTAAATTGAGGTATGTTAAATTTACTATCAAGCAAGCGACAAAGTCTTATAAATAGTATTTTTTAGGAGGATTTATTGACGAAAAACTTAGATGAGTGAAAATGCACTCTTGGAAACCATACTCATTAACAGTCACCCCTAATTGAAACCACACATTTTGCAAGGCTTAGGTCATGTTAACTGTGACTTCTTAAAAGTAGGCCTAACCGTGAGGATCGATATATTTAAAGAAATGCAATTTTTTTTACTGTTTTCATTAGAGATATGCAGCGTCTAATCATTTATACAGGGTACCTTAATCAATAAAAATAGTGTTGCATCATATTCAATTTATTTTCAGGCCCTCTGAATACCATCGAGTATCAAATTCAACTGACATTGAATTTGAAGTAATGGCCACAAGGAATGCTCCATCGTGTTAATCATTTCTTTAATACAATAACATTATTAATAATCTACCGTATTTTAACTGCAGAAACACACATTGGTGACGAAGCTGATATCGGTCTATAAATTTATATGGTGTTTGAAATTTGTTGTCTTCATTATTTTTATGTCAGGCATTGCCGAATTGGAGCCACGTGACGCAGAAGGAAAAACCGAAATGGATTCCAAATTTTCTAGCACTGAGCTAGGTATGGTTTTCATGTGTACCGTAATAAGTAAGCGATATCCAAAATGAGACATGGACGCCACAAAGACATGACCTTTTATAATAAACCCAACTCATCAGTTTATAGCAGAAATAAATTTAGCAAGTATAAACAACATATATCTACCACAATTAAAACTCAATTTTATTTCTCTCAATTGTTCTGAAGGTTCTATAGCCTTAAGTTGTCTAAAACAAATAAATGCTTGACAGTGTTTTATTTTAATTATAGATCTATACACCATGTCCTTTGCAGAATCTTTATTCTAATAATTCGATAGGCAGCATATAAGGATATATAACTTCTTATTCTGTTCCATCCCTTTATTTTAGTGTTGGCGATTGTCGCTATCGTTGGATTTACTGTTGCTATTTGCATTGCGGTCATTTGCATCGGAGCAATTTGCCTGCGACGGTTGGTCTATAAAATACTATAGTAGTGAAATAGTAAAATCATGATGGAGAACTTTGTTAGCGCAGATCAGTTTCGGATTCGGTCTTTTGCAACAGGAGGACCGCGTTGTGCCCGGGGAGCCTGACAGAGCAGTTGAGTGTCCGATTTGTCATGTCTGAAAGACCTAGTTGACTAAAACTTGGATGTGCGACCACCGGGAAGTCCAGAAACTCAGTTGATAGGGCCCTGGTCCCCGTAGATCCGCACCTGCCGTGTATTACATTACAAGAGACTCTAACAGCAAATATCTGCGTGGTCAGTAACATTTTTGTACAGTATATCAAAGTGATGACAACACTTAATATGACGCCATAAAATAGTTATAATTATGTCAGAATAGGATCTTCGAATGTGAGCGAAGCAACTACTAGAGCTCTCTCTACAGTAACTGTCTCAGAGGTGGCTTTAGCTCCTACTCCATGCGTTTCAATCCGTGCGCAGCAGCCAATTGGTTGCCGTGTCCTACAATTTTCTAAACCTTTGTTCAATTAGGTGACGTATTATGATGATGCTGGCGATATTCGTTTATTATACGAAATCGACTACATAGGAGTTTATTAGAATGTTAGTCGATCTGTCTTAGGCGGACATGTAATATTATTGTATAGAACCATGGGGCGCGGTGGTGTAGTTCGATGTTCGGTTTCTTACGTTCGGAGGATCGCAGGTTCGAGCAGACCCCGAGTCACTGCGTAGCGACCTTGGACAAGTTGCTCACCCATAATTGTCTGTGAGCACTCATCTCATCCCCGGGTGGCGTAAAGCCAACGGACCTGCCTTCGGGCAGAGCACTCATCATCATAAGAACCCTTGATATATAACTTTCGTCCTTTATGGGCATAATAAATGTATGTTTTCACATGTGTGTTTATATCTGAACACAACAGAATTTAGGTAATCTCTGATGAACCTGAATCTGTGCATTTTGCAGAATATGCGGTTATACATATTAGGTTGCTCCACAATTGCGCTAAAATGACGAAACAAATTCGTAACACTTATGATTTGTGAGCAATTAGCAAATGCCACTATCTTGCCAACTTTCGTTAAATGCTAAAAATGTACTCACTCAGCTGACTAATGAATAAGATTTTTCAGTGTTAACAGGAAAAGCAAGAGACGTGAAGAATATAAGACTCTTAACTATCAAATAAACACAGTAAGAAGTCAACAACAATCGGATGCAAGAGTTTCATTAAACGCTACTGGGAATGGATTCAATGGATTTGTCGCACAACAAATGCCATTATATTCTGTCTACGATGGAGACAGTGACCTCAACGTCGTCAATAATGCATCAAGAGTAGAAAGTGGCAGTCAAAGTCTTCAGTCTTAAATGCTGAAATTTTATAAATGTTTGCCCAAGGGGTCAATGATATTTTAATGAATACCAAATTACCAATTTCCATTGACCTCGTGATTTGATATCTACAGACTTAAAATCGTGGAATTTTAGTTTGAAAGACACTTATGGCTATTGCCAATAGTATATGTCTCTCCCAATAATTATGTGCTCGGGGCGGACCATATCAATTCGAGCAGCAGTTTATTTATTTCATCTGGCTGTTTTCTTTGCATTTCTCTTTCCTTTCGATATCTGATAAATTCTTTGAGTCGTTAATTTTGTATATTAATCATGCGGTCATTGGCACGCGTTGGTGTCGCTGTGTGTTCTGTACATTGCATCCTAGGCGTCGCCGGGTCGACCAACCTCAAATCACTGCGTAGCGACCTTGGACAAGTTGCTCAACCATAGTTGTTTGCGAGGAAGGCAGCGGGAAACCACCTCACTCACTCACTCTTATCCTCGGGTGGCAAAAGGCCAACGAACCTGCCTTCGGGTAGAGAACTCATCATTGATCCATCGTCTTTAATTATCGGTACAATGTTAGCATTAGGATAATAAATTCTTTGTCTAAGTAAGCCTATTACCTTATCTTTTCTCTCGATCCACCATTACGAATCATGGTGCTGCACTTTTCTTTTCTATTAAACTTTGCTGAATATCTTCCTAGGTAGGTAGGCAGGCTTGGACGATTAGTGACTTTTACTAATCGCGATTAGTAGGCGTCAATTAACCGATTAGTCTGCCAAAAAGAAATGACTTTAGCAGCTTACAAAAGGTAGGTAGATCATTGTAAGGGGGAAGGCGGAGAGCAACCGGGAGCCCATTCCAGGTGGACGGACCAACCACTGAGAAAGCTCGACGCAGCATTAGCGACGAGCGGGTCCTGGACACCAGAAGCTCGCCTTTAGCAGATTAGATTGGGACGCACCAGGTGTCTGAGACATTTAGGCCAATAATTTTATTATTATGTTTCAATTCGGTTTCTTTGCCAATGTAAACGTGCAGTGTGAATGTGACCGTTTGTGGCTTCATTAGTGTTATATCATTATTATCTAATCGAACAATCGAGCTACTCTCTCTCTCCCTTCTCTCTCTCTCTCTCTCTCTCTCTCTCTCTCTCTCTCTCTCTCTCTCTCACTCTCACTCTCTCTCTTTCTCTCAGCCAAGCTGAGCTTTGGAAACTAGAAAGAAAAGAGGATCTTGTTGTGGATATATGCTGTTGCAGGAAGCCAGTGCAATTCTTCAGGATTGAATTAATCCTTTTTAGGGAGGGGTCAGCCACGTGTTCAAACGTGTTCTCGGGTTCATTAAACAGTTTGGAGCAAATGCTTTATAACCGGGTGCCATTCCTGACGCCAACCCTCTTTCGGATGGGTAACCTAGCCTGGCATATTTAGAATGGCTGCCTGGGCTCGCCATGCCGCGCAGCCGATATCTAGCACCTGAGAATTGTCTATCACTGCCGCCTTCTGAGGTTGGTCCGCAACTGCTTATGATTCACCTGCTTATATCGCAGCTGACCTCTATATCTATAGGTCGTTCCACTAGTCGCCACCTGTGGACGCGTGTGATAACAGTGGGTCACACAATAGGCCACACACAATAGGCCACACACAATAGGCCACACACAATAGGCCACACACAATAGGCCACACACAATAGGCCACACACAATAGGCCACACACAATAGGCCACACACAATAGGCCACGCAAGTACACAACTGGCACACAAGTACAGCTCTGCCACACAGAACAATCGAGCTAGGCGTAGGTCCACTAATCGAACAATTGAGCTAATCGTACTAATCTAGCTAATCATACTACGTTTTTCTGATAATAATTATGGCTAGCTATGCCCCTCGTTGTTTTTGTGTTGCGCAACGTCGAGGTGTCTTTAATTGGCAAGTTAAACATTATGACTGCACCTCTCGAGTTTTATGCATAAGCGTGTCTGTGTGCCCGGTTATCAAAAGTCAGTGATTTTTACTTTGAATAATACAAATGGTCACCTGGTATTCTTTGTAAGAAAGCTAATTTATGCAAATTGACCATCCAAATAAACCAATTTGAGATTTCGATCTGGTCATTCAAAACCAGAGGCCAGAGTTTTAAACTTGAGCGTCTTGAGACGACCCCCGACCTAATCTCACAAATAATATATTATCGAGAGTAGGCCCCTACATGAAAATTGTTAGTATCACTACGCGAACGAGAAATTCATCACTTGCGAATCGCTTTGGATATCGTCTATGCATTTACATGTAGCTGAGAGAATGTATTGGATCTATCTATGCCACCAGTTTTATTCAAGAAACGCAGATTGTCGCTTTCACTTAAAGGCAGTGGGCGCTTACTTGAGTATTATGCTAACATTTTAAGTCGCACACTAAAAATGCGTGAATTTTAGCTGCAGTGTAAAATAATAAACGCTATTCTGACCTTGAGACTGAAGGAGATGATGGAACCACTAGTTCTAATTTTTGGCACGATATTGTTCGTAGCGTTTTTTCAAGGATCAAAGACAGAGCCAGGTATGTTCTTAGCTTAGACACAGATGGTAATTCGAGGTTTGAGAAAAAAAACACAAAAGTCAATACCGGGGTAGTTGGAATTGAACAAACGTCGCAGATCACGTCTACACATCAAAATAACATCAAAACAACAATAATTTCTTAATGTGCCCATTATTAACAAACGTTCACTAGAGTGTACTGTAGTAATGGTCGTATGCTTAGCCCTACCAAAAAACTACGTCCAGCCTCGGGTTTGGACAGCACCATAAAGCAATTCTAGGCAGAATCAGACCCGTGTAATTTGCCCATTGTTATTTATGTTACTGATGAAGTGACCTAGTAAATTATGGCGTACTTTACTAAACATCTGTATCTTTGCCATCATTAGAAGACATCTGCCAGTACGAAACATTTCAACCAAAATGTCTGAAAAATGAAGTGATTCTTATGAAAAGCGCCATCTTTGGACGAATGCGAATCGGACGATGTGTCTCAGCTGATGAAGTTTCCGCTCTACAGAAAGCAACTTTGGAAGATGCTACTGGATATATTGGCTGTTCAGCTGACGTGCTGTCAATTCTGGACCGGAAATGTTCTGGAAACAAGGATTGTGAAGTTCGTCTGTCTGACATCTCAGCTGAGGATATCAAGCCGTGTCTTCCTGGCTTAGTCGCATATCTTGAAGTCAGATACAGTTGCATAAGTGGTATGAAGTAAACACCTATAGATAGTTATGATAAACGCCGTTTAATTATTTAAAAAAGGACTAATTTTTTATGCCAAACATTCTGTCTGGTCTGAAACTGTTTAAAAACATGCAAACGAGTTTGAAATTCATTTAGTAACATAAATGCAGATAATAAATTCACCAACAATAAATTCTAGTTTGCTGGATTGTTTTTTTTAAGAAAACATTTTTGTTAGCCGTTCTACTATTTTCAGTTGCAGATGAGGAACGTTCCTGTGCTGTAAGCGTTACTAATAAAAGTCCAATCCACATAATCGGTTCATCTGCCTCTCAAAGCATCTGCGGAACAACATCTCAGCCATGGCTTGTTGAAGCGCCTGTTGGCCAAAGGATCAACATGGTTCTTCTCAACCTTGCTACTGCGTCAACTCCACAGATAGGTGACCTTGGTGAACAGTCGTGCAATAAACACGGTGTAATTTTAGATAAAGCAGGAAAAAGAAACACGACGATTTGTGGAGACACCGAGCAAAGGGAGATGAAGATCTATTCATCAACAGGAAATTCAATTCAGATAATTTTCAAATCATCTGATAAGCAACAAAATGACATTGTCACAAAGTTCGTCCTGAAACTGGAAGGTAAGATCAAGGTCATTCCTGTAAACCTTTTTTTTACCAGAGAACCATTTTTTCAACATAGGTGCTTTAGAAGGTTCTACGTCTTTTGGTCCCCCGTCAATTGAACCCCTGCCTTTTGAACCCAGCCCAATTGATGCAACATTCCTGTTTCACTTGCGACCTTCTCCATTTATTAAAAGAACGATGTAAAATTGCATGTGATGTTAAACTGATTAAAAAATACAAAGCGTAATTGAGAGTCATGAGATGATTAGTTTATCAGCATAAAGTCCTAAGCATAAGCGTCTGTGCATGTGATAAATGAGCCATTATTCTGAGATATAAAGAATCTCCTAACGGCCGCAAACGATTAGGCCTACAGCGCGATTGACACGAGCCGCAAGTGAGCGATATAGATTTTTTGCTGGATGCTCCATGCCGAAAATATGTTGTCTTCTGTCTCTGCATGTCGCGCTGAAGTCTTAAAAATGCTCTGAGATATAAAAGAAACTTCGAACGGCCGTAAGCGGTTACAGCGCGGAGTGACACGAAGCTTGGGCATTAATTTGTTATTTTTTAGTGTTATTTTGCAAATCTGTAAAATCATCTTTTGCCTACTATTACTTACTTTTGCTTACTAATGCTTACTTTTGCTTACTCAGCAAAAGCTACAAGTCTGTGACGCGCAGTCTTGAGAATTGAGAGTATCAATTGACGATCAATTGATTAGGGAACCAATTGACGGGGATCAACTGAAGGGATCAACTGACGTGGGATCAATTGACGCGATACACTTTAGATTAATACGACGATCACTGCATTATTGTAAACTTTCACATCTTTTATTGATTTATCAACAAAATTTACAAAACCGTTATTGTTTTCAGACCAGCTGAAAGTGCTAATTAGTTAACTTATTTGTGGGGACGTTTGATTAGGTCCTACATAGTATGAACGAATGACGACAAGTTACTACAGAAATCGAATCTAGCTGAATATTTTGATTTATTTTAGCCATTGGATGTTCTGATATAATTCCACCTGAAGACGCTTGGTTGAAGAGAGCTAAAGAAGATATTCTGATCGGATGTTATTCCAGTAGACAGACATGGCATCTCAATTGTCAGAATGGAAAATGGATTGGCGTTATTGGAAACTGTTCTCAGAGTGATCATGGTAAGGACATAGTTCCTGAAGGAAATGCTAATTGCGTTTTGCTCAAAGAACAGATATGCGATCGTATAAGAGAAACATTCACAAAGTTGAGGAAGTTATTTGCTCGAAACTCAGTCAGAAGATAGGTTGGCATATTTTGTAAGAGATCTTGGTATACCGGAATGCATATTGCTTGTCTTCCTATTCAAGTGTGTTTGATTCTCAAGTTTATTATTTTAGCGCAGCTTAGAATATAAATGAAATTTCCTCGATGCCCTAAAATGAGGTCTCGTAAGTTTATCATCACGCAAGCGACTAAGTCATTAGAAATAGTTTTTCTTAAGAAGATTTACTGACGAAAGACTTGGCTGAGTGAAAATGCACTCTTGGAAACCAGACTCATTGACAGTCGCCACCAATTGGAACAACAAATTAAAAAAGTTTTGAGTCATGTTAGCAGTGATTTCTTAAAAGTAACCGCGGCAGGATCAATATATTTTAAAAAGGTCACCTTTTTAATGTTTTCACTAGAAATATGTAGTATCTAACCATTTATGCAGCATGTTATAGTCAATATAATGCTGCATCATATCCAATTTGTTTTTCAGGCTATGTGAAAATTTTCTTGAATACTTTCAACTATCAAATTAAGCTGTCACTGAATTTGAAGTAATGGCCACAAGGAATGCTCCATTGTGTTAATCATTTCTTTAATACAATAACATTATTAATAATCTACCGTATTTTAACTGCAGAAACACGCATTGATGACGAAGCTGATATCGGTCTATAAATTTATATGGTGTTTGAAATTTGTTGTCTTCATTATTTTTATGTCAGGCATTGCCGAATTGGAGCCACGTGACGCAGAAGGAAAAACCGAAATGGATTCCAAATTTTCTGGCACTGAGCTAGGTATGGTTTTCATGTGTACCGTAATAAGTAAGCGATATCCAAAATGAGACATGGACGCCACAAAGACATGACCTTTTATAATAAACCCAACTCATCAGTTTATAGCAGAAATAAATTTAACAAGTATAAACAAAATATATCTACCACAATTAAAACTCAATTTTATTTCTCTCAATTGTTCTGAAGGTTCTATAGCCTTAATTTGTCTAAAACAAATAAATGCTTGACAGTGTTTTATTTTAATTATATATCTATACATCATGTCCTTTGCATAATAATTCAACAGGCAGCATATAAGGATATATAACTTCTTATTCTGTTCCATTCCTTTATTTTAGTGTTGGCGATTGTCGCTATCGTTGGATTTACTGTTGCTATTTGCATTGCGGTCATTTGCATCGGAGCAATTTGCCTGCGACGGTTGGTCTATAAAATACTATAGTAGTGAAATGGTAAAATCATGATGAAGAACTTTGTTAGCGCAGATCAGTTTAGGATTCGGTCTTTTGCAACACGGGAACCACGTAGTGCCCAGAGAGCCTGAATGAAAGTGAATTAAGATTTGGATGTGCGACCACCGGGGAGTCCAAAAACTCAGTTGATGGGGCACTGTCCCAGATCCAGATCCGCACCTGGCGTGTATTACATTACAAGAGACTGTTACAGCAAATCATTCGTTAGTAAAATATCTGAGTGGTCAGTAACGTTTTTTGTACAGTATATCAAAGTGATGACGACACTTAATTTGACGCCGTAGAATAGTTTTAATTATACTAGAATAGGCGCTTCGAATGTGAGCGAAGCATTTACTGGAGATCTCCATACAGTATCTATCTCAAAGGAAAGTTGAGCTACTTCATGCGTTACAACCCTTACACAGCAGCCAATTTGCTGCTGTGTCCTACAATTTTCTAATCCTTTGTTCAATTAGTTGACATATTATGACGATGGTGGTCATATTTGTCTATTGATATGTAATAGCATACCGGATGACAAATCGAACAGTAACTTACAAGGAAACAGGCTATCTAGGAGTTTATATATATATATAGAATGTTATTTGATCTGTCTTACGAAGACATTTTATTATAATTGTACAGAGCACTTGATCTATAGTTATCGTCCTTTCTGGGTATAATAAATGTAATACTATGTTTTCTCATGTGTGTTTATATCTGAACACAAAAGAATTCAGGTGGTCTCGGATGAACCTGAATCTGTGCATTTCACAAAATATGTAGTCATACATACAAGGTTGCGCCACAATTGTCTTTAATATATGATAAAAATGAATTAATTTAATTAAGCAATGAACAAAATCTTTCAGTGTTAACAGGAAAAGCAAGAGACGTGAAGAATATAAGACGCTTAACTATCAAATCAACACAGTAAGAAGTCAACAACAATCGGATGCAAGAGTTTCATTAAACGCTGCTGGGAATGGATTCAATGGATTTGTCACACAACAAATGCCATTATATTCTGTCTACGATGGAGACAGTGACCTCAACGTCGTCAATAACACACCAGGAGCAGAAATTGGCAATCAAAGTCTTCAGCTTTAATTGATGAAATCCATAAGTTTTGGGGTCAATGATATTTTATTGAAATTCATATTATCAATTTCCATTGACCTCATAGTTTAATATCTACGCTCTACAGACTTAAAATCGTGGAGTTTTAGTTAGAGCTTTTCCAGTTGCAAATACACCTTCTGCCGACAGTTTCTCCCAATAATATATATGCTCTCGGGGCGAAAAATCACTAAGCTTCAAATATCATGTTTGATTCCTGGCGAATAGCAACAGATGTTCAACAATTTATGCATTGTCTGATAGGAAAGCTACTTTATAACATGATTACGGAATCATAAATATTGCATTTCGGCGATGCAATCAATCATCGCTTTTTCGATAGTGTGACGCACGTCACTCTAGACGATGGCGCTATATGAAAGTCATTAATCGACAGCAGAAGCGTAGGAGGACTACGGATGAGAATGTCTACCTGACACATGAGATGGGAGACATCAATGGGCTTCGCCTGAAGCAGAAGGCCTCAATACAGACACCAAGAAATATGCAAATATCAACGGAGTGTCAAGCAGAGAAACCCGACACCTCGAGGCGGACGCCTACCCCTTCCATCTCTACGACCCACAGACAAGAAACTCATGAATCAGTTGAAGATTTGGCCTGGACCGGCTGGTTGACACGGATCATGAATAGGGGACAATTCCGATACAAGCGGCGCAATCTGTTAGGCGGTATAACTGTAGTAATGGAATTCAATGTTATGTAATAAGACCCAGCCTTATTGCATAACAGCCGCTAGTCAAACAGTAACTGGACGCCCCTAGAAATCTGACGTAACGCTAGGGACGACAAGACCCGACCAACCAGGATTTAGTAATGGTTTCTGCAAGTGACCTGTCACCCAATAGAGATACGAGTTTTTGCGTTTGGGATGTCGAAGGAAATCGCCTCTAGAAGGATTCATATAGCGTAGCAAGCAAGGAAATGGGGACTTGTTTCGGAACTGGGGAAGACGCTAGGTCGTTCTGACGATAAGGGTAATCAACATAGCTGGGAACCCCGTCTCCAACGTAAACCGGGGAAACATTTCAAAAGGATACTAATAACTCCAGTAAGTGTAGATAGGATGAGTGGTGTGTATATATTTAATTAAATATACATATTAAAGCCATCAAGTGAGTCGTGTGGCTGAGCTTGGTGACAGAGGAAAGAACCAACGGATACTCTCGTCATCAAGAAGAAGGAGTGGCGAGAGTGAAACCCGCGACAGATAGCACATCAGTTGTTTTTAGGCTCTCTCTCTTTTTTCTCTCTCTCCCTCTCTCTTCCTCTCTCTCTCCATATATATATATGTATATATATGTATATATATATCCGGCTGCCTGACAATTCCGATAGCAACGATTAAACTCGCTGTCTATGTATTCTTGGATCACGATAATAAAAAAAGATTGCGAATACCAAAATGCTTATTTACGAGAATCAACAGTCGATTAATATGTATCTTTTTCACATTAAAGCGCTGCGGACGTTTACATATTTGATTGATTAAAACTTTTAATTCAATTAATGCTATGCTTATAAACATATTCAAAGTTATTGCAGATATTATGAGCAAGGATTGATGCTAGATCTCGAATTGCAATTTTTGGTTTAATTTTTGGTTTAAATCGCCGGCGAATAAGTTGGGCTCCCTGATGTGGTTTTGTGGCCGCCCAGAAATTTTTTGATCTTTTCCCTACATTACATTATGTTTACTCTTGATTTTCTAGTCTACCGCGCCAAACGGTCTTCGTATGCTAATCATTTCAGTCAGACGGTTAAATAATTGGCTGCATATAATGACAAAACAAGCAACATTTTGGCCGTTGTCGAAACTGCTTCGTTACGCTGTTTCGTCCGTCATCACAGTTTGGGGTCTGCTCGCTGTGACCAGATTCACTTCTTTTGGGGTTAGGGACAAAAACCACGGTGTTTGGAGAATTTTATAATATTTATAATGGCACAAGGCAACGTCTACAAACATTATTAGGATGGGACACAAACTTAAGCTGAAAGATAAATCTGTCGCCATTCACTTTGGAAACTAGGCCTGCATCCCTATCATAGATAATGCAACATGTTGTGAAGTTGTCGCTGTTGCTTTGCTATACCTTGCTGCGATTCGCTCAGACTAATTTCTATGAAACAATTGTCAGGTTATTAGAAACTTTAAAGTTTATAATATGTAGTCGTAGCCTGGTAGATCATGTAATAACTGTAGTCATTGGTCCCAGTCCATAGTTAGCGTCATTGTCGCTGAACTAAGAATTTTGAGACGACCCCGAGGTGATTAGATTATAGCTTGATGTGACCTCATTGAATTCCTGCGCGCTTTATGCAAGCTAAAAAATTTATTATCTTGCAGACATACAGTTGAGAATTACACATCAGTCAGTGCGGAATCGTAGGACATAGAATTATAGATGCTCAGACTCACACAGTCTGTTTACTAGATCAGACTTACAATAGGATTTACTGAAAAGATTTTACATTAGGAAATACTAAGAGTGAAATCACTTCACAGCTTAGCCAAAAGGTGTAAATGTTTTTTTGAACTAGGCCTATGTAGTACAGTGCATTAGGCTATTTCAGCTGAGCTTCGCTTGTTTTCATGCGTCAATTGTTCTGATGCATTTGATGATAATGACTTATAAAGTCACTAAATTAAGAAGACACTTGATGCTGATCAGTGGATTTCTCTTGTGTATATATATCCCACAAGAAGTGAGAACAGAAACAGGTTCGTTTATCCAGTAACAACTGCTTTATCAAACTTCTCATGAATGATTGTCTCCTATGGCACCTCAGACTAACGCAAAATGTCGTCAGGTGGCCGATTAGTTAGAGAAGAGAGTCGATTAGCTTTGCTTCCTTGTGTACAGGTTCGAACCTTTCCCGAAGCAGTTGTGTAAAGAGACCGTGAACAATTCGTTATCTCGCTGTAACTTGGCATCGTATGGCTGATAGCACTTAGTAACGCTTGAAAGAGAGCAACTCGAAATACAGCTGAATTTTACTGTATATAGAAATATTTCTAAGTTCAGTTAACCATCGCCACCGAATTTAATGATGGCTTCTGAAAATAATACTCAATTTCCATCTTAAGAGATAAGTTCGTCTTTAAATCAGGAGTATCTTACATGTGGATTTGGCTTCAAGCCTCACAATTACGATGTATTGACGTATGTGCCTATATGACTTCTGATACTAAGTTCATCGGAATGAAACACTTAATGAGTCACCAGCGTAGTCATTTATTCACGTGGTTCCATATAATTAACACCCTAAACAACTGTCATAATATTTAAATTGCGATTTAGTTCAATCTCAACCAGCTCTTGTTCGTTTTGTTGACATCTGCATCTGTAGAGCACACTAAAGACGTGTGTCATTTTGAATCGTTTCAACCTCAATGTCTCAAGAATGAGGCGATTCTTATGCAGACCGCCACCTATGGACGCATGCGCATTGGTCGATGCATAACAGCTGAAGAAGTTGCTGTTCAACGATCGTTGGCCGGAGATGATCTTCGTCTCCTTGGCTGTTCAGAGGATGTCTTGTCGATACTAGATGCGAAATGCTCCGGAAAAGTCTCGTGTGAGATTCGTGTGAACGATATTTCAGAAGAAAAAATTCAGCCGTGTTTTCCTGGTCTGAAAATGTATTTAGAAATCGACTACAGGTGCATCAACGGTGAGTCTATTGCTGTAGCTGAATAAAAAGTAACAACTAAGATATTCCTGTGTAAGTTAATAATGTTTCCAGGACATTTTACCCACTCAAGATTCCTACCAATGGCGGCAATAAACGGTCTGCATTGTTAACAATGTCTAATTTTCACCAAGGAACAGCATACGTTCACAAGGAAACTCAAAATTTGATTTTTTAACGCATATAAGCTGAATATTGATCATATGCGTACCTACCGATTATATGAATACGACAAAAATTATCAAAATGCTACATTTTCCACACTGTATGCGTAGGAATCCCTCTTCTACTTATATGAATTGAAAGAGTCTACCATCATTCTATAGCAACGAAAACGAAATTTGGTGTTTTAATAAGATAATTTATTTAGCGTTGCCAAAAAGGCGCTGTATATAAGTTTATAAAACTCGTAGAACATTATTTGATGTTTCTACAAGATAGGATTTGAACAGTGACTTTAATGACTCTATAGATGTGGGTCATTCAGTTTGTTGGATGTTCACTAGATTCCGTCAGTTTTGGCCTTCATCTCACTATTCCATTCTATTTACGAACTTATAAAGCGACTCTCACAGTACAACCTAATCACTAAGACTTTATCTAAAGCACTCTGCATATAACACAGATTATAAATAAGCTAATGATTGTTTAATGCAGGTGCTTTCTGCCTATATAATTGTTCTTTTGTCCGCCCATGCGTTCCCTTATGCTTCTCAGTTGAGGGAACGACGCCACATCTTGTGTTAGATTGAACGCGGCTGTCTCTAACAGTTGACTAGGTGATTTCAGAACACGAATGATGCGATAGCCTGAAAGGTACATAGGACTATTCACACCTGTAGCGAGTTGTAAGGAGTTATAAGCGTCTTCACACTGGAAAACAAATTGGGAAGAAGTCTATTAGAATAGTCCTAATGCTGTACACGATATGAATTCTCTGAATTTTGTCTCGTATTTACAGTTGTAGACGAGGAGCGTTCATGTGCAGTAACAGCTTCTGCCAATCCAGTTCACATTGTCAATCCATCTGGTCTCAAAAGAACCTGCGGAACAAAATCCCAACCATGGATGTTGGAAGCACCAATTGGTCAGAAACTTAGAATCAGCGTCTTCTACCTTGGATCGTCTTCATCTGTTGATCAGAATAAAGGACAACTCAGCGATTCATGTCAGAACCAGGGTGTTATCATCGATAAAGTCAGAAAGAGAAATGCATCGATCTGTGTGGGTGGACGACAGAGAGAAACAGAACTGTACTTATCGAGTGGAAATACATTGGAAATCTATCTAAGTTCAACAATTCTTGAGGAGGAAAACAACAACAACCAGATGTTGTTTGCATTGAAAATTACAGGTTAAAACACCATTGAATATCTATGGAATTACGGCTTTTATCCCGTTACGCCGAATTTATTTCAGGTATAAATTGAGACAGATACCATTCTGAATGCATTCTGTTCTTAAAATACAATAATATGAGAACAGGCTGAAATCAAAAAATCAACTTTATCTTACTACTCTTCTCAATAAAACTGGAATATAAAGACAGATTGTGAGATTTTGTGATAAAGGCAAAAACAAATCCTTCAGTTAGTATTTCAGTTAGTATCTGATATTATAGCAACATTGATAAGCTTTATGATAGCACCACCTGTAAGGTGAATTATACATTACGAATTAACTGGAGGTTAAGGTTTTCTTGACGAAATTTGATTTTGTTTACCATGTGGCAATCAAGTACAGATAGACATATAGTTCAGAAAATTCTAATTGGTTAATATATTTAAAGTGTTCTAGAATTTGTATCAATTCTGCTGTTACAGCTGTCGGCTGTTCCGATATCATTCCTCCGGAAGACGCTTGGTTAAAGAGACATGATGATACGATTCAGATTGGTTGCTACTCCAGTCGCCAAACATGGCAACTCACATGCAGAGGTGGAACTTGGGCGGGTGTCCTTGGCAACTGTACACACGGTTAGATTTGCAATTTGTGAAATCATGATAATAATCCGAATTTGAGGTGCATTGATTTTGTGAAGCTAAAAAACCCATTGAAGACATTTCACTCAAATCTAACGTAAGATCTGCTTTAAAACAGTCATTATAAACGACAGGTAACAAACATTAGACTATATTAATGAAAGGAGCTATATAAGAGAAAATTCTCAAAAATCAGGTTGTTGGGTCATATTCGCCGAATTTATTTATTATCCCATTTATTACGTTACAGATTTTTCACCACGCAGACAAGAAGTTGAAACGAAAATTGTTCCAACGCTATCGAGCAATGGACAAGGTAATTATCACATTTTATTGCAAACCCTTGATAGAAACCTAAAATTGACAACACCCTTGCGCAATCACCCAAGACTCAATTTCTGAGCATCGTATGATTGCATTTTCTTCTATTGAAGTTTTTGATCACTTGTATCTCATGTGGTGGAAATTGTGCTTCATTGACTACAGCTGAAGACTAGTCTTAATGCATCGTGTTGTTTAATTTCAGTGTTAGCCATAATCGCAATATGTGGATTTACTCTGGCCATTTGTCTGATGATTATGTGCATCGGAGCTGTGTGTTTACGAAGGTAGGGTCTATGAGACATTGTTAGAAATTTTAATTGTGAATATCAAAATATCATTGTGTTCAATAAACATATGCAAACAAGATAAGTGTTAAATTGATGGTATATTGGAGATTCTTATTATTCAAAATAATCTTAATACATACTTAATACATACATACATTACAAAATCATATGCTGCATAGATATATATGAAATGTAATAAAGTAACATTTATTCTATAAATTGCAAAATATCACTTGTCTCAAAAGATCGAGTAATTTCATTTTTCACTTTTTTATATTCGGTTCGAACTTTCTCCTGATATGTTTTAACCAACAAAGCAAGATGTGATATGACACAGGATGGCTTTTAGAGATTTAAGCTGACTGATAAACAGTACCCAACAGAAATAATTGAAATAGAAAAATAAAGGTAATTTTTGGAACTCAATTGGATATCACATTTCCTATGCACACTTCTTGTTCGCTAACAATAGCTTAGTTATTGCTATTAATTTGCCACTGCTGAATTTTAATCAATTAGCTCTCGTTAGATAACTTTGGCAAAGCTTAAAAGAAAGTTTTTAACTTCTTGTACGTCTGGTTTGCTTAAATAAGACCTCATTAAAAATATATTAGATTAACTAGAATGTTAGTGGCACACTGAAGAGCATTCACTGTAGCAGAATAAGAATTATTTTCAGATACTACGCCAGAACCCAGAAAAAGCAAGAGTACAAGACGTTAAACTACTCAACCAGAAGTCAACAGAGGATGTTGAACAGTGACGTCATTACTGACTGTTTCAATGGGGGCACAATGCATGGAGTGATCGGTCAACAGATACCAAAGTATTCAGGCCATGAAGAGCTGCAGACAACCAGCGTAACGTCAGCAATGCATGGTTGAAATGGTTCAGCTTAGATGTTGTTAACATGTCTGCACTTTCTATAACTGGTTCAACACCAATGGTTCTGTTCTATAACGTTATTATTTTGCCACATGTCATTTGTAATTTTTGATTGAATTGAAGATAGACGTTTGTTGTTTACTAACAGCAGAGAAACAAAACATACTGCAACGCCAGAATAAATTTCAAATGGTTATCTGATGTCTTGGCCAAAAAGAAAACGTTCTGGATCAAACGTTGGCTGCAGCTTTCTTGCATAAAACTATCTCCGTTTAGCATCAGTTCACTTATGTATTGTCGCTTTATCACTCCTGTAACAAAGTGGTCAGTTATTGTTATCTGGATAAATATTGGATTTTTTATATTATACTTGGAAGAATCTATTGCTTATCTTGACATTCATTAATTTTGTTACACGGTTGTATCTTAATTTTAGCTCTGTACCCAGCGTCCGATTTGTAGAAAAATAGACAGGGTCAGAAATCTACAGAAATACTGAAAATTTACTAAGCTGCATATTCGTGATTTCTTCCTCGCATTGCAAACCACTCGCAATGGATAGGCCTAGAATTTATCGGAGTTTCCAAAATGACCAGCCTAATTCACACACAACACGCCAGAGGCGTACCGTGGGGAGCCAGCGGGGCCGTGGCCCAGGGCGCAAATATGGAAAGGGCGCAAATTTCAAGATGCAACAACTTATTATTTCATAAAATGCACCATTTTCAAAATGTTGGCGTCAGATTGATGCTAATCACGGGGCCCAATTATGGCTCTGTGCGGCCCTTGCCGCAGCAGCCAATTAGTTGCCCTGTCCTATAATTTTCTAATCCTTTGTTCAATTAGGTGACATATTATGATGATGTTGATGATATTCTATTGATATGTAATAGCATACCGTATATCGAATAGTGACTCACAAGGAAACAGACAATCTAGGAGTTTATTAGATTGTTACTCGATCTGTCTTAGGAGGACATTAATTTTAATATTATTGCATAGAACCGTTGATATATAGTTTTTTGACCTTTCTGGGCATAATAAATGTAATACTATGTTTGCACATGTGTGTTTATATCTGAACACAAAAGAATTCAGGTGGTCTTGGATGAACCTGAATCTGTGTATTAACAAAATATGTGGTCATACAAAATAGGGTGCGCCACGATTTTGAAAAATATTGGAACAAGCTTGTAAAACCTATGATTTCCGAGCAATTGGCAAATGCCAACGACGCAACTTTGTGTGTTTATGCTAAAAATTAATCCATTTAATTTACCAAATGAACTAAATCTCAGTGTTAACAGGAAAAGCAAGAGACGTGAAGAATATAAGACGCTTAACTATCAAATCAACACAGTAAGAAGTCAACAACAATCGGATGTAAGAGATTCATTAAATGTTGCTGGGAACGAGTTCAATGGATTTCGCGTGTAACAAATACCACAGTGACCGATCGGTTAGAGCGGTCAGCCCGTAACGCTCAGTGTGCGCTGAGTGAGCGGGTTCGACCCTCGTCCGAGGCGTCACTGTGTAGGGACTTTGAGCAAGTCCTTCATGCACAATTGCTCTGAAGTACAACTCTATTCGCGCCATCGAGGCATGTGTGTGTACTTCTGAGCAAAAAATATTGTAAGAAGGGCGGTATCGAATTTCGGTAATTAATACCTTTATATTCAGCCTGCTTTGGAGAGAGCGAACTCATCGTGGTCAATAATACACCAAGAGCAGAAAGTGGGAATCAAAGTCTTCAGCTTAAATTGCTGAAATTTGCAAGTGTCCCCAAGAGGTAAAATGTTATTTTAACGAATATCATAATATGGTAGATATTAAACTGTAGGGTCAATGGAAATTGATAACAATATAACAAATTTCCATTGACCTTATGGTTTAACATCTACAGACTTAAAATCGTGGAATATTAGTTTGATTATTTCCAGTTGCAAATACACTTCCTAGGCCTAACGACGGTTTCTCCCAATTATCAATAAGCTTCAGATCTCATGTTTGATTCCAGGAGAATAGCAACAGAATGTCCAACAATTTTTGCATTGTCTGATAAGAAAGCAACTCTATAACATTTTCACAGATTCACAAGTATTGCATTTCGGCGATGCAATTAATCTTCACTATATCGAGAACAGTACAATAATAGTTTTGGACGCGTGCGATATTCGGCCGCCAGACAATGCCGATATCCTCTCTCTATGGATTCTTGGATCACGACTAGACTAGTTAAAAGAAGATTGTGATTATCTGAATGCTTATTTTCGAGAATCAGCTAATCGATTGATATGTAGGGTAAATTACCCAAAGGTGAGCACTTACAAAATGTGAGCACCTTTGAATATTTCACTTAATCAGCATAGACGGTGGCGCCTCTCAGTGAATATTCGTTGTAGTAACAAGAAGCATGTCCGATAACGTTAAAAGAGTTTTAAAATTCCTTTCTTCACAGAATACTAGATTTTAGAATAAACTCCAACAAAAAACTTATTTTTCCCTCATTTTTCCAAATGATCAATAACTTGGTCTAATTTATGTACACGACACAACTACAGTTATTGTTAGAATGTGCATTATGCCCACTTTATGAGTGAGAATATTATCTGACAAGATTTTTATCTTGTTCCGTTTAATTGTAAGGATTTTTTTTATTACGCCGACTGCTTGTTCCAAAATGTGAGCACCATTATCCACCATATAGGCCTAAGGACCGGATTGCGAGCATGGTGCTCTCGTTGCAGCCGCATTGCGAACATTTTGCTCAATCAAATTTTGACATTTGAAGTGACAATTGGTGTATTGGTGATTCTGTGGCCTATGATTGGCAGTAGTATTAGGCTAGGCCCTATATCGTGTGTAGAACCTGCCTGCAATATGCGTGAGCAGGTATGCTCACATTACTAACCAAGGTGTGCTCACATTTAGTCCGGGTGCCCAAAGGTGAGCACCTTTTACAGCAGTTTATTTTATATTTTAAAATATCATGTCAATGATTTGCAAATATAATGCATATAAAAGTGTATCGATGTTCATTTAATTTATCTCTTGCACATAATATTTTATCACAAGCTTGTTGCACTCAATCATTTTTCCATAATTTCAAATTTTCGTAAAGGTGCTCACATTTGGGTACTTTACCCTACATCCTTTTCATCACGTTGAAGCGCTATGGACTTTTACATATTTTATTGAGTAAATTTTTTAATTCAACTAATGCTATGCTTATGAACACATTCAAAATAATTGCAGATATTATGTGCAAGGATTGATGTTAGATCTCGAACTGCAATATTAGTTTATTTTTAAGCTTCGGTGAATAAGCTGGGCTCCTTGACCTGGCTATGTGACCTCCCAGAAATTTTCGGATAATTTTCCTGCATTACACTATGTTTGCTCATGATTTCTAGTCTACTGCGCGAAACAGTCTTCGCATGCTAATCAATTTCAGTTAGACGGTTAAAATAATTGGTTGCATATAATGACAAAACATGCAAAATTTTGGCCGTTGTCGAAACTACTGCGTTGTGCTGTTTTGTCCGTCATCATGGTATGAGGTCTGCTCACTATAACAAGACATAGAGCATAAATATATACTTATTGGGGTTAGGGGCAAAAGCAACGGGGGCTGGAAAGTTGGATTATGCTAACGATCGCACGAGGCAGAGTCCACTGACGCTACTAGAAAAGCGACACCTACATGACTTGTACTTAAGCTGAAAGTTAAATCTCTCACTATTTGGGAACTGCGTTGTCATAGGGAAAGCAACAAACCATTCAGCGCGTTGTGAAGCTTTGTTATGTCTCGTGATTATGCTATCTGCTGCTATTCGCCTAGATAATTTCTATGAAACAATTATCAGGTAAAATTTAAAATTTAAACTTTAAAATTTATAATGTGAAGTCGTTGATCATGTAAAACTGTGGTCATTGGTCCGATTAAATATGTAGCGTCTTTATCGTAGAATTAAGAGTTTTGAGACGACCCCCAAATGACTAGCTCGTAGGCAGATGTGACCTCACTGAATTCCTGCGCGCCACATGCATGCAAAACCATGTAATTAGCCTGCCGACATTGAGAATTGAGTTGAGAGTTACACAACAGTCAGTGAAGAATCGTAGGATATTGGTACACGAATTCATGCACTGTTTATTATTTATTAGCCGCAGTCTGTTCATTAGAAATTAGGATTTACTGAAAAAGGCGTATCGTCTGATTTAACATTAAGAAATACTGAGCTATTGCTCCACATAGATTAACCCAACTGTGGAAATAATTTCTAAAACTATGCATTATATAGTGTAATAGGCAACTTCTACGGAACATTGCTTGTTGTTTTGCCTATAAGTATTATCAACAAATTTGATGATAATGACTTATGAAATCACGAATTTAAGAGGACAGTTGATGCTAATTACTGGATTTCTCTTGTGCGCATATTTCTCACAAGAAGTGAAAACAGAAACAGGTTTGTTTATCATTAGGCCTAACTAACAATGAATGCCTTTCAAACTTCTCATGTATGATTGACTCCTATGGCGTCGCTGATTAACGCATTGACGAAACTGTTGACCGAAGTGTGAAACGGTGGCCGATATGCTACCGGTTCAGTTGCGAGTAGATTAGCTAAGCCCCCGTTAGTATAGGTTCGTACATCTCCCGAAGCAATTTGGGTGTAAAGAGACCTTGAAAAATTCCTCAATAATTCAGTCAATCACTGCCATAGATGTTGTGTCGCATGGTAGTTGGCTCTCATAGACGCTTGCAAGAAGGTAATTTAAGATGCAGTTGTATTGTATAGGCCTACTGCATGATAAATACTCACAAAAATGGCTTTCAATTAACCAAAGTCGCCGAAGTGTGATGCCGGCTGCTGAGAACATTAAGCCTACACACCTAACATCTTAAGAAATTAGTGGTTTCTGTCTTTAAATCGTGAGTATCTTGCATGTTGATTTGGCTTCGTGTCTCATAATTACAATACAGTGACGTATGCTGCGTAATTATAGTGCGTATGCCTCTACATGTATACAGTTTCTAATATTGAGTTCTTCAGACTAAAACACTAAATGAGTCATCCGAGTTAAGTCATTTATACACGTGGTTCCATACAAATAACTGACCATGAACAGCTGTCATGATATTTAAATTTGCGGTTTCGTTCAATTTCAACCGGCTCTTGCTATTTTTGTTGACACCTGCTTCTGTAGAGCACAGAAAAGACGTATGTCATTTTGAATCAATTCGACCTCAATGCCTCAAGAATGAGGTGATTCTAATGCAGACGGCCACCTATGGACGCATGCGCATTGGTCGATGCATAACAGCTGAAGAAGTCGCTGGTTACCGATCACTGGCTGGAGATGATCCTCGGTTTCTGGGCTGTTCAGAGGACGTCTTGTCGATACTCGATACGAAATGTTCCGGAAAAGTCTCGTGTGAGATTCGTGTGAACGATATTTCAGAAGAAAATATTCAGCCGTGTTTTCCTGGTCTGAAAATGTACCTAGAAATTGACTACAGGTGCATCAACGGTGAGTCTGTCATTGCAGCTGCATAGAAAGTATTATTGGCAGTAATCCTCCTATAATTCAATAATGTTTCCATTAAATTTTGCACACTCCAGATTCGTAGAATTGGCGGCAATAAACGGTCAACACTGCTAACAAATTTAAGATATTCTAAAGGAACCGGATACGTCCACAAGCAGAGTCAAATTGTTAGCCGAATAGGCCCCCCTATTGACCATATCCGCATAGAATATACTACAAAATATTTTTATTATAAATTTTCATCACTGTTTGCGTAAGACTCCTATGTGGCTTATGTGAACTGTAAGAGTCTGACGTCATTCTGTCGCTTGAAGAATTCGTGAATTTGACTAAAAATGAAATCAGAATTAGGAGTTGAAAAAAGAAGATTTATTTAGCGCGGCTAACCGGCTCGGTATATGAGTTTAAAAAAATCATAGAACATCATCTGATATTTCTACAAGATAGGATTTGAACATTGGCTTTAATGTCTCTATAATGTGGGCTATTCATTTTATAGGATGTTCACTAGAATCCGTCAGTTTAGCCTACTCACTGTTCACTATTCTATTCTATTGACGCACTTATATAGCACCTCTCATAATATATGCTACTTTATCTAAAGCACTCTGCATATAACATAGGCTACGAGTCTTTAATGTACGTGTCTACGGGATGGGCCTTTTGCCTGTATAACTGTTGCGTTGTCCGCTATGCATTCTCTTGTGCTTCTGAGCTTAGCGAACGACGCCACATCCTGCGTTACATTGAAGACTGTCTCAAACATTTGACTAAGTGATTTCAGAACAGGAATGATGTGATAGTCTGAAAGGTACTAGAATCGAGTTGTAAGGAGTTTCAAGCGTCCTTACCTAGGAAGATAAATTGTGAAGATGTCTGCCAAAGTTATACTGAAAACGATTTGAATTGTCTAAATTTGGTGTGGCTTTTTACAGTTGTAGACGAAGAACGTTCATGTGCAGTTATAGCTTCTGAAAATCCAGTTCACATTGTCAAGCCATCTGGCCTCCAAAGAATCTGTGGAACAAAATCTCAACCATGGATGCTGGAAGCACCAATTGGTCAGAAACTTAGAATCAGCGTCTTCTACCTTGGATCGTCTTCATCTGTTGATCAGAATAAGGGACAACTCAGCGATTCATGTCAGAACCAGGGTGTTATCATCGATAAAGTCAGAAAGAGAAATGCATCGATCTGTGTGGGTGGACGACAGAGAGAAACAGAGCTGTACTTATCAAGTGGAAATACATTGGAGATCTATCTAAGTTCAACAACTCTTGAGGAGGAAAACGACAATGACCGGATATTCTTTGTATTGAAAGTTACAGGTGAAAAACTATTCAAATTCTATTGAATAACGGCCTTTACTCCGTTACTTCGCAATCATTTGCCCGGGCTATATAGGGTGTATATAAAATAATGAAAGGATGTCCATACTATCTTTAACATAAAAAGACTAGTTTTGACACGGTGAAATCGAATAATTGTTATATGGGTGAATCTCAGCTCGCATCTTATATAATTCCATCATCGGCCTAGAAGGGGCGCCATATAAAAATACTGTAATTGTAACATCGATAAGCTGTAAAAAGGATCACTTGTACGGTAAATTAAACATGACTAATTAAATGAAGTTTAACGCTTCATTGACGCAATTTTATTTTGTTTCCTATGATCTCAATCTACTATAGACATATAGTTCAGAAAATTCTATCTGGTTAACATAGGCCTATCTAAAGTGTCCTAGAATTTGTATCAATTCTGCTGTTACAGCGGTCGGCTGTTCGGATATCATTCCTCCGGAAGACGTTTGGTTGAAGAGACATAATGATACGATTCAGATTGGTTGCTACTCCAGTCGCCAAACATGGCAACTCATATGCAGAGGTGGAACTTGGGCGGGTGTCCTTGGCAACTGTTCACAAGGTTAGGTTCTGAATTTGCAAAATCATGATAATGAAAAAATTTAAAGTGCAATTATACTGTGAAGTGAATAAAACCAGCGAAAACATTTAACTCGAATCACTAAAATGACATTCAACAAATAGCACATTATTGAAAATAGCCATATATTGTCAAAACCTCAAGAATATGGTCATTCTCGGTGTATTCTCTAATTTGCCTTTTACTGTGTCACAGATTTTTCACCACGCAGACAAAAGGTTGAAACGCAACTTATGCCATCGCTCTCGATCAATGGACAAGGTATTAATTACATCTATATGCCAAAGAATTCATGGTAACTCAAAATTTACAACATCTTTGCACCACAATCAGTCAATCATTCATAACTTAGCTATCTGAGCAACTAAGGATTGCATTTGCTTCTATCGAAGTTCTTGATCACTAGTATTTCAAGTAGCGATACTGTGTGTTTCAATAAACACAATTGAAGCCATGTCTAAATGCATTGTGTTGCTTCATTTCAGTGTTAGCCATAATCGCAATATGTGGATTTACTTTGACAATTTGTCTAATGATTATGTGCATCGGAGCTGTATGTTTACGGAGGTAAGGTCTATGCGACATTGTTAGAAATTTCAGTTGTCAATGTCAAATTATTCTTGTGTTCAATAAACCTAAGCAAACAAGTTCAGAAGTTGACCCATGCTCATGCTAGCGTTTATTATCATCACAAACCCTTGCGCTGCACGAATAGAAATGAAATCGGATAAAGTAACATTAATTCTATAAATTGCAAATTTTCATATCTCTCTGAAGACCTTACAGATTCGAAATTTTACTCTTGATCTGTTTAACAACAAACCATTACTGCATTGTGACATTGGATGGCTTTTCAAGATTTTAGATAACTCGATAAACCCGTTGTTCTCAGTGGAAATCATTATATTAAAAAACTAAAGGCAACTTTCAACCTCAATTGTATATCACATTTGGCGACACACATTTCAATCTTTCTTTTCACTAATATGACGCTTAGTCATCACTATTACTCTGCCATTCATGTATTTGAATAAATTGGCTCATTAGAAAACTTGGGAAAACCTCAAAATATAGTTCTTCATCTTTTGTGTGTCCTGTTTGTCTAAATAAAGCTTCAATTAAAGTTATGTTAGGTTAACTAGAACTTTATTGGTACACTGGATGAGCATTCGCAGTAACCAGACTGAGAATTATTTTCAGATACTACGCCAGAATCCAGAAAAAGCAAGAGTACAAGACGCTAAACTACTCAACCAGAAGTCAACAGAAGATGTTGAACAGTGACGTCATTACTGACTGCTTCAATGGAGGCACAATGCACGGAGTGATCGGTCAACAGATACCAACTTATTCGGGTCATGAAGAGCTGCAGACAACCAGCGTAACGTCAGCAATGCATTCAGCTTAGTTGTTGTTAACACGTCTTCACTTTCTATAACTGGTTCAACACCAATGCGTCTGTTCTATAATGTTATTATTTTGCCACTTGTCATTTGTAATTTTTTATTGAGTTGAAGACAGACGTTTGTTGTTTCACTAGCAGTAGAGAAACAAAACATACTGCAACACCAGAATAAATTTAGAATGGTTATCTGGTGTCTACTTTCTCTCAGATTTCAGATCCTTTTTTGGAGTTTCGCGCAGATTTAAAAAATTGTGGTTACGCTACACTGCGCACGGCCGACAGGCGTCACTTCCGCAGGCGACCTCAGGTCCCAATGTAAGAATTTATGATTTCGCTACACTGCGCCCGATTAAAACAGTGAAATCAACGATACGAACAATAACCACTTCGCCTAAGCCACGCCGAGCGAGCAACATCTCCCGAATCTCTAAGCAATAGTCACGTGACCTCTCAACAACGCTATTGGCAATCAGACGCAGAGATCCTGCAGTGAGCTTAATGAAAAAATCCTTACAAAAGGAAATCAAAAAATAAAAATAATCAAAATTTCTTCACTCTACTGAGATCAATTTCCTAAACGTCCGTTCTGGTCTTTAAGATCTGTTGACTATTATTCACTGTTTTTTCAAATAAATTATGACAACTGTTTCGACTTCAAGGCATCGTCCACCGAATAACAACCGATTCTGCTGGTGATAAGGTAGACGAAATAAAAGTCTAAAGATTATAATAATTAAAGAAATAAGCAAGGATGCAGCTATTCGACAGTATGAGTAAGGACGACCAGTTGTAAATTGCATTTACCAAAACATCTACGTTTCACATAATAATAATTTCTAAATTAGCAAAATAGGTACACGCATAAAGACCTACCAAACCTTTTTCATGATATATTGTTAACGTCAAAAGAGGTCCATATATTTATTTCGGGTATGGGATGAACAACATAGTTTTGTGTAATATCACATGGTTCAGCCATATTATCATTATATTATTCATGAAGTATTTTGAGATGATCCCTGGCCCATTAAATTATCTTATGCAAAGCGGAGTGCGATTGTTAGATTTCTACGCTTTACATGTAGATTTAAACTCGGTGCACAGCAAAATAACGTCGTGCATAAAGATATTAAGCCTATATCTTCCTGAACACCGACGTATTTTGTTCTTTTGCTGACTTGAAAACGGAATTTACGCTAGCTGGAGTGCATTTAAACGAAGGATCATGTTTTCAGTAGCAGCTCTGCTGAGAATTACTTTTATGCTGTGGGCTGTTGTGGACGTAAGTTCGGAAGAAAGTAATGATGGTCATGGTAAGTAATCTAGGCCTATAGTTGAATTCTCCATGAAGCTATGAATTTTAGTTATATCTATTGTCTAGGTCCTTCGTTCACGCAGTCTCACGTACGCTAGTCTTACGTGATTATACACAATTGAGCTCATCATTGATTTTTTTTATCACAAATGGCTAAGGTGAGGAACGTTTTCATGCGATTAATTAATCTGGTCGACTAGTTAATTTGAAACTATCGAACAGGCTATCACGGATTTAGAAAGAGTTCTATCTCAGTATCTGTTCAAGTGAAAACTGAACTTCGTGATAAATTGATATTTAATGGCATTGCAAAAGAAAGGTGGTTAAAGTGGTCACATTGATCATATCAATTGGCATGAAGATTAAATATAAGAAATTCAAGCACTCTATTGAGTTGGCTTATAAACTCTTAGTGCACCTTAATAATAAACTGAAATGTCTTACTCGGAGGTAGTGATAGGCCCATCTTGAAGGAAAGTTGATAGTTCAATACTGTCTGAAAAAGTGACAGTTTTATAACCGCTGAATATCGGTGCATAATAACTAAACCCGATCATTATCCGTTAAGATATAGATTTATTCGTTATATGCTCATTAAAGGCAAGCTTCATTTTTCATATAGAATTGATTCTAACAAAGTGCGATCAAAATGTATGAAAGGGACGATAAAATATTATAATGGACACCTTCGGGTTTGCAGTCAAAGACAAGCGACGATAATTCATCTGCTTAGAGAATGTATAAAAATTAAAATTGTCGTGTGCATACCAAAGGAAGCGAATTCGATTCAGTCTACCCCTAAGTTTGACTGGTCCTTCTTACACTTGGCGGCAGAGTTGGTAAAATTAGATTTATAACACGATGGACGTCTTGCATGGCTACCGTCAGTTAAATTAGACTAATGAATTTACTATTGAATTTTTTCATCATCAATTCATGCTGCATTTGTAATTATTCTGAAGTTTATCATTTTGAAGATTAACTGAAGATTTCGATAGTGTGTATTAGGACCACTGTAATGATGATGAGTCATTGATGACAGTGACTAGTCTGCCGATGATGGTGATTGCAAATTCTGTTATGACCGTGTCCTCTGTTGAATAGGAAGCCAATGCTATGATTCAAGCACACATTTTTTGAGAAATATTTTGTTGAGACACTTATTTTATTAACTCAACGCAACATATTATTATTATTATTCAGAGACTGAAATACATAGATATTAGATCACCTTCTTATAATAGAGCTGTAAGGGAAAAGTTCACCTGAGTTTTTCACGTTCACTTTACAATGTTATTCAAGAGTGGCAGTGAACTGACCATCGATGTCATAGATGCTCATATCTCATCATCACAATATTACTGATTTAGCTATTTGGCGACTAATTTCTTTCTTAATAAATATCAGAAGACATTTGTCTTTTCGAAACGTCTCAATTACGATGCCTGAAAAATGAAGTCATTCTTATGAGAAGCGCCACCTACGGACGAATGCGCATCGGAAGATGTGTCACTGAAGATGAAATTTCCGCTCTACAGAAAGCAAACATAGAGGATACAAATAGTTACCTCGGATGCTCAGCTGACGTTCTGCCAATTCTGGACCGGAAGTGTTCTGGTAACAAAGATTGTGAAGTTCGTCTGTCGGATATCTCAGCTGAGGATGTCAAGCCTTGTCTTCCGGGTTTAGTTGTGTATCTCGAAATCAGCCACACATGTATCAGTGGTAAGACGAGACATAATATGCAGTAGATTTAGGATCATGGCTAAATCAGAATGGCTTCTCTTTAGCCGTGGCATAAATAATTCTGTTAACTTTCATCGTTGTGTATAGCAATGTAATTAAGTGGAAATGCTTGACAGCGCTTTCGTAGCGTGCTGGGTTGTCAAGCAAGAGGTCGAGAGCAATGCATATAATTTTATTTGGTTTCAAATTTCTGTCCACCTTCACTCCTAGCCCACAGAGCTATAATGAGTACACTGTTCACACTGCCTGTGCAAAGATGGGACGATGCGGAAGAGGCTGACCACCCGACCTCATATGACGAGGCTAAGAATATGAAATCCCTAATACTTTCAACAAATGGCTATCTCAGGGTTAGCTTAAGAGACTGCTCCTCTTCTTCGTAGTCGTCCTCTTCATTCTCCTACTCCTTCTCGTCCTCTTCTCTTCCCCTTTGTTCTCCTCTTTTCCTCTTCGTCTTTCTCATTACCCCGTCCTTTCTCCATTTTCCTCTTTTTCTACTCCATTTTTCCATTCCTCTTCCTCTTCCAATTTCACTTAATCTTCCCGATTCTCCTTTCTTCTCCGTATTCTCTTCTACTTCCTTTTTCCCGTAACTTCTTATTTTTCTTCTTCAAATTCTTCTTCTTCTTCAATTGACTACAAAAGGGCAGACGCTCTTCATTAAATCACCGCAAAGTATCGTTTGTCAGATTGCATTTTAGAACATTATTTTTAGCCGTTCTACTATTTTCAGTTGCAGATGAGGAACGTTCCTGTGCTGTGAGCGTTACTAATAAAAGTCCAATTCACATAATCGGATCATCTGCCTCTCAAAGCATCTGCGGAACAACATCTCAGCCATGGTTTGTTGAAGCGCCTGTTGGCCAAAGGATCAACATGGTTCTTCTCAATCTTGCTACTGCGTCAACTCCACAGATAGGAAACCGTGGTGAACAGTCGTGCAACAAACACGGTGTAATTTTGGATAAAACAGGTAAAAGAAATACGACGATTTGTGGAGACACCGAGCAAAGAGAGACGAATATCTATTCATCAACAGGAAATTCCGTTCACATACTTTTCACACCATCTAATCAGCAGAAAAGTTATATTGTTTCAAAGTTTGTCCTTAAACTGGAAGGTAAGATCAACGTCATTTCTATAAACATTATTTTTTTGCCTGAGAACCATTAGCTGCAACATAGAGCTTTAGAAGAATATGAATCTAATCGAGAGTGTTCATTCATAAATAGAATTTATGTAATGCGCCTCCTCAAGGTGACTACTGAGAGGCACTCTCAAACCTAGCGCCAACAAATAAAGTCGTCTTAAGATGAGAGAGGAAAGCCTGTAAAGGGGTTTTAGGGATGGAGCTGAGCTTCAAAGAAAGGTCATTCAAAATCGAGAGGCCCACGATTTAGAAGGCACGGCTCTGCCTGGTGACGGTGTGTGCCTGTGGAACATACAGAAGACCTTGCTCAACCGAGCGGATGAAGCGCGAGCCTCGAGCACCAAGGGTGGGGCTGCAGAGTTCGTCCTGGCAAGCAGGAGCGAGGCCTAGCAGGCATCGCCAGACTTGATTCTATACTCGATTCGCCGCCTGAGGAGAAGCCAGTGGTGGATATCGCGCATATTGCTGGAGATGTGGTCGAATTTGTGTATGCGGCCAATAAATCGGGCTGCAGAGCAAAGGAGGCGATCCAGGCATAGAGAGAGCAGCAGTTGTTGAGCCTGGTGATCAGAAAAGATTTAACAGCGGAGCAATAGCAGTAGAAGTGAGCGAGCAAGCAACTGTGCTTAACTGGCGAAATTGGTATTAACAAGCACGACTAAGTGAGTGAATGTGAGGAGAAAAAGTGAGTTCATGGTCCAGAGTAACACCAAGGTCATGTACATGTACGATGGAGGTGAAGACAAAATGGGGAGTAAGGGCTGCCATGAGTTTTAACTCACATGCATTTCGAATTCATGACTTTCATTGAATAATAAGGAGAATAGGTTTATATAATTATACTGTTTTTTCTAAATTGTCTGCAATTAGATACCACAGTTTAGTTTGCAAGACCGAAAATGTGTAAAAGAAATCATTAGATTGATTCAATCACCATCTTGCGATCTATGCGAAGGTCGTAAAAATGCAAGAAATGACGGAAATCTTTCGATGATTATGATTTTTATATGTACTCACTAACAAAAAAAGCAGTTTAGCTGGAGATCCAATAAGTTAAAGGTTATTATACAATACCTGAATTAGAAACAGACATGCAATACGCAGAGTACCATCTCGATTGGTAGAAAATCGCAACGGCCTGTGACGCTATGATGATTGGTCGTAGTAAGATGGGGTAAGATTCTTAAAGTGCTGAAATTCAAAAGTATATGCGCAATGTCGGTTTTATGCGATAATCTGTTTTTTTTTATTTAGAGCAAATTTGTTATTTTAGTAAAAACTTTTAATTTATTATCTAAAAGTTGCAATTTTCTTTGGGAGTAGGCCTGACTTTTCTTCCGAATAGGATTAGCATTAAAAGAAAATCAATCGTCTTATTTACATAGAAGAAGCATTGAACGTGCATCTACCAAAAATTTCTTTGTGGCATCAACGACGTAAATATTGAACGAATATTTTAAATGCCATGAATCTATTTCACTGTCTTTTAGCCATTGGATGTTCTGATATAATTCCACCTGAAGATGCTTGGTTAAAAAGGAAAAATGATGCTATTCTGATCGGATGTTATTCTAGTAGACAGACTTGGCATCTCAGTTGCCAAGATGGAAAATGGATTGGCGTTATTGGAAACTGCTCTCTGAGCGATCGCGGTAAGGAGACAGTTTCAGAAGGAAAGATTTATTTCACTTCTTCATAAGGTCCTATATCATAAGGCAGGAAAGCATCATCTCAGTTCATAAGACTAAGTCTATAAGTCTACATATAATATTATATTCATTGTCGTGTTAACTGAAGCTGTCATCAATGATTAAGTGGCCAAGGTATTTGCTTTCATTTGTATGTACGACACCTTGAATTAATATCAAATTAACATTCGTTTTGGTGTCCTACTTTAAAATCGTGTGAATTGATGTGGTCTACTGGCAACAACAATGCCAAAGTTATGAAAATTATCATCTGAGTCTAAATATATTTGTTGACAGGCTCATGATAGACGTAGAAATGCTATCCAAGAATTACAACGCCAAGAATAGCGATTTAGTTTGAGTTCTTGTAATAGTAAAACTATAAGCTACATGAGATTTCTAAAAAATAACCGAGTAAAGCAAATCTGCATAACGTTTGCAACCATTTTATAGTTGTCATGAAAACAACAGGTTTCATTTAAGATTGAAAACGCAGTAATTCTTAACTATCGAGTAAATCTTTTCCATGCACTACTGTGTCAAGCAAAAGTAAGTTTTGCTTTTTACCTTTGTCAGAGATTTGTAGACGCCCTGAATTTGTTACATTTTTGGAAATGTTCCCATTTCTAGACACTCTTAGAGGCTTCGTTACTTTTTTCTTTGTGAGTTTTCATTATGTTTTTTATTTACAAAGTTTGAAAACTAGTTTGATTCTCTATGAAGCTCACTATAAACAGGTGTTCTTTGACGATGTTTTATTGTCTATGATTAAAACAACATAATAATTGTTATGGGGCTTTAATTTTTTCCAACTATATTTAAGGCATAGCTGAGGTGACTACACGTGACGCAAATGGAAACACGAAATCCGATGCCAATTTTTCTGGCACTGAACTAGGTATTGCGTATTAATATTCATTATGTACAAGATAGAGATTATTATATTTGTTTATTAATGTGTAGTATTTATAAGATAAAGCTGATATTTGCTTACTCATATGTAGTATGTATGAGATAGAGATGCAATAAGATCAAAACAAAGAATTTATTTGGTAAATTTTTCACAGACTCGTTGCCTTTAGCGAACACAGACAGTCGATCCGCAAAAAACCCTCATTTGGATAAAATAATTATCATTTCTGAAAGAAAGATAACGTTCACTAAAATTGAATCGCAATTGTTCCTAAGTATAGAATTTTTTCAAAAATATATCTTATCTAAGACTAAAGATATATATAGTATTATACTCACAACGTGTTTTGTGCAACGTTTTGATTTGAAAAAGCCATGTACTATTTATTGCAATATTTAGGTCTACATTAGTATTTGAAAGCAGCTCTTTATGTTATTATATCTATTTCTGTTTAGTACTTGCGATTGTCGCAATTATTGGATTCACTGTTGCAATCTGCATCGCGGTCATCTGCATCGGTGCTATTTTCTTGCGACGGTAGGTTTATTGAATACTTTCATCCTATAGGCCTACATTTTCATAATACAAACCGTGAGGCGTGCCATTATAAAAACTATTTGTGTATGTTGAGAGAGCTGTAAACAATGTCAACTTTGAGAACACGTGGGATATTAGAAAATTAGTGTTTGTATATGAGTGGCAGGTTTAGACCTACGTGAATAAGGTCGCGCACAAAAGGTTGCGACACAAAATATCGCCCAGGACATCACCGATGTCAAACAGTTTCGAAGCCCTATTTTCATCGATCCATCTTCCATTAGGGCAAAATTATTTTCATCAATCCAGCTTCTGCTTACACAGCCTTCTTTTCATCACGCTTCCGTTTATGCGGCATTATCTCATCAATCCAGCTTCTCTTAACGAATGATACTTTCATCAATCCAGCTTCCATATCGGGTCGCTTGTGTTTGGCGATCAACCAAGGACCAATGTAAATTGGGGACCTTTTGTGCTGCGATATTATTAATCTGCGATCTTTTGTGTCGCGACCCTTTGTGCGCGATCTTTTTGAGACGCGATCTTTTGTGCGAGACCTTATTGATTGCCTGGAATGCTATTTGTATATGTGTGAAATGAATATTAATATTTGTATATGCGTGGAATGCCATTTGATTGTGCATGTGAGAAAAAATATATGTAAATTAATGTGTTTGGGTGGAATGTTGCAATGAGACTATATAAAAACATCATAAACAACGAATCAGAAACCTCTCATCTAACTATCATGACTTAACTTATACCTCTCCTGAGACCGCTGTGATCGGCAAATTTTAAAAATTGAAGTGGTAATGGTATAAGGTTGTTTCCCATTGCTACACATTAATACTAATAGCTGATTTCTGTCTTTGCGTTTTGAAAGTATGGAGTACGCATCATAGATCAAACTAGTTGGCTAAATGGAAAAGATATTTTGTGTTGTTCGTTATATTTAAGTGTCTGATATGAACTTTCAGTGTTAACAGGAAAAGCAAGAGACGTGAAGAATATAAGACGCTTAACTATCAAATAAACACAGTAAGAAGTCAACAACAATCGGATGCAAGAGTTTCATTAAACGCTGCTGGGAATGGATTCAATGGATTTGTCGCACAACAAATGCCATTATATTCTGTCTACGATGGAGACAGCGAACTCAACGTCGTCAGTAACACATCAGGAGCAGAAAATGACAATCAAAGTCTCCAGCTTTAGTGTCCATGTTGCTGAACAAATTTTTATAAGAGCTAAATACTCTGTCCAATAGTTAAATGACAGCTTATATAGTGTTGTCATGAATGTTATTTATTACTTACATCCACAGTGAAATCATGGATTCTCCCACATTAGTTTTCCAAAAAGCCTTTGCATGTATACAAACTCCCTTGCTTCAATTAGTCAAACATGATTTTTGAACACGACAAGCACAACATTTATATTCATATGCTTAATTGTATTCAGCTTTTCATCCTTGATGTAACCTACAACATCTAATCCTGTCCATGTCATCGGCCATGTTGGTTGATGTATAGATTACTGCGTTATTTTTGACGAATATCTTCATCTATTTGCAGAATTGACTTCGAACATGTGGTAGTTTCCTAGTGCTAGGTTTGCGTACCGGGCAGTTTCATCAGTATTGCCCTAGATTTTGTACGTTTAAGAGGTAGTTTTTCGCAAGTTTCTTAGCCCATGTGACTGCATTAAACCGTCATTTTAGATGCATATGGTCAAGTCTCGGCCATACAACGGTGTTCGCCTCCTGTGGGCAAGTGTCTTTATCGTCTCGATGGAGTGCGGCTGATGCATCCATTGAAGTGACCTAGACCAAATTGTCGCGGGTGTTTATTCTATTTAATCTACATTTTCTATATCCTCCTGAGCCTCGACGAATATCCGGACGTGCGTCAATTTCCACCAGCGAGGAACAACTCGTCGACATTGTCAAATTGTCTGCGAGCGCTGATAAAAGTAACCGCGCTACCCTATCGATGCAACTTGACCTCGAGACTCTGGACGTACACGCTATCTGACGACGGGAGTCCGCTGCTTGGTTCCACGCTTTTGCGTGGGTTCACTACTTTTGATTCATTTCAACTTACTGTGCATAGTTTTGCACTCGTTCATAATGACATTTGAGATGGTTTGGGTCAACCCAGAGACCGACTCTGAGTAGATATCTTGAAGTTGCGTTATATAGGCCTAAATACTCGATTACATTTAACACCACTGACTTGTACTAATAAATAAACACATTCATAACATGTATCACGCATTTGATGTAGTGTTAAAGCTCTTTAGCTAACGCTTCAGTAGTAGCCTACGTGGCTTGTCGTTTGCTCGTCAATGTCCTTAGGACTAGATGTCGCTCTCTTTGACTTCTGGAGCACAGTCGAAAAGAACGCGGTAATCAGGATGCGGTGGGTGATAATAAGCTCATTCTAGATAATAGATTCAACCATCGATGTGATAACGTTTACTAATGACGTTGTCTTACCATAAGATCAACTGTAAATTATTGATTATTTTTTAAAATCAGAATGCAGAGCTTTCGTCGTCTACGGATTATATTGCATTACACTTTTGATCTTTGCAAGATATGTACATGAACAACTGGAATTCTACGTAATCTCCGATATTTCACAAGTGTGAAAAAATCAATAATAGAGCCTGAATCGTCTATTAATACGAAGATTGTACTCTCATTGAATTTATATGGTGTCCAAACGGGTTTGATAAATCATTGTTAATTGATGTTAGTCAGATAGTCTAAGGACTCAATTGGTTACAACTGGGCTGTTGAAAAACACATGGGTCGTAGCTACAAAGAGCGTTTACAAACTGTTTAGGAAAGCCGTCTGTCGTCATCTTTGGCAATCTGGTGCATCATAGTCAAATCCGTTCGGCGCTTAAGGAGATTTGAACTATGCTAAATTAAATCCAATGCTAAGGGCAACAAATATTATAATTGAGCTGAATGTCAATGGCTCTCGGCAGAGGCAAAATATTGCATTTAAATAAAGATTTTTCACGCATTAAGCATTTATTTCTGAATTCGCACTCCATTGCCTCTTGGTAATCACTAAGACTTTTGTTTCTAAAGCGATTAATTGATATTATTTACCTAAACATGTTTAATCTTAAGTGCCTGTCTTTGTAATTACTGTCATTAATTGTGAAAATTGATATCAAGCTTATCGCAGTCGCTGCAAGTCATACTCTACTGAATTTTGAGTCGACCCCTATTTCGTATTAATAGATGTGACCGGGGTAGTTATGAAATTTCTGCGCGCTCCAAGCAGGCTAAATTTATGTGAATAGCATGCATATCTAGACTTTGGAGTTATACACGTACATATGAAAGCTTGGGCTTTGTTGTTTGGGCTGTGGTTGCTGGACTTAAGCATAATCTAGAATTTTTATGTTTACTGATCGTGTGATTTTAGGCCTACATTCAGAAAATTCTTAACAAGGCTCATTATACAACAATTCGCTGAGCTAATCTGTATAAATACTAAAGATAAACTAGTTTTTCGTGCACTAGACAACTTCTACTGAGAACGTTTGTTTTCTTGAATGAACTTTTATGCTAATCATAAAACTGATGACTATGACTAATCAAGTTGTAAATTTTGGCTGTCAGCTGATGCTGCTCAGTAGATTTCTGTTGTATGCACACTTTCCAAGAGAAGTTAATTCAGAAACAGGTGAGTTTATCATTCATCAATATAGTCCAGCCTATCTGTTGGATGCTGTATTCGAAACACGTATTCAACAACTTGGGTCAATACCTAACACTGTAGCCTAAAATAACGTTATGAGGGTGATGTCATGTATTCTATTCTCCTTAGTCTGTATACAAACTGACTACGCTGGAGATATAACGAATTTCCTATGACTGCGTCTTTAAAAGAATCAACCTCTCCTTTTATGTATTTTGATATTCAGAACCCAACAGATAAAGTGTATTGAATGACGTTGGATTCCCGAATTGAAACAATTCAGTTAGAGGCGTCTTGGGAATCATGTTAGTCTTATCACAAGTATGGTTCATCTCTATAGAAGTTCTTATCCTCAACCTCAAAGGTCCTTTTTCTTACTATTAATATATTTTGCTGAGAGGTGATGACTTTCTTATTGCAGCCGGGACAGCCATTACGCCCAGTGATTAACTATAAGAATGATACTTAGCTCCTTTTGTCCTTAACGACCTCCGTAGCGCAACTGAAAACATGGACAAAATATCACTCAAGCAATTGCTTTTCCAAAACCTTCATAATTTTTGGGTTATCGGCTTCTAAGGTAGTGTCTGTGGCCGCCGAAAACTGACATTGTTATTTAACTAAGCTTGCTACTATTTTGTACTTAGCCGCTGTAGGAAGCAGAACGGACGTGTGTCTTTTTGAAACGTTTCAACCCCAATGCCTCAAGAATGAGGCGATTCTAATGCAGACGGCCACCTATGGACGCATGCGCATTGGTCGATGCATAACAGTTGAAGAAGTCGCTGGTTACCGATCACTGGCTGGAGATGATCCTCGGTTTCTTGGATGTTCAGAGGATGTCTTGTCGATACTCGATACGAAATGCTCCGGAAAAGTCGCGTGTGAGATTCGTGTGAACGATATTTCAGATGAAAAAATTCAACCATGTTTTCCTGGTCTGAAAGTGTATTTAGAAACCGACTACAGGTGCATCAACGGTGAGTCTCCTTTTCTAGCTCTTTGCAGCATGTACAGAGATTTTGCATGTTTACATTTACACTAGGATGCAGTTCAATGCTTTGCAATATTGTCATTCACGGTCATCGGTCAACCTTTGGAAAACACATCGCGCACGAAATATAAATTATCACTAATCAAATTTAATGCCATGCAAACACTTATCAACTTAAATCGTACCTAACAAGAGACTGCCCTGCCTACAATTATTGTTTTACCTGTTTTAACCTGTTAACTGACAGCAATTTTTGGTTTTTGGTCATGTTTCAACTCGGTATCGCATTGCTTATAAGCCAATTAATAAAATTGAATCGTTCTTCTGCTTCGGTGATGCTGAAGGCTTGTAATCCGGCGCTCAACTTCGCAGTAGGCTACTTTTACAACTAGGCAGTTCAGATCTCTTGACAGTTGGGATGGAGGCATTCTAATGAAAATGATCGGAAAAAACGCTGGAGAAGTTCAACCGTCAGCTGAGAACCAACTCGGTTATTTTAGTGGGGCACTGTAAGCATTTCTCCCACTCTTTAGTTCTATTCCAGGCGGCGTGGCCAGGCCCCAAAAAACATATGAGTCATGCTTTGGATATAGCACACACAGCGAAACCTTTTGCAGTTCGTGTGTTGCGGCTAAATTGTTTCCTATTAAGACAAAACATTTGGCTGTGTTGGCATCCACCCTCACATTTCTGACCGGGAGACAATGGTGACGCTTTAGGATAAATCTACCTTTTACTACGACCTTTGCACTCCGGGAAGGATTCCTTCGTTGTTGATGCATCTGTCGACTGAGACGTGAGTGAAAGCCGATTAGGCCGCGTCTTTTGAGTAATTTTATTTCATCATAGGCACGGTTCTGTGGAAGCTCTTCCCAATTCAGCTTCTAAATTCTATACATACGGAGAAAAGAGCTCGAGTTCATGCCTTTCGTCTAAGTTTTCCTGCGGTAAAGAAGCAAACTTGTGAGGCTGCTGCCGCTCAGGGCGTCCAGGATGAACGCCTGCGTTGTCAAGAGAACTGTTGTTTCCTTTTATGGACTCTATTGGGAAAGGGATCTATATGGGCACAACTGTTGCAGACCGAGCTGAACCGATTGAGCCGAAGCCGGAAGGTAATGCCCGCAGTTGCGTTGATCGTACGACCGTACGACCGACTACCTGAACCGACGCTCTGCCGACGAATCCGCCGATCACCAATACGTGCGCCCTGCGAGGAAGGCAACTGCTCCGGATACGTTGCATGAACTATTCTTAAGACTGGAAGTGTTATTTCACTCAACTCGATACTTTGCTGCATCTCGACTCCATAGACCATACATCTTCTTCATGTAGTAGCCCACACCTCTTCCTATACGATCTCAAATATCCAGCGTCTGAACCCTCCATAACTGAGTTCATACTTATTGTTATTCGTGAGAAATTTATCAAAATTTCAGATTTTTTTATTTAACCCGACCTAGATTCCGCATCCACTCACACATTTCTGCAAATTATCCTGCCGCAACTTATGAGTGTTATTATACTAAAATCACCGGTATTTCCAGCTCTTGCTTGATGCATTAGCTTAACTTTAAAACTGCGTCTGTATTCATGTTAAATTTCAATACTGCAACACTGCAATTCTCATTTCTTCAGCACAGGCATCTACAAAATAAACCGCTTTCGGTGATCATAACAGGAATGATATGATAGTGTGCTGTTATCTGGTAACATTTAGAGTGAGTTGTGATGAGTTTTAAGTGTCTTCACACTGGAAAAATGTTTTTTTTATTGATCATTATAATTTATGTAGTTGAGTAGCACACTTTGAAGGACTTGAATTGTCTCGATTCCGTATGGTTTTTTACAGTTGTAGACGAAGAGCGTTCATGTGCAGTTATAGCTTCTGCCAATCCAGTTCACATTGTCAAGCCATCTGACCTCCAAAGAATCTGTGGAACAAAATCTCAACCATGGATGTTGGAGGCACCAATTGGTCAGAAACTTAGAATCAGCGTCTTCTACCTTGGATCGTCTTCATCTGTTGATCAGAATAAGGGACAACTCAGCGATTCATGTCAGAACCAGGGTGTTATCATCGATAAAGTCAGAAAGAGAAATGCATCGATCTGTGTAGGTGGACGACAGAGAGAAACAGAACTGTACTTATCGAGTGGAAATACATTGGAGATCTATCTAAGTTCAACAATTCTTGAGGAGGAAAACGACAATGACCGGATGTCGTTCATACTGAAAATTACTGGTTTAAAAGCTCTCCTATATCTCGATAATCTCGTATCCTACAACATTTCTTTGAATTTGATTTAATTTAGAAATCGTACAGATTCATAGTAATAAACAGGTTTCACTCAATAGATATATAAATTATTTAATGTGATGCAGCAGGTGTAATTGGAATATAAAGTTTAATTTATTCGTTGATTCATTCATGCATTGATTCATAAAGACAGATTAAAAGACATTAAATTCTAAGGGATTTTCTAGCATTGTCTATTGTATGATCTCATAATGCAATTGTAACATCACTGAGCCGTAAGAAAGGACCATCTTTACAGAAAAGTAGACGTTGTGTTGATCTGACTAGCATTGCGTTTTTATTAAAGTCTAAGGATCTCATAGTTGCAAATCTTTTGTTTGCCTTTATGCAATATAGCATAGACTTATTACAGTTCACAAAGTTCTATTTGGTTTGCATATTTAATGAGTCGGAGAATTCACATCAATTCTGTTGTAACAGCTGTTGGCTGTTCGGATATCATTCCTCCGGAAGACGCTTGGTTGAAGAGACATGATGATATGATTCAGATTGGCTGCTACTCCAGTCGCCAAACATGGCAACTCACATGCAGAGGTGGAACTTGGGCGGGTGTCCTTGGCAACTGTTCACAAGGTTAGATTAGCAATATTTTGCAAACAAGAGAATAATCAATATTTTCAGTGCATTGCATTTGTGAAGTGAACGTTAAGCACTTCTTTGATCAGTCAGAATATTAGGTTAGAATACGAAAACTTTTTTAGAGCAGTCACTAAAATGACAGGCAGCAAATAACAGATTATTGAAATGCGCTATGTAAATAAAACCCTCAAGACCCAGGTTGTTGGATCATTATCGCAGTATTCATTAATTATTCTCTTTATTGTGTCACAGATATTTCATCACACAGACATGAAGTTGAAACGCAAATTGTGTCATCGCTATCAAACAATGGACAAGGTATTGATACAAATTTTATTCAGATAAATAAATAAAAACGCAGATCTTGCAACACCTTCACGCAATAACCCAATGCTTGAGTAAAGTGTATCTAAAAATTGCATTTTCTTCTATTTATGTCTTAGATAATGTAATGATTGCATGTTGCTGGTTCATTTCAGTGTTAGCCATCATCGCAATATGTGGATTTACTCTGGCGATATGTTTGATGATTATTTGCATCGGAGCTGTATGCTTACGGAGGTGGGTCCATGTTAGATGTCATAGTTCATGTGCTCAATAAACCATCACAGACAGGTTTAATGTTCTGCATATGGTGTTTTAGACTTTCGATTTTCAATATGTAATGTGTTGCATAAAAAATTGAGAATATGATCAATTAACATTTATGCTTTAAATTGAAAAAATATGTGCATCTGAACATCTAAATAGTTCAGAACTTTATTCCTTCGACATTCGGTATGAACATGCTGTAGCCGTAACTTTGAACCATAATTAATCATTCTGCGTTGCGACAAGCGGATCGCCTTTAGATAATAATGTAGTAGGTACGCGATAAGTGTTTTATAGCACTGCGTCATATATGAAATGAAGAAAGACAGAGGCAACCTTAAGGAACTCAAGAGGTGTATTATAATTGACAATATGTTTTTCGATTAATTAGTATCGTTTATCAAGACATTTAGTATTATTTTAACATTCTGGAATACATTCTATCACCTGGCGATTTAACGCGTCCAATTAAATAGGCTCGCTGACTGCCAGCGTAATTCCAAACATTATCTACTCGTAAGCATTGCACCGGTATGTATACACTTGAGAGACCTTCACTTTTTCGCTTAGGCTTACTTCTGTAACACTTCTACTTTATTATGAAATCTTCAATGCTGTTTTATTTAAAGTTAACTAGTTAATTTTTACACAGTTGAAGGGCCGATCGACAAGGTATTAACGAGTTGAAGAGTTGTCTATTCACTGCATTCCTTGTAATCAAGATGTACATCTTTTCAGATACTATGTAAAAATTCAGAAGAAGCAAGAGTACAAGACGCTAAACTACTCAACCAGAAGTCAACAGAAGATGTTGAACAGTGACGTCGTTACTGACTGCTTCAATGGAGGCACAATGCATGGAGTGATCGGTCAACAGATACCAACTTATTCGGGTCATGAAGAGCTGCAGACAACCAGCGTAACGTCAGCAATGCATTCAGCTTAGATGTTATTAACACGTCTGCACTTTCTATTACTGGTTCAACACCAGTCTGTTCTATAATGTTATTATTTTGCCACATGCTGTTTGTAATCTTTGACTAAGTTGAAGACAGACGTGTGTTGCTTCACTAACAGCAGAAAACTTAAACATACTACAACAGTAGAATAAATTTAGAATGGTTTTCTGATGTCTTGGCCAAAATGAAAACGTTTTGGATCAGACGTTGACTCCAGTTTTCTTACAAAGACCATCTCTGCGCTAGAGCTTCGATTAACTTGGAATTTTCATTCTTGTAACAAGATGGACTCGTTCTGTTATTTGGGGATATGTTGGATTTATATTATTAATATTCAAACAACTTCGTGTTTATCTTAATTCTCGTACACGTTATGCATCGCATGATTTTTTAATCTTTTAATTACTTACACAATGCACTACTAAGCAGATGGTCCTCTCGTAACTAGAATATCAGAATGCATTGGTTCCTGAGGGCCGATGGTTAAATTCGACCTCTGCAATAACTTGTCATCTTATTCGTTTATACTGCACTTGTAATTATACCGTTGTTTGCCAGTTGGAATTGCAATGAAAATCATTTTTATTATTGTTTAGAATCTGTTTTATTTGTAAACTATGGTAGGGCCTAGGCGTTTACCAAGCATTCTATCAAGTAGGTTCACCGAGTTCTATAGGCTTAATATTGTGACGATAAGGATTTGTCAAGTGCATTTGTAGAATCACGGTTTTATCTTCAATAAATAAAATAAATCTTACAAAGAATCTTTATTCGCCGTCTTTGCCATAACCTCTGCTCACCGATTTCAAACAAATCACTACTCATTAGCAGAGAACCAGTCCGGTCATCACGATCTCCTCAATATTTGCTATTATTATAACTTAAAAAATTATGACAACAGTTTTGACTTCATCAAAGTTAGCAATAGATTATGCTTGTGACAGAAGCGGCGCTATGGAAGTCGTCATAGAACAATAATTATTGATAGGAAAAGTATGCACAATTGCACATACTTATTGACAATACTAAGTTAGGACGGCTAGTTGTTAATTGGATCTCCCAAGACTTCTACACGTCGTTGCTACAAATAGCTACTATTATTGTTGCAATACGGTAGCAAATGAGTTAGGGTTAAGGTTAGGCCACTAGGTGTAAACACCGATTCTTATGTTTGTATAGTTTACGTCTGAAGAGGTCCAAATGTGTCCACATTTGTGTCTGATATGACTTGTTTCGTGTAAGATTACGCAGTTTAGCAATTTATAAAAGTTTGAGACGATCCCTGGCCTATTATATTTATTTTATGCATACACCGAACGTAATTGCTATATCCCTGCACCTTATGTGTAGACATCAACTCGGTGCACAACAAACAATATCGTGCATGAAGATATTATACCTTGAAACTGGGATTTCGGTTGCTGGAGCATATTTGAGCTAAAGATGATGTTTGCAGCAACAGCACTGTTGAGAATTGCTGTCACGATGTGGGCTGTTATGGAAGTAAGTTCTGAAGAAAGTACAAATGGCATAGGTAAATAATAGGTCAAGTGTTGAATTCTTTATTAACCTTTAATGGTTTTTCAGTTATGTCCGCTGTCGATTTAATTCGTTTAGACTTTGCACAATCTCGCGTGTCCAAGGCAATTACATACCATTATCTTAGCCTTCACGCGGATAAATTGACTAAGATGTAAGTTTTACAGGCAATTCTGAGTGATATATGTACAGTGCCAATTCGAAACCATGACCGTTCAGAACACTAATATAGTATTAAGAAAGGGCAATAGATTTGGTCCAGCGACAACTGGATTTGTTAAATAATAAATGATTAACGACACTATAGGAAGCAACACTGTGACAAAGGACGTTAAAGTGAGCGCAATATTTACATCTACGTGTAGGCTAAATAAACAATATTTATGCATTCTTTTAAGTTGGTAGACAATCATTGTGGAACTCAGCAACAAACTGCAATAATCGTCTGCAGATATTTCGATATCTCGAGGGAAATCGATCGTTCAATACGACTTGAAAGCGCCAGTGCTGCTATGTGACCACTGCAGCGTCTCAATGCACAAGGACATCCGTTTTCATTTCTTTTCCATTAAATATAGATTAAAACTTCTTCTGGCCATGAAACGTCATATCAATTTACCTCGGGATTTGATTCTAGCAAATTGCGACAAAAATTTTTGAAATACGTGATCATATATTACAATAGACACGCGCAGAGCCAAAGCCAGGCGATGTTGATGGTCTACTCTATGAGGATGACTGTGACAATAGTCCGCAGATGATAGAAATTGCAAGTTCAATTAGGCCGGTATCTATGGCACAAGGCGGGCTCGGATGGCGATCCAAACAACCGAAAAAAGACTAAATTCAGTCTAAAAACGGTCTAACACAGCGTGACAGACACTTCAAAAACAATGTAGGTTAGGCTACGATTACCAATTATATTAAAACAATTTGTCGTTTATCTTGAAGTCAGCCACAGTTGCATAAGTGGTAGGAAGGGATTTATTTTTGCAGATTTATGAACATTGTTAGTATATACATTTTATATAGCCAATAATTTCATTCACGAGAATTTGATCTTGTTGAATAATGGGACGCAGGAATAAGAATTGATTTTAAAACTAATGGTTAAATGTTTTGTTACTTTATTGAACAGGAAACCAATGCAAAATATGTAATCACACATAATTATTAGCCACAACGAAATTGCTGATGATTAGTATTAAATTAGCCTGATTTACCCTGATTTTATTTTTATAATTATATTATAACTGATATCTAATTTGCGAATTATTTCTTTCTTAATTAATATTAGAAGACATTTGTCTGTTTGAAACACCTAAACTGCGATGTCTGAAAAATGACGTCATTCTTATGAAAAGCGCCACCTACGGACGAATGCGCATCGGACGATGTGTTACAGCTGATGAAATTTCCGATTTGCAAAGAGCAAACATAGCGGATACAAAGAGTTACCTCGGATGCTCAGCTGATGTTTTGCCAATTCTGGATCGAAAGTGTTCTGGAAACAAAGATTGTGAAGTTCGTGTTTCTGACATATCAGCTGAAGATATCAAGCCTTGTCTGTCAGGCTTAGTCGTTTATCTTGAAGTCAGCCACAGTTGCATAAGTGGTAGGAAGGAATTTATTTTGCAGATTTATGAACACTGTTAGCGCATACATTTTATATAGCCCATAATTTCATTCTAGAATGTCAATCTGTAGCATAAAATTCTTTATAATTTTCATCTTAGCGCATAGCAACTTTGTTAAATTTTAAGTGCTCGACAGTGTAGTGGTTTGCATGCAGGTTTGTCAAGCGATAGGTAGGGCGTTGAAATCACCGTCATGGCAGATATTTGATTCCAGATTGTTTTACCACTTGCAATCCTGAATCTCTAATACCAGCCATGATGAATACAATGACTTTCCACTGGCAGTAGGATGCAGAGACAGCGAGAAAGAGAACTGAACAGCCGCCCTGATGCGACGAGGCTAAGAAAATCAAGTCACCTATAATTCACACCATTGTTGCCTCAGAGCAGGCTAAGGGACTATTCTTCCATTCGCTCTTCAACTTAATCTTCGTTGTCATTACCATCCCATTGTTCTTCATGTTCTTCTCGTTCTTCTTGTTCTTCTTGTTCTTCTTGTTCTTCTTCACCATGAGACCACAGACGCGCAGACGGTATCAATGTCATCGCCCAAAAAAATTTAAGATTAGTTTTTCTGAAATAATATTATTTTTAGCCGTGACAATATTTTTAGTTGTAGACGAGGAACGTTCTTGTACTGCGAGTGTTTCTAACATTAGTCCAATTCACATAATTGGTTCATCTGCCTCTCAAAGAATCTGCGGAACAACATCTCAGCCATGGCTTGTTGAAGCGCCTGTTGGCCAAAGGATCAACATAGTTCTTCTCAACTTTGCTATTGCATCAGCTCCACAAAGGGGAGACCGTGGTGAACAGTCGTGCAATAAACACGGTGTCATTTTGGACAAAACAGGTAAAAGAAATACGACGATATGTGGAGACACGATGCAAAGAGAGACGAATATCTATTCATCAACAGGAAATTCCGTTCACATACTTTTCACACCATCTGATCAGCAGAAAAGTGATATTGTTTCAAAGTTCGTCCTAAAACTGGAAGGTTAGTTCCTGTAAGCGTTTTTTCACAGGTCCATTTGCTGCAACATAGAGTTTTAGAAAGAATATCAAGCATACCCGCATGTCTACAAGATAAAGAGATATGGTTGATGCAATAGCAACCTAAGGTTCAAAATTATTTTCGCACATTTCCTGCTTTTGAATACTAGTTGTTCGCCCATCTCAAGACGTACAAAATGAATTTCAAATACAACTATTCTTAAGATATTTGTGTGGAAAAGCTATTTTAAAAAGGGCTATGAACCAATAATCCTAAGACGTACAAAATAAATTTCAAATTCAACTATTTTTAAGATATTTGTGTGGAATAGCTATTTTGAAAAGGGTTATGAACCAATAATTATAAAAAGGTGCAGACGATATAACACGACGGCGTCCAACAGGTTGTCGTTCCCGCATGTTTTGACCAGTGTCACCGCCCTGTCGAGGTGATGAATGTTAACCCGTAGCGTGGCATTAACGATCATTGTCGCGCCTAGCGAATTACGCAGTGAGGATAATAATTTTATATCAGCGCCATGGGAAAAGTAACATCGTGGCAGTTATACCGACGTCTACTATTTTATTATCAATAGCATAAATTGCGAAAATTCGCACTGTGTACGCCACAAGAGATAACATAGGTCTAACATTTCAAAATTGAATTGTTTATGCGCATGAATAATGATACTATGTATTTGTGTTGGTGTCTGGGCTGGTGATGAGAGCATACGGCTCGTTATTTTGGTTTAAGAGATAAACAGAACTCCATATAATGAACTTTGAAAGTGAATTACGGGGCAGACCACAAACCCTGAAACGTGTGCCTTCTTAATTGCGTTAATACAATGAAGAATATCTTATTCTTAAGTTGATATCTTAAGTTAATTTTATTGTCTTTTAGCCATTGGATGTTCGGATATAATTCCACCTGAAGATGCTTGGTTAAAAAGAACTAAAGATACAATTCAGATTGGATGTTATTCCAGTAGACAGAGTTGGCATCTCAGCTGCCAGGATGGAAAATGGATAGGCGTAATTGGAAACTGTTCTCAAAATGATCACGGTAAGGACACAGTTTGTTTCAGAAGGAAAGATTTATTGCGTTGTGATTAAAATAGGCGACCATGCTTCAAAAGTCAGGTGAGCGTCACATGCACATGCATATGGGTTGATAAGATTAAGTTAATCTATAAAAATGTTTTTTTTTAATTTTATGGTTGTCCTAAAAATTTTGAGTTCTTTTATTAGCGATTGAAACATGAAGGTAATCGCAACTCTTGAGTAAAACTATAGTTTGTTGCATAAGGGTTAAGTGTTCTGCATTTGTTATTTATTTTTTGGGAGATATTTTGCAAATTTCCCTATTTGTTGAATTTCTGACAGTTTTCATTGTTTTTGTTGGGATTGTTTTTCTTATTGTAAGACCTGCCGAAAGTTTTTCTTGTTTTTGCTGATTCTAGAAGTTTTCTTTATTTCTATAATTTGTGGGAGTTTTATTAATTTTCTGACTTTGTGTACTGCTTTATTTATTATTAGACTTGTGTAGGATTCGCTTTGTTTTCAGACTTTTGAAAAATTTACTTATTTTCAGACTATCTGAGATTTCTTAGTATTAGACGTCGTGAAATAGTTCGATTCCATCTTCGTTCAATAAAAACAGGTGTTCTTAAACGGCATTTTTATAAGTCTATGATCGAAACAGTATGTAAGGCTGTGTTTCTACTGTATTTATGGAATAGCTGAATTTGTTCCACGTGACGAAAATGAAGAAACGGAAACTGACTCCAATTTCTCTGGCACTGAGTTAGGTATTTATTTGTTTGCTTATTGATGCGTATACAAAATACCTTGTGAGATATCACTGTAAGTTATCCAGTAGACAAGTGTTTCTGCTCGTTCTCGTAAGACTTTTCGTTCTCTAGGGGTATTTCGCACTGGGAGCGCCTCTGATTAGGTTGTACTGTGAGAGGCGCTTTATAAATCCGTGAATAGAACAGAAGTAGAATAAAAATTTAGAATTTCTTTGGTTAAATATCACCCGCTTAATTCATTGCATAAAAGTCAACCTCAATAAGTCGAGTCTAGCTTTTCTACTGTATAACAAATATTATTTTATTAAGGAAACTATGGTTCTCTTGAACTGTGTTTCAATTGTCCTAAGAATAGAATTTCTAAAGAAATATTTAATTTTAGGTTAAAGATTTAGAACGTGGTTTATACAACGTTAAAATTTGAATTTGAATATACGATGTTCTGTTGATAGCAATGACTAAATATTTAAATATTTAAGAATAATAATTTCTTTATGTTATTGCATCTGTTTTCTTGTAGTATTAGCGATTGTCGCAATTATTGGATTTACTGTCGCAATCTGCATCGCGGTCATCTGCATCGGTGCTATTTGCTTACGACGGTAGGTTTATAAATATCATTGGTTGAATCGTTGTAATAACGTCCAATGAACTATGGAGTCGCATCTCACTAAATACATCGGTGACATATTCGATCTTATACCATTAAAATCACTAGTAAATTTTAAGAAAATACACAATAAACCTAAAATCTGCTACATAATTAGATCCCTCTTCGTTCTAACTGCTTCGATGACAGAAACCCCCAGAAGCGTGATTATGTAATGAAACAAAGACCGGCATGTCTTATCCTCCAAATCCTGTTTCATTCCGGAAAGAAAACAGATGGCAGTACGTCACCAGATGTTGAGGTATTTCATTAACGGTCACCCATGCACTATCGGATTCGATGATTGGTGCTGCACCTTGCACCTAATCAAGAGACGACGTAAGAATTTACTGTAATGGACGTTTCGATCTAATCTTTGTAGAGGGATAGGCATGCGCTTGAAATCAAAATGCGCTGATATTTATTGTACAAACGGACCTTGATCGTAGATAGAATTCTGATGAGTACGATTGTATCCACCGATTATAAATGCATCTCTATATATGTCACGATATGAAGCTAATAATTTATATCCGAATAAGCATTATGCAATATGGTTAACGAGAATGTTGAGACTTCTAAAGAGCTTAGACACTAGACAAGGTAGTTTTCACGAGTTATTAAGTTGCTGAGCTGCATACCTCATAATTTACTTATTTCATAATAATCTGAATCTTGTGGCGTGCTCTCATTGTAAATATTTCATCATCCTAATGACTTAGCATCAATCGATGGTGTTGTGGGTGTTGATCGCTATAGCCAATGGCTACCTAGTTTGCACAATGTACACGGAACATTAGAAAATGAGAATTCGTGTATGTGTGAAATGCCGTACTGAAACTACACGAATATTAACAAAATTTTGACTACGAAATCAGGAACTACATATCTAATTATTGTGACTCTAGGTTGTTCACAATAACTACGCATAAGTGTTCTACTAATAATAGCCTATTTCAACTATTGTGGTTTGAGAGCACGGAGTACAAGCCACATTTGGAGACAGTTGGCTAATTAAAGAAGGTATATTGTGTTGCCCGCTACATATCCGTTTTTTAGGGGCTTGACGTTATCTTTCAGTGTTAACAGGAAAAGCAAGAGACGTGAAGAATATAAGACGCTTAACTATCAAATCAACACAGTAAGAAGTCAACAACAATCGGATGCAAGAGTTTCATTAAACGCTGCTGGGAATGGATTCAATGGATTTGTCGCACAACAAATGCCATTATATTCTGTCTACGATGGAGACAGCGAACTCAACGTCGTCAGTAACACATCAGGTGCAGAAAGTGGAAATTAAAGTCTTCAGCTTTAGCGCACATTTTCCTGAACTCTGATGAACTTACATTTCAAAAGAGCTACACAGTAGATCCTTTGTCAAACAGTTAAATGACATTTTATTAGTGTTGTCATGAATTTCATGAATTACTTAATTTCACAGACGTGGAATCATGGATTAAAAGTTTTTTAGACAGTCTTTGCGTGTGTACAAATTGATTTTTGTATACGTCCAGCACTATTATTTATATTGTCATGTTTAACTCTATTCTGCTTGTCATCCTTGATGCAACATGCATATTGGTCGATTGATGGATTGCTGTGTCATTTCAATGAATGTTTCCATTTACATGCAGAATTTACTTATTTACTTCGAAATTTTGTTGTTTCCTAGTGATAGGTTTGCGTACCGGGCAATTTTGTCAGCATTGCATAAGATTTTATTTGTTTAAGAGGCCTTGTGTTCGTAAGTTTTATAGGCCATGTGACTGCATTAAGCCATCGCTTCTGGTGTATACGGTCGAGACTAGAGCTCTGCGCCGACCTAAAAGTTTCGGCGGCGGCGCGTCGGTGTTTTTTGGTCGGCGGCGGCCGGCGCGCCGTAATCGGCGCAGCGTTCTATAGGTCTTGGCATACCTCCTTCAAAAGTTGTTCGGCAAGGTAACTTGCATAATAATTAAATGCATATTCGACATTAACATTTGCTGTTGTCTGATCTCACATTTTTATTCAAGAGAAACAATTATTCTCAGAGAATCGATACAGACGTCTGCGAACAAAAAGCTACAAGTAATAATTAGGCCTATATTTCCGAGCAGTAAAACGTGATCAGAATTCACCACCTTTCACGATTTATGACCCGAAAGACTTCCATAGGAAACCTTTTCCATCATTCTTAATTACCATATACTAGTCTTTCAACCTAAGCAGCCCAGTCGCAATAGTAGTAGTCGTTGCAGCAATAGAAGTAGTAGCAGCAATAGGGGAAGTAGCAGAAGTAGCAGTCGGATCAACTTATAACAACATACGGTATGTCAGTACGAGCAGCGGCAACAACAACAGGACAATGAAGGATGAAGAACATGGAAATGAAGAGGAAGAAGAAGGAGATGAAAAAGAGGATTCCCTTAAGCAATCAATGATGCAGCCATGAATATGAAGCATTGGGCTAACTACGTCTGCTTCTATACCTCAGCATTTGATAGCGAGTGTCCACTGTCCAGTCCTCTCCCCGCCACTTATAATCTGTAAAAAAGTAACTAAAGAACAGCGATTAAGAAGATATGGTACCAATTAGATGACAGCGAATCAATTTATTCATCGAAACCAAAGTATGTAGGCTTATGATTGATACCGATCAATAAAGCGCATTATTTAATACATGTACAGTATCTCACACGGTCGTTTTCTCTACGCAAGCCATTTATAAAGAAGAGTAGAAAAGGAGCAGTCCTTCAAACGAGATTGAAGTATGAATTGTTACCGACTTCATCGTCTTAGCCTCAACATACGAGGAGGCCTGGTTGGGTGGCGCCCGATGATTTGAATCCCAAAAACGCTCGATTGACAGTCCAGTTATTGGGCCTAAACTATCGAGCATATGATGCATGTTAAATGTCATTTGAATCTAGCCTTAATATTACATTAGGCGTAGGAATGTACAATGAGCAAGAGAAAATGTCTCCAATCATTAGGGCCCTAATACAAACAACTATAAACGTAATGTAAGTATATTGGTACTGACACATTTCCATAAACTTGTTTGTCATCCGCCATTATGATGTGTGAATAAGCCTACTTGAAACATTCCAGGCAGTCGATTACACGGCTAAGACGGTGCTATAGTAGCACGCAAGCGAAATTATTATTGTCGTATAATAATCCGTAAAACTTTTAGTGATCGCCCTAACACTGGCGGTTATGACAGATTTCCTCTGTATTGAGGAGTCGATGTCGATGGTTGGACAGCAATGCAATTGCAATTACCTACTGCCACCCAAGGCAGAGTGGATCATTATTTTGTTCAGGTGCTGCAGCAGCAGCCGCTAATTGAATGGTTTTGAAAGTCCTCTGCAGATTCCTATGAAATGTATCTGCTTAAACTGCCTATGAAGAAAACCAAACTGTTGTGGGTCTAGGCGAAAGTGACCTGTGACCACAGTATTTCCGGACAGCAAGAACATCGACTTGTGTGAAAATGCTTAGCGGCTGTGCACAGACCACGGGATAAATTGTCTAGGGGCCAGTGACTGAACTTTACTAATGGAACTGTGAGTTGATATTTATAATGGAATAATTAATGGAACATATGAAAGAGGAAGACCACATAGGGAATGGCAGATGCCTTTGAAGAATTGGGTGGAATAAATCTCCACAAGTTGAATGACAGTACGGAGAGAAGTGGCTATAGAAAGACATCAGACACAGGTCAACGGGCGATGAGTCCATGCATGGTTGTTGATTGTTGAACATAATTATGCTAAGTTCACGAAGACCACGGACATACAGTATATGAGGGCATATATATAAATATACGAATAAAATCATGTGCATAAACGTGTGTATGTCAATGTGGATGTATATAGTGTATAATGTGTGTGTACGTACGTGTGTGTGAGTGTGAACAGTGAACACATCAGCGTTGGTTCGGCGGCGCGCCGATAAATTGTCGGTGGCGGCGGCGCGCCGAGCCCGAGAAATCGGCGGCGGCCATAAAATGTCGGCGTCGACGGCGCGGTTCGGCCGGCGTGAAGCTCTAGTCGAGACTCCTGGAACACAATTTCCTCTGTCAATAGCACCTTGGCAATTGGGATGTTAATACAATTTTTATTTGTATGTATGTATTAGGCTATTTATATAGCGCCTTATGAGAACCTCTCGAAGGCGCTATATTGATTCAACTATCAATGTGATAACGTCTAATAATGACGTTATCTTATCAAAAGATCAACTATCAATTTATTGTTTCATAAATCAGCAACTATCAATGTGATAACGTTTACTAATGTCTTATCTAAAGATAAATTATCAATTGATTATTTTATAAATCAGCAATTATTAATGTGATAACGTTTACTAATGACGTTGTCTTATCAAAGATCAACTTTCAATTTATTATTTTATAAATCAGCAACTATCAATGAGATAACGTTTACTAATGACGTTGTCTTATCAAAAGATCAACTATCAATTTATTATTTTATAAATCAGCAACTATCAATGTGATAACGTTTACTAATGATGTTGTCTTATCAAAAGATCAACTATCAATTTATTATTTTATAAATCAGCGTGGAATCTTCTACAAATTAGATTGCATTAAACTTTTATTATCTTTGCATGATATGCACATGAACAACTTGAATTCTATCTTTAGCAAAGGTAAGGTATGACATTCAAATGATGTTTATTTACGCGCCAAGCATGTTTTTTTCCAATTTGCACTCCACTGTGATGCCTGTTGGCATTCACTAAGAGTGTTATTCATTAAGAAATTTATTGGTAGGTTACCTTAACAGGTATAATCTAAAGTGCATGTCCTGTAATTATAATTACAATAATTATCGTCATTAATTGTGAAAATTGATCTCAAGCGCGTCGCAGTCGCTGCATGTCATGCTCTACTGAATTTTGAGTCGACCCCCGATTTCTGATTAATAGATGTGACCGCGGTAGTTAAGAATTCATGCGCGCTTCAAGCAGGCTAAGTCCACGTGAATCGCGTGCAGATCTAGATCTCAGAGTCATACATATACATGTACAACAGAAGAAGACTCGGGTTGTGTGATCCAAAATAATTATATTTGCGGATCGTGTGATTTTACATTCATAGATTTTTAACTCGGCTCATTAGGGCTTACATGAATTCGCTGAGCTAATTTGGGTAAAAATTATTGATAACTTAGTTTTCTGTGCACTAGCTAGGCAACGTCTAATGAGCACGTGTATTTTCTGCTGTATTTTACTAAGACTTAGTTCCTCCCGTTCCTTTTGGAACATTGGTCAATAAGAGATCTTCATATTGTACAATCTTCAGCATTTTTATCTGCGTCCTCCCAGACGATTCCCATCTTCTTCAAGTCGTGTTTAAATTACCTTTAAACAAGACTTCTTCTGTACACATTTTCGATATAGGCTATAAACGGAGGCTATGAATAACCAATTGGCAAATATTGGCTGTCAGCTAATGCTGCTCAGTAGATTTCTGCTGTGTGCATACTTTCCAAGTGGAGTTTATTCAGAAACAGGTATGTTTATCATTCATCAATATTGTTTAGATTTTCTGTTGGATGCTGCATACTGAAAACTCATTTCACAACTTGGGTTAATAGGCCCCTCAGGGGCGTATACACCATAGATACCTTGGAGCAAATGCTCGATCTAAGAAACAGGTTGGAGATCTCATTGAAAAATTAGGAGAAGTTAATTAAATTAACTTAAAATTTTGTAAGATAATAATTTTTTTACATTAAAAATCATTTATTATTTGCGATTCAACCATTCTGTTCTAATCTACAGTGTCAATGTTGCGCTTATAACTTGACTCAATCTATCATTCATCTTTTGAATAATATTAGTTCGTCATTAAGAGTTGGGGAGAGTTGCTTCAATGACTTAGCGGGTGGTTGACGCCTTTGGGGCCTCTACTTCCCGCTGTAACATTAACTAGCTTCATGAGGCTGATGCCATGTATTCTCGTGAGTCTGTATACAAACTGAATGTGCCGCAGATGACACAGATTTCCGATGTTCAAAAAGCATCAAGCTAACCATCTCTATCGCGCAAGATGAATGTCTCATTCTACAATATAATAATAAATATTGTTTGTTCCAGTTGTCTTGAACGACCTCCCATACACAACTTGGATAAAATGGACAGAATATCAACCATGAAATTCCTTTTTAATGACCGTAATAATTATCGATTTATCGGCTCTACGGTATAGCCCGACACTGACATTGATATTGAACTGAGCTAAGGGTAATGCTAATGAACCTTGAAGGATTGAGATTTAATGTAGGTTTAATTGCTTGTTAATAGACAAACATACAAAAGGATTGAATGTCTGAAAACTTTCCTCATAAACCTAATAAAAATTGTTAACTTAGAATTTCAGGTCTGTGATATTTGCTGGACAGCATGAAATATAGCCAGAGTGATAGAATTTAATTTTAATTTATTTAATTAATTTGTTTTTTTAAATATTTATTTATGTTATTTTGCTTACTGCACGAAATCCAAACTTGCTCTAAAGCATGATTAGATGACTAATAACAACGCTCCAACAGTTTAAATTCTTGCTTTATGCATTTTCTTTATTGGCAGATTTGTTCTATAGCGTGTTAGTTATTTTAATTTGAACTTATTCGCTAAAGGAATCAAAAAGGACGTCTGTCTTTTTGAAACGTTTCAACCTCAATGTCTCAACAATGAGGCGATTCTTATGCAGACGGCCACCTATGGACGCATGCGCATTGGTCGATGCATAACAGCTGAAGAAGTTGCCGTTCAACGATCACTGGCTGGAGATGATCTTCGTCTTCTTGGCTGTTCAGAGGACGTCTTGTCGATACTAGATGCGAAATGCTTCGGAAAAGTTTCGTGTGAGATTCGTGTGAACGATATTTCCGATGAAAAAATACAGCCTTGTTTTCCTGGACTGAAAATGTACTTAGAAATCGACTACAGGTGTATCAACGGTGAGTCTATTATTGCAGCCACATACGAAACCTCAATTGATACGATTTCAGCGGCTTCCCACACAGTTGAGGCTCTTCAGTTGCCTGCTTGAGTTTGTATTTGGTAGTTGCTGTAGTTTATAATTATATTTTTGTACAACGGTGCAATTAATAATTTAAGTTTAAAATTTCATTCCAGAACGTATGCATCAGTCTATAATAGCAGATCTGTCCACATTATTATATGTAATAATTATGTAATTCGGCAAGAAAAGGCAGCCATTTTCGGGAATGGACTCAATTTTTCATAAGCTTCAGCTTTAAGGACACAGGTCACACAGCTTAAAATGCTTGATCCAAAAGTTACAAATTTTCAAGGAAAATGTAGACTATCTTTTGGCGGAAAGTCGCATACATAAAATCAGTAAAACCTGTCTCCACTTGATGCATCAATTTCTTATGGTTGCGCCTAACGCACTATGTATGACCTTTCTGACATAGCGTCATTGCATATTTTTTTCTAGTTGTCATAACTTCTCTTACAGATGGGCCCTAATCTGAGAATGGGGCATACTGGTCCTGGCTAAAATGCATTCATCTGTTACAAATTGAAAATGATCCAATAATAATGAACTATTTTATATATTGATTTGGATTCACCAACCTATGTGGTGCCGGTGGCCATTCCCAGTGTATTGCAGAGAGATGATGATGATAATGATGATGATGACGATGATGATGATGACTATGATGATGATGATTATGATGACGACGACGACGATGATGATGATGATGATGATGATGATGATGATGATAAAAAAGATTGAGTTCGGATTATATAGTGGTCCTAACTTGTGGAAATATAACAGAGTAGAAACTGTGCCATATAAATTAACATTAGAACACAGTGTCTGATTAGGGCAGAGCTGAAGTTAAATTTCTAGTCGTTTATTAATGTATTTGACAAAGACCTTTGGAAGACAAGAGGAATTGAAGGAAGAAAGTGTCGCTATGCCAGTAAGGGGCAGACGGGCATTAGAGAGGCCTGAAAAAAGAAGAATAGTCAACACTTAAACAACACGGGAGATAAATTAAGTATATATGCAGACAAGGTCAGCTGCAGGATAAGAAACACGTGCTAGGAGGAAGATAGTCAGAAGGCTACGGTGGATGGTATTTAAATAGAGAAGGACATTTTTGAGGCAGCAAATCAATCATCTGAAAGAGGACCGCATGCGTTGAGCAAAGACTTTGCTCTGTAAATTTCTGATGAATTGGAGGATTGAGATGATTGAAATTTCTTGCATGAAAGTGATTGGATTTGCTGTTCATACTTCTCAGGCACTTATTTTAAATTAGTGCGGTAATTTCAGAACAGGATATGATAGTCTGAAATGTATCTGTTCATATTAGAAGCGTATTGTAAGAAGTTTCAACCGTCTTCACACTGGAAAGTAAATTATTGAATTTACGTGAAAACGTATACTAGTGTTGTACTGCTAAGGATTTGAATTGTCTGAATTCCGTATCGTTTTACAGTTGTAGACGAAGAGCGTTCATGTGCAGTAACAGCTTCTGCCAATCCAGTTCACATTGTCAATCCATCTGGCCTCAAAAGAATCTGTGGAACAAAATCCAAACCATGGATGTTGGAGGCACCAATTGGTCAGAAACTTAGAATCAGCGTCTTCTACCTTGGATCGTCTTCATCTGTTGATCAGAATAAGGGACAACTCAGCGATTCATGTCAGAACCAGGGTGTTATCATCGATAAAGTCAGAAAGAGAAATGCATCGATCTGTGTGGGTGGACGACAGAGAGAAACAGAACTGTACTTATCGAGTGGAAATACATTGGAGATCTATCTAAGTTCAACAACTCTTGAGGACGAAAACAACAATAACCAGATTATGTTTGCATTGAAAGTTACAGGTTTAGAAGGCTATCCTACGTCTTTATAGGCCAAATTTCGCTTTCTACTAAATTGTTTTAATGTTTTGGCAAATTTTAATTGGTGCAGATAGTGTGCCTTTTATTAACTTTGATCGCTAAATATAACAATAAACAGGTAAAACACACCAAATAAATTTTTAAGATTAACATAATTCTAATTGGTTAATATATTTAAAGTGTCATAGAATTTGTATCAATTCTGCTGTTACAGCTGTCGGCTGTTCGGATATCATTCCTCCGGAAGACGCTTGGTTAAAGAGACACGATGATACGATTCAGATTGGTTGCTACTCCAGTCGCCAAACATGGCAACTCACATGCAGAGGTGGAACTTGGGCGGGTGTCCTTGGCAATTGTACACACGGTTAGATTCGCAATTTGTGAAATCATGATAATGATCTGAATGTGAAGTGCATTGACTTTGTGAGGTGAATGTTTGCCAATGAAAACATCTAATTTGAATCTTATGTGAGAAGATCTTTAGAACAGGCATTGTATACGACAAGCAACAAATGCCAGATTATTAAAATCAGTTTTATAAAAGAAAATCATCAGTAATAAAGTTGTTGGGTCATACTTGCTGTGTTTATTAATTAGGCCTAACTCCTTTATTATGTTACAGATTTTTCACCACGCAGGCAAAAAGTTGAAACGCAAATTGTGTCATCGCTATCAAGCAACGGACAAAGTAAATAGTCATGTTTTATGTTTTTTTTATTGCGAACAATTAATAGAAACCGAAAATTTGTAACTTCCTTGAGCAATCACCCAAAACTTAACTATCTGAACATCTTGGGATTGCATTTATTTCTATCGAAGTTTTTATCACTTGTATTTCAGGTGGCGGAACCTTGTGCTTCAATGACTACATCTTAGGTCGAGTCTAAATGCATTGTGTTGTTTGATTTCAGTGTTAGCCATAGTCGCTATATGTGGATTTACTCTGGCCATTTGTCTGATGATTATATGCATCGGAGCTGTATGTTTACGAAGGTGTGTATCGTACCAAATATCAGGTGCAGGTATTCAAATTCTTAAATTGCACGTTTATATGCATCTGTTTTGACCAACGATTCTCACAATTTTAACTAGATATTCGGTCCTATTATACTTCAGTTCATAATTAGTCAACGTGACAGTCCATATTGGTGTTGAAAATGTACGAGAAACCAGTGACAGCAATACTCCAAGTAGAAATACTTATTATTATTATATATACGAAGTCAATGTTATAAGCCCTTTCACCTTCAGAGGCTTATTATATTTTTATATCTAGTCTACTGTACTCTCACTTTGCAGACACAAAATTTGCAATCACATTAGCACACGATCTTTATTTCAACTCTATTTCACCATCATTGCATTTACATTAGTTTTAGCTGCACCCAGTGCTATTATGCGTTTTCTAGATATTACATTAAAATCCAGAAGAAGCAAGAGTACAAGACGCTAAACTACTCAACCAGAAATCAACAGAAGATGTTGAACAGTGACGTCATTACTGACTGTTTCAATGGAGGCACAATGCATGGAGTGATCGGTCAACAGATACCAAAGTATTCAGGCCATGAAGAGCTGCAGACAACCAGCGTAACGTCGGCTACGCATTCAGCTTAGATGTTGTTAACACTTAGCACGCCTGTACTGTCTAGTTCTGGTTCAACACCAATGCGTCTATTCTATAGCGTTATATTTTACCACAAGTTATACTAATTGTCATGCTAATTGTCATACTTAGTTGAAGAAAGTTGCTTTATAAATAGCATAAAAATTAAACAAACTGCAACACCAGAATAAATTTAAATTGTTTCTGCTGTCATAGTTAACACCAAAAACGTTTTATGATCATAAGTTGACTGCTCCCTTACATAATATCATCTCTGCTTTGCTTCAACTCACTTCGAATTTTCATTCTTCTAACAAAGTGACCAGCTTCTGTTATTAGGGGGTGTATTGGATTTATCATAATTATAGACTTTCAGAGAACGTTGTGTTTATCTTAATCCTCATTCACGTTGTACAATAATTGCGTCGCTTCATTTTTAATTTTTAATTACTTAGGCTTACAAAGGCATATACAATATACAGCATATGGTCATGTGCTACTTCGGCTACACACACTGTTGCGTTTCCAACTACGTGATAAGGTATTTTACCAGGATGGCCCTCCTAGTGGTTGTGTGCAGCAGGTAAGGCTCTGCGGTCGTCAAGACGCCCATGTTCAACAAAGATTCTTTATTAGTAAATCAAACTGGCAATTAAAGTGTCCTACCAAACTGTGAACTGTTCGCACTGTTCTCGCTATGACTACTGCTAAAAGACGGACTTCGACGACTAACTACGATGATTAAGTAAACTCTCCGACGACTGTAAGCGAAGAATCTGACGACTATTCTCGACGACCGCTTCCAACTGACTTCGACGAATAAGGCGACGGAGTTCCACGACGACTAAGGACTGACAGAGCTACTCGACGGACTAAGACGACCGAGCTCCACGACGGCTATGGACTGACTGAGCTCCTTGACTGTGCGTCCGCTTCCTTTTATAGACGAATCCGCGTCACGCAGCAGACACGAGGTCGACGCGTGGCAGACACACGGCATGGCCGTGGCAGACGCGGCTGACACGGTGGACGGCGCATGAAGGCAAGCAGCGGCTGGCGGCGTGGCAGGCGCGGCAGACGCGCGGCATCACCATGGCAACGTGACGAACACGGAGCAGATGCCTCGCGGCAGACGTGGCTTTCGCGTGGCATCTCCGTGACATGCGCCGCAGCAAAGGCGCAGCACATGCGCGGCATCACCGTGTCAGGCGTGGCAGCGAGACGGATCCGGAGAAGTGGTCGCGAGGCAGAAGTGGCATCTACGAAGAGGACGCGTGGCAGGCACTGTCAACGAGGCTTTGGATGACGCGGCGTAGAGGCTGCGGAGAGGTACGACGAGCATGAAGGCGTATGAGGCGCAAATGCGTGGCAGCCAACAGCAGATTGTGTGTGCCTCATACGTTTACTGAGTGAAATTTGTCCTTTTTCCTTATTTGACCTCTGCTTTACCTCGCTTATATTTAGATGGCATTTTGAGAATTCTTGTAGCAAAATTTTTTCGATCCTGTAGTTTGGTTTACTTAATCCTCAAATTTTATGTTGTGCAAGGCATCGGCTTATGCATTTCGGATTATTCATCTATGCCGGTTCATGGAAGGATTAGCCACTCTGTGTTCAGATATGATGGCTTGCTTGAATAAATTATCAGGCGTCATATCAAATGCTAGCCATTACACTGACTGAAGATATTCAGCCACGACTCAAGACCCTCTAAAATATGATAAGTTGAAAGCGATATTATTACAACGTTCATCCTAAAACTGGATGCACTTCGAATTCCTACCAATTTCAACCCTTGTGGTTTTGAATGCGTGTGCTGGTTTGCCTGCTACCCTTGTGAGTACGCCCTCCATTATCTGAAGATACAAAAGCAGCCCCACGTTAGTCTTTCTATCACTGCGTGTGTCTCTCTCAGTCACTAATTTATCACCTACGAGTTTACGCATAAGAATTCTGGATATAAACGAATCATTATGAAAACACAGAAAAACTAGACTTTGTGAAACAATGTTTGGTCGAGAAATGGGTCCGTGCTGAAGACCCGATCCACACCAGTCCACCGACTCTACCCGTCCCGCCGATTGGACAGATACTCGTGAGTCGACCCGACCAGACACTAGGCTCGACCCGACCCGACCCGTGGACAACTCTGTGTTTGTGTGATGATGGGTATTTGTTTGACGGAAGCAGACTGTTTGAAGTTGGACGAGTAATATGTCTCCTAACTGTGATTAAAAGGCTGTAGTTGGGCTGCTTCAGGGCAGTGCTCAGATACTACGCTTCCCTTGTGGCTGGTTTTAGGATACGAAATTATGTCTGCACATTTGCATTTCATTTTGATGCACTTAATACGGAGCCCCTAAAGGGACATGAAAGAAAAATATTTTAAGTCGTGCAAACGAGATATTAACTCGTGCGCACGAGGTAACAACTCGTTCCCACGACTTACTAAGTCGAGGGAACGAGTTAATAGCTCGTGCGCACGACATATTTGACCAATAGCAGGCCGACTTTTCTGTGGAGTAAACAAGCTTCTATGCTGGTATTGATGGGGAAACACATAGTTCTATAAACGAAACAATGTCCAAGATAGAGTGATTCTGGCTTTCCATTCTAAACTTAAATCCCACCTTTTCAAGAACTCTACCCAAACTCATTACTTGACATTCCGCCTGTCACTTCTCGACCTCACCCTCCTTAATAGCTACTCTGCCTCACTGTTGACCTCCTGGAAACCGAACTCTGACCTCCCACGGACTATCCTTTGGACAACCCTTTCGATTTGACGAAGCGTTCGTGAATAAGCTGGTGCACTGCGCAAAGCTTTCAAGTGGCGCTTTACAAGTTTGGAGATAACGATTACGAGTAGTAATCTACTATGGGTGTATCATATGTGGTGTGATAGGCTTAGGTCTATAAGGAAGGCATTTAAAGCTACAATGCTATTTGTGAGACCGTTTGCACGCTGAGCGTGTCCTAGACTGGAGATATCACTCTGCAGGAGAATATGAAAACGAAAATCAAAATCAAAATGATGTTCAGATTGACAGAGCTACATCCGCCGCGAGTCCACGACGACAAATTTGCCAGTTGAAACTTTAAGTGTCTCTCGCTCATAGTTATTTTGCTTGCTGTTTGCAAAATACTGACAATATCAGATAAAGTTATTCGGGCGATTAATCTTATGAGTTGTTGGAATTTGGGACGCTAAAACGCTAAAAACGGCCGTTATCCCATTTTAAACTACTTATTTAATTGCCAATTGTTGCAGCGATGCCATTATCACCCCGAAATAGAAGTTTGTTTACGTAACAGGAAAGTCGTGCGCACGACTTATTAAGTCGAGGGAACGAGGTAATAACTCGTGCGTACAACTTAGTAAGTCGTGCGCACGAGATATTAACTATTTCCCACGACATGTTAACTCGCGCGCACGACTTAGCGAGTTTGTATCTCGTGCGCACGAGATAAAATATTTCTCTTTCATGTCCCTTACTTAGCCTATGCAAATAGAATGTAAATGTAAAATGTTACCATGCACAAGCATCCTCATGTGTCGTAAGCTCTAGTCTTCATAACCTGTTTGATAGTGAATGCTCTGTCAAATAAAATGGGATGATCGCTTTTATTCAAAGCGACTTTGGGATGCTTAACAATTAATTCCGTTGACAGAGAAGGCGCTATAGAAGTCATTAGATTAAAGTCATTAGGCAAAGAAGTAAGTACGCAGATAATTGACAATAGTAATGTAAAAGCGGTTAGTTTCGTCGTAAATTGCATCTACGAAGACATCGAGGCCTACATCCAATAGCTAAAAAGGACTAGAAAAATTGCTACAAAAATAAAATGTAGGCCCTGGCAAGCAGACCGACGCAGTGATTTACATGATTAATTGTTTATGTCTTAACAGGTAAAACAAGTTTGATATTTATGCCCGACGTGATTTGAGCAGCATAGTTTTGTACAAGCTACACGGTGCAATCATTTATCAGATTAATATCTATAGACTGTTTTGAGACGATCCCTGACCTATTATATTTATTTTATACGCAGGCCCTACAGCGAATGCGATTGTTAGATCCCAACACCTTATAAGCGTAGAATTCAACTCGGTGCATTGCAAACAAAATCGTGTAAGAAGATACTACTATACTTTGGTAAACTGACGCATTTAGATCTGAAGATTGATATATAGCCTAATTAAAGGCTGTTGCTGACTTGAAAGCGGGATTTCGACAGTTGGAGCGCAGTTTAATCAACGATGACGTTTGGAGTGAGAGTAGGTCTACTGCTGAGAATTATTGTGATTTTGTGGGTCATGTTGGGCGTACGGTCTGAAGAAAGTAGAAATGGCATTGGTAAGTTATCTATTTAATGGACGAATACTTCAGGAGGGTATAGTCTTTTTATGTAATATGTGTCTTTTATCTATGTGATTCCTAAAACATGCAGGCAAGTCAACGATGTACAAATAGTTGTTATGTAGACAATGTAGACATAGGGCCTACTAAGAAAGTGTTCATAGTCTATCATGAGAAAGGTTTTCCCGATTTTACTTATATGTTCCAATACATTAAGATTATATCCTATTCTTCTTTTATATCTCTGCCCTTCTAGGCATGATTGCATGCCCAATATCGCCACTTGCCACGTTTTCTGGGTCTTCTTTTTAACTTGCTTCTTGCTTTTCTATGCTCTGTACAATCTCATTTTTATCTGTTACATGACTGAATGAATTTGCATTGGCAACTTGCATTGGCATTTGCAACTTGCTTCTTAACTTGACCTTCTTTCACCATCCAGTCCAATGACATCAATCTCGGTCTTTCCCTTGTCTTTCTCCCCTCTATCTTCCCGTAATTATAGCTCATAGAAAAGAGTTTTCCCTCATTATGTCTGGAGGCTTCTAATTATTCCAATCATTGATACTTTTCGTCAACCTGTAGGAATTGTAGGATCCCTTCATTTGTCCTGTGTTCCATTCAGCTGGCTCCTCCATCCTTCGCCATATCCATATTTCGAAGGCCTCTTATCTTTTGATGTCTTACTTGCTCATGGTCCAAGTTTTCGATCCATATGGCACCAGCTTCACACCATAGACTTTAATATCAGTTTAATCAAATTCTTTTCTCACTTTCATCCCGTTAATTCTTTGCTTTTATAGAAGGCATCATATCACATCGCAATTCTTCTCTTTATTTCTATACACGACACTTTGCATAATTTCCGATCATGTACTTCCTAGGAAACAGAATTCTCTCACTTGTTTCAGTTCATTTCCATATGTGGTGATGTTTAATTGTGGTTTCCTTTCCTTAGCTTATACTCAAAATCTTTGTGATGGTAATTTTATTTTAATATTCTGTTGAGATCTTATTTAGCCGATCCATCATTTCATCACAAAAATTTTGAGTATAAGCTAAGGAAAGGAAACCACAATAACCCTTTACCGACCAGCATTAGTGATTATGCCTTATGTTTTACTACGCGCTGGTCGTTAAAGGGTTAAACAGCATTATTGATTATACTCAAGTCGATGTTCATATAAGAAACTTTAATAAGAAAGGAAATTAATATGTACTGTGACGGAAGACCCCGTTTATTAACTGCCTATGGACGTCCTCCTCACTCTTGGGGTATTGGCACTGAGCTAGGTGTCGTCGAACAACGACCAGGATGACGCAACACCTAGTTTTGGCGAACGGGTCCGGCTACCGGAGAACGACAGTAGACTTCTTCCGTTTAACTGATTTTTTATGGCAAATCAAACAACCGACTATCCATGGGTAATCATAACTGGAGTTTGAGTTCAGTGTCAGACGATCACAACGCGGCTACCGTCCCATTCCTGTATTCTGGAATGTTCCACGAAGCTCTTAGGCGATGACGACGACGACTGACGATGATTGCGGCCAACGACTCACAGTCGTAGGCGACGAACGACGACTAAGACCACGTCAGCGATACGCAGTCAACTGACGACCACGAAGAATGCTCGACGACAGCGGCCAACACCCTCTGGTGTGGCGACAACGATGACGACGACGACGTCAGCTGCGCCAGCGACACGCAGTCCACTGACGACACGACGAAGGCCCAACGACAGACGAGAGCGGCAGCCAACACCCCTGGTGTGGCGACGACGATGACGACCGACGACAGACGACAGACGTCTATGACGGGAGAGGCAGGCAGAGCAGCGGCCAACGACACCCCTGCTCCTTCGGCTGAACTGCACTCTCAATGACTTTCTCTCGACTGCTCTCGACGTGACTCTTTGACTCTCTTCTCGAACTTCTTGCTGTGTCCAACTCTGACTGATGCTGCGTGACTTTGCTCTCGACTGCTCCGGACTGACTCTGACTGTTGGTTTGGGCTCCGCTATTTATTCAGATTGGCCCGAGCCAGCCAACTTTTCGACTCTGGGCCAAGCAACTAAGACAACTACTGTTGGGCCAACTGCAACAAATTACGTTGGGCCAACTATTCGACTGGGCCCCCCTCATAACGCTTTGAGCGGCCAGTAGCACCTTGATCAGATAATGATTAAAAAAATAAAAATAATAAAAAAATGGGGCAGGCCAGATTTGCAACAGTTCATCTAAGATATGATAGATTATCAACTGTTGACGAGAACGGCAGCGACGTGTCGCATGTGTGTACTCGACACCGACCAGAGGATCCTTACTGTTCTGTCCCATAGATATTTATACTACGCCTAAGATCCTCTATTCACTTAAGGTGGCCTTTGTTGCTGGACATCAAAGGGATCCGTATGGGGTTGATTGCCTCTACACCGCGTTAGGGTGTATTCAGGCTCACGACGGCGTTCATTCATAACGGTTCTGTTGAATGGAACATTAGCGCCCAGGAACTGGTTTGGAACCGGTTTGGTCCGGCACCTCTTCTGTGGGTTCCACGTCTGCGTGTGTACAGTTGGAAGACTGTACAAACACAGTCTTCCAACTGATGGACAAAAAGCCTAACGATCGAATTATCATAAGTGGGCCTATTGAGCTTTGGAACATCTCTTGCGTGATGTTTAGCAATTGATTAGTGTTTTATAAGTTTATACATTTTCAACTGGAATTATTTTTACAGAATATCTTTCGCTAAATCAGAAAGTTAATTCAACAGCTATCTGAACATAGATTGTATAATTGTAATAATGACGTTGCGAATATATAATATTTAGCTTTCACGTAAACAATATACCGCAGAGTGCCAAAATATTTTATTAAGCATTATGTTATTTGTGATTTTTTTCTTTTTTTCTTCATGTCAGAAGACATCTGCCATTACGAAATATTTCAGCCAAAATGCCAGAAGAATGAAGTCATTCTTATGAAAAGCGCCACCTACGGACGCATGCGCATCGGACGATGTGTTACTGCCGATGAAATTTCCGACTTGCGAAAGGCTAACCTAGAGGACACAAATAGTTACCTTGGATGCTCAGCTGACGTTTTGCCAATTTTGGATCGGAAGTGTTCTGGAAACAAGGATTGTGAAGTTCGTCTTCATGATATCACAGCTGAAGATATTAAGCCTTGTCTGTCAGGCTTAGTTGTTTATCTTGAAGTTAGCTACAATTGTATCAGTGGTAAGAAGGGTCATTTTGGGACAGATTCACGATCGTTGTTAGCATACACATTTTCAATCGCCTAGACTGTCCGTCTTCAGATGTCAGGTTGTCCCATAAGACTCTATCCGACTCCATAGTGGTGCATAGTAACGTATTTGAATATTCCAGTTTATTTTTAAGTTTAATTTATTTGCCCACAAAGGCGTAGACTGTAAACTTCCTAACCGATGATCCTCGTTTGTTAGAATGTTTTCTTATGAACACTATTTGGTTAGCCGTGCTTTTCATTCAGTTGTAGATGAGGAACGTTCCTGTGCTGTGAGCGTTACTAATAAAAGTCCAGTTCACATAATCGGTTCATCTGCCTCTCAAAGAATCTGCGGAACAACATCTCATCCATGGTTTGTTGAAGCGCCTGTTGGCCAAAGGATCAACATAGTTCTTTTCAACTTTGCTACTGCCTTAACTCCACAGATGGGAGACCGTGGTGAACAGTCGTGCAATAAACACGGTGTAATTTTGGATAAAGCAGGAAAAAGAAACACAACGATATGTGGAGACACCGAGCAAAGAGAGATGAAGATCTATTCATCAACAGGAAATTCAATTCATGTTATTTTCAAACCATCTGATCAACAACAAAGTAACATTGCTACAAAGTTTTTCTTGAAGCTGGAAGGTAAGTTAATTTTTGGAAATCATGTTAAATTACTTGTGATCATTATTTTAAGTCATGTGAAAACTGAACTACTAATGTCGGACAGAGTATTATTGTTTCATTAACCTTCTTCACCTTCCTTTGAAAAAATTACAACACCACTAACCACAAGTTAAATTGTCATTCCTCAGCAAAGAATTATTACCTTAATTAAGCCTTGACCTCTTTAGAATTGACTTTGGAATTAGAATCCGCATGCGATGTTTTTGATCCAGTGTCAGTATGATGACATCCTTTGTAATAACAACTCACGACTCACAGTAATTGTAGGTGCAGCAAATTTTAATATTATATGGAGCACCGTTAGCTAATTCACTTTCAATAAAAGACAAAAGATTCGTCGTTTCTACTACACTTCTGAGTGATCGATGAGTTCACACACATTGATATGTGTGCCGTAGTAAAAATACTCATCATCCTTTCTTGTAGCCATTGGTTGTTCGGACATCATTCCACCTGAAGACGCTTGGCTAAAGAGAAATAAAGATACAATTCAGATTGGATGCTATTCCTCTAGACAGACATGGCATCTTAGTTGTCAAGATGGAAAATGGGTTGGCGTAATTGGAAATTGTTCTAATAGTGACCGTGGTAAGGATAGAAAGTCGCAAAACTAATAATAGACAGAGCTGGAGGTAATGCTATATAATTGGGTTAGAAAACGTTTATAGCGCAGTCACAGTAAGGTACCAATAATTGACCACTAAGTGACCACTTCTAAGGAAATCGAATTTCAAATCACAATCATTTCGACCCAGTCATGCAGACTAAAATTGCGATGCCCCGAGATCTTAAGAATTACATTGATTTCAATCATGACTTCAACGACTGCATAACGCTAGAAGAGGAGACAGAAGCTCATGCAATTCCAGAACTAGAAATATGCCCAATGGTATTTTGGGGTTTGAGGGTCATTGCCTTCATGGGTAAATCCGAGCAATGACCATCGGGCACCCAAGGAAATCAGTCACAATTGGGCAAAATCTCTGAAATGACGAGTGAGCATATTAAGAATGAAATGCATCTTATATGTTTTTTTATAATTTCTATAATTCAAATTTGAATTTTAAAGCAGTTTAGATAAGTGATAGTATTCATTTATTCATTCAATCAAACATTTATAAAGCGCCTCTTCAAGGCGACTAATCAATGGCGCGTGCATATGTATTTATGGTGGCTGTAAATTGATTTCAAACAGAAAAGGTTATTGGCTGATGATTAAACTAGACATGTCATTTACAACCTAAATATAACTCAGTGGCTAATCACTATGTCGAATTTTAAACTCATCACAGATTGCAGGAAGTCTTTAATTGGCGGAAGGCATTACACCAATATCATGTTTTCTGTTCTAACTTCCAAGATAAAAACGAGTAGGCCTAACCTTCTTCGAGCTAATTGATGTCTTCTGCTGTGTCTCATGGCAATTAGCGATACATACCTTGAATTATGTGTTTGCGTTTATTCAAGAAATGGTGCCACATGATGCAAGTGGAAACTCTGAAATTGAATCAACTTTTTCTAACATTGAACTAGGTATTCACAAATATAGTATTTATACATAGTTCGATGATCGCCACATTGAAAGTCTCAATTAGTTTGTTGATGGTTTTTTATGACTTACTGTCGTCTGCACTAAAGACAGCGCTGAGCTGATGTTGCCAACTGGAACTATTCCGAGTTGTCCTAAATTTGCTGTTTCGTTGATGTGAACTCAATTAATTCTTAGTGATCAAAAGAGTTTTAAAATAGTGACCAATATATGGAGAAATTATTGACGTAAAAGGAAAGAAGTGTTGACATTTTGAACAAATAATTTATGTCATATTCATAGATGCTCGATTGTTATACGAGGTGGTCCAGTGGTTAGCAGATAATTTGTGTCGAGATTTCTGCTACACTTGCGCCCCCAGTATATTGAGCTGCGATGACTACAACGACCGAACAACGTTGGCTTTGGGAATGCACTTTTTCCACTATGTGGGTCTATTCAGCAGATAATTTCTGACAGATTGAACAAATGTTGAACTGTTTAGGCCAATTTTGTATTCAGAACTTCCAATAATTAATAAAAGTCATCTGTGTTTCTTTCCATGGTAGACTTGTCCTAGCCAAATTAGAATTGTTTTTGATAACTAGCTGTCTTGATTGCAAGAGGGAGAGAGAAAGTATGAAAAATTAATTTTCTCAATTCCATTTAGATTTAATACTTCTGTCAATCTAATATGCCTGAAATAATGTTTGAAATTATATTGCATATGACTTAATTATCGTAGTTTTTTAATTTTCAAGCTGTAGTTCACTTTATTTCTATACAATGATATTGCCATTTGACTTTAGCCACCTTGTATATTTTACTTTAGTACTCGCGATTGTCGCCATTATTGGATTCACTGTCGCGATTTGCATTGCAGTAATTTGCATCGGAGCAATTTGCTTGCGACGGTAAGTTTGTATTTAGCATAAAATAATGGGTTGAAGCTTCATAGGGCCTTATACTAGAGTAAGTTGGATAGAAAGTCTCATTTGAATGATAAGTCTTCGCAATCACAAGAAATAAATGTCATATCATATTACTGCAAGTCAAAAGTCAATACTTCTCAAATATGATAAATGGCATCCTGCTTGAAAATGAAGCGAGAGATTATATGTAATTACAGGTTTTGTTAGCCTATTCTTGAAATCATTCTTCAATAACTCATTTTTTTACTTTATTTTGAAACAAACGCTCTTTAGATTTAAAAGAAACTGAGAATTAGCTACTCACTCTTATTTTTGCGTGCTCTTGTGTTGGGTTTCCGTTTAATTTGTTTGTAATTACTGAAAAAAGACATTAACTAAACTTGTATAATACGTATGCATATAAATGATCGCGATTTGGGATTTAATATAGCTGCTGAAAATATTGAGCCAAAGTCAATAACTGAACTTTATCAATTGTGACCTTCACGGCATTCATTGGCTAGCGTGTTCCAGGATTGTAATTAAGCCAGGAGTTCAGTGATCAATTAAATGTCTTTCACCATCACATAGCATGGCAGACTCACGCCCTGATCCACAAATGGCGTTTCTTGGTGAAATACCAACTTGGCTCAAAGTTATAAGTTTGAGTCGCAAATAATTTTATGAGATGGAGCTAAGCGTAATTATATCACTAACAAGAACCGCAAGAATGTCAGTTTTGCTGCTGGTTCGTATACATAATGCAGCATCATTATTCCACCGTTGTGCATAGAGCTCACTCTGTTTCAACTGGTCATGATGTTGTAGATTGACTCTACATAACTGGTCATCCGTGCTACCAATCTGCAATCGAGCACGCTTTTCTGGTATAGAATATTATTTGAAAAAAGGACACACACGAACCGCGAACATTCGTCTCATTATTATGCTAATACGAATCTAAGTAGGCTTACCTATCACATACTAATTGTGTGATTGAAATTAAATACCAATATTCAGAAATACTATCATACTTACACTATGTCCTACCCAGTAAAATAAAATCAATTTTTATGATTTTATGCTGTTTCTTATGCATTCATCCATTATTAACCAAATGAATTTAATCTTTCAGGGTTAACAGGAAAAGCAAAAGACGCGAAGACTATAGAACGCTTAACTATCAAATAAACACAGTAAGAAGTCAACAACAATCGGATGCAAGAGTGCCATTACATGTAAATGTGGCTGGGAATGAGTTCAATGGATTTGACGCACAACAAATGCCATTATATTCGGTCTACGATGGACAGAGCGACCTCAACGTCGTCACATCAGGAGCAGAAAGTGGCAATCAAAGTCTTCAGCCTTAGTGCACAGGTTGCTGAACTCCACAATAGCGTTTTCAAGTAACTGCGTACGACGAAAAAGGTTGACGAAAAAGTCGCAGACACAAACGAATCAATTAACAATAATATTTTTAAATCTTTGGAATTTCTAATAGTTCGTCACTGTCATAAAGTTGGTTGTTTTCGTAAGCGCTATTATATGATTTAGCGAACAATTTTCTACATTTTTAAAATGCAATTTAGTGTTTGTCGCATTGTTTAAATAACTTTATCAATGTTGTCTTGGAATAATTATATTGACAAAGTCATCGAAAGTCTAAAGTTAAATAAAAGAAACTGGCGTAGGAGGTGCAAGGTTGAATTATGAGTCTTTTGATGGATTCTTGCACACATCATCCACACAGTTTTCATGATGACCTGATCGTTGCTGCTTATAAGGGCTCTGTGACTGCCATAAGACTCTTCTGCTGTTTTTGACTGATTAGATAATTACACTGACTGCATAGACGACATCACGGAGAATGTGTTTCCTCCCTCCGGATGCTGTTTCTATGTCTGTCTTAGCTGAGACGGCCGACCACCGCCTCCTACGAGCTGTGATGGTGACAGAGGCACATGTCCTCCAACGCCTCTTCCCGCCCGGCGTCCACAGATGCCATAGACTGCACCCTAGATTACACCGTTTACTCTCCCAGTAAAAGACGATAGAAATTTTATCTCCAGGATTCTTTATAAATTCAAATTTGTAGCTCACAATAAATAGCAGGCTTAATTGTACCTGTCATGACCCTCTCTGCCGATGTGATCGCGAACTACGAACATTCACCTTTTCTAACTTACTGCGGTTTGTCAGTTTGCGGTTTGTCATTAAACGAAGATATACACATCGTGCTTTGGCGTCTGTGTATGAGCATCAAACTCAACTCTGGTTTGACCGGTCCTCTAAGCTCCATTAGTGCGATGAGCACACAATATCTACCTCCGCCTCTCCACACTATCCATCATCCACTGTTTTTGATCTTGGAGTCATCTTCGGCATAACAGCCAACACAATACAACTGTGATTCGATCATGCCTCCTCGAACTTTAAATTGCTTCCATCTAGTGGGTGTGCTTGTTTTAGCTCAGGAGAATCTTATAACGTTGCTATACATTCATGACTCATCCGTATTATTTAGTTTAAATGTGATTGTAATCATTATTAGTTCAAGCGAACATTTGAATTAGGCTAGACTATAAAATATTTGGATCGGCTATGTACCGAATGAACTGTACCAGACCAGTAGCCGTTGCTAAACCTCGTTCGTAATCGCGGCGATCACGACATCGGTAGGCCTAATTTCCTTAATTAATACAACACGCAGCGCATTACCAGACTTGTGCATCTGACAGCAAGAGATAGAGGGATAAATAGAGAGACAGTAAGGAGACGTAGAAGGACAGACATTATGGAAGATTATGGGCAAGGGCACGGCGACGGTAGCGAGGGAGTGACGAGAGATGACAGATAACTCGGTGAGAGAAGAGGTCCGATGGACGGTGACATGGGAATGGAATGTAAGAAAGGGGGACGGAACAGGTGAAGGGGCGGAATACAGTGACAGGAAGGAGAGATTAAGCAGACAGTCGAAAGTCGAAGAGAGGAAAGCTATAAATATGGGACGCGGGGCGAAAGACAGACATCCGCCCAGGAAGAAGTCAATAGGCAAGGAGAGTGCGGATTTCTATAGACGAGATTTGCTAAGCATCTCTAAACGTACAAAACTGATATCGAAGTAATTTGACTGAGGGCGGATCGAGACATTTAATATTATAGAAACCAGTTTGCTGTCTGCATTATGATACAAACATCGTAACATCAAAAAGTCTTCGCTGATTCTGAGGCTCAAACGAACTTTCACGCACCGAAGAGTAGACGCCAGCTATCTATATACCATCTTATCACCGCTTGCCACCATATACCTTTGGAAGAGACGATAAGCAAAATCATCTCTTTCAGTACACTCAATTTTGCTCTGAAATTGAAAATCTACCTCGTTCAGTCTGCAGAGTTCTTAATGGTTGTCCGGTTCCAATGAATATTTCAGAACTGTTTGTAAGGAGGCATAATCGAATCACAGTTGTATTGTGTAAAACTTACATATAATTATGAAGAGCTGCCACTTGAGCATACCAGACCTAAGTTTGCTCACTGAGCGTCAAATTGTGCTGAACAACAGATATTGGGAGATACAGAGAGGATCAGCGATAATGTGGTTTAGCTTAAGAGAAATGTTATGCAATCACATTTTAGCAGGACTTCTGATGAGAAGGCAATAGAATATTACTAGACTAAAAATCTTCGGTAGTTAACAAAGCGACACAGTACAGACGAAATGCGTGCAGAGAGATATTCGTAGTTGACTACTGGTCGTGTTTAGCGGAGTCCTATTGGCCTTCCTTTCAAGATCGACCGATTGGGTTTTGCCGATTCTTATAGAACACAAGAACCTTAAGTCCTAACAGATATTCGGAATTCCTTCTACATGACACGATACTTCCCTATTGCGCCATTTAGAGATGGATATATTGGTCTTGGTGTTGATTGACGAGTTTTGAGACGACCCCCAACTTTTAGAGTAAATAAATGTGACTTTCGGTGTCAAAGTTATCAAATTCTTTCGTGCTCTGAGCAGACTAAACCAGACTTATTCGCACATTCAATTTGAAAATTGGACACAAGCAGTCGTTGGCCAAGATTCGATTTATAAGACCTATGAGCTATTGCAGAGCAACAGCGTCAATATCTTAGCGAGAGAATATAGACATGGATCCTCAAGCCTTAAAATTAGGCCTAATTACAGCGATGCTGATTAGACTGTCTTTTTATGCTGCGCTGCTAGATAAGGCGACCACAGAACCAGGTATGAGCATACCTATTTATTTCTATTTATTTGAATTTATTTGAATATTATGTCGAAAAATCACTTATGCGCGATTCAGCTTCTTTAGTTCGTCAGTCCTATAGTTGGTCTGATTGGAGGGCATGTAAATGAATACGTCCATCACATAGCTTTTCCCCCAACATTCCTCTATATTCCAGATAATTAATGTTTAGTGTTAAGGTCAAATTGTTTTGTCTGATCCTACGATTTGTATGTTCCCATTAATTTTTTTCTGCTGTATGGGTTTGACCGCTGTTATGGGACAATTGGCAACCGAAATTCGCTCAGTTCCGTCCCCTTAATTATCACCAATTCCTTAAGAAATGACATTTAATATAGGGCCTATGCGGTCTGTCACCTTACAAATTGTAGGAATAATGGTTGAACTTTATTGCCCTGATATCGTCGACTCTCGGTTTAATTTATTCCCTCACGTCTTTTATTTCGTCAGCCAGTGCATTTCGGTGTAAATAAATTGTAGGACTCCGAGAGGACGTTTGTCTCTTTGAATCCTTTGAACCTCGATGTTCTAAGAATGAGGCAATTCTCATGAAGAGCGCCACCTATGGGCGCATGCGCATTGGCCGTTGCATAACAGCTGAAGAAGTTGCAGCCCAGCGGTCGTTGGCCGGAGACGTCCCTCGCTCTCTCGGCTGTTCAGAAGATGTCTTGGCGATATTAGACACAACGTGTTTCGGGAAGATGGAGTGTCAGATTCGTGTTAATGATGTTTCAGATGAAAAAATTCAACCCTGTTTCCCTGGTCTAAAAATGTACTTAGAAATCGACTACAGCTGCATCAGTGGTACGCATCAGTCTTTTATTGATGCTTATGAAACTAACGTTAATTTTAGTATCATGTGAAATGAATGAGGTCTTATCGAAAGTGAGAGTGACTGGAGTATAGATGCCTTTGATTGATGAAGCCCTTTTAAGTTAAAAGCTCATTGTAAACTTGACCAGTATTGCACCTACGCTACAGTGGTTGATTCAGATGGAGCTTGGATTTGTTATCCAACGCTTGCGAATTCGAATTTGTTGAGCGGACTTTATGTAAGAAGTCGTTCGCCAGCTTTGAGGTATATGGGGAGTCCTGTTACACCATCTATGCGTCCGGCATTTTGGGATTCGTTTTTATCCGGATGAATTAAGCCCTTCCCTAATGAACCATTAGCATTGCTCAACCAGTGGTTCGATATCTTCTGCCGCTGTTTATCTGTCAAATGAAGATCTGTCAAGACTTATGTTATACATTAAGGTTGGAATGTAACTCTGTTGGTTTGTCAGCTATTTTGAAAACCGCTTACAAAGAGTTAGCTGCAACAGTACATTATCTGACATGGGTCTAATAGGGTTTGGGGTTCCTCAGGGATCGAACCTCGGTCCATTGTTATTTCTCATTTATATTAACGATCTTGCCAATGTCTCCACAGGCATGTACTTATTTTATTTGCTGATGATACGAACGTATTCTGTTCTCATAAATGCATCCATACCCTAATTCAGACTGTTAATACTGAACTGGCAACTATAGCGGATTGGTTTTGTGCAAACAAGCTAACACTCAACTTGGACAAGACCAACTTCATTATATTCAAATCCCACATAAAAATGGGTGCCATGGAAAGTCAGATGCTGCTCATAAACGGCGTCCCCATCGCCCAGGTAGTCTCGACCAAATTTATGGGGGTTCATGTAGATCAACACATGACATGGAAAGAGCACATTAAAAATATATCCGCAAAAATTGCCAAGAACGTTGGTATCTTAGCACGTACATCCTATCTATTGCCCACTTCCATCCGTATAAAGTTGTACTACTCACTTGTATACCCGTGTGTTGTATATTGTAACATGATTTGGGCATCAACTTACGAATCGAGACCACATAGATTGGTAATTTTACAGAAACGTGTCATTCGAATTGTTGCAGGTGCCCCAGCTCGCTCGCCAACTAGCCAAATTTACTTTGATTTGGGACTGTTAAGAATTGAACAGATAAAGATATTTAAAATTGGGGAATTCTTCTTCCGATATGAGCATGGCCTGCTTCAAAAAGTTTATGGGGATTTCTTTAAAATGAGTAAGGACATAAACACTTAATACACCAGAAATGCAAAGGCATATCGCTCGGTTGCCGCTCATTCAAATACTTGTCGATTCACCATCAAGTCTACTGGGATCCTCATATGGAACAAAATTCCTCCACAAATTAAGCAATGCCATGGCCTACATGAATTCAAAAAAAGGCTGCGCGCCCACATAGTGAATGGAAATAAATAACTTACTCTGTGTGTATATGGACCTATATTATTATGTTAGTATTGTGCTCTGTTAACTTGTGAACCTATGTTCTTACGTTAGCATTATTGTGTTATTATGCTTTCATGTCGTTAGTTAAGATTTAATAGTAATCAATTAAGTTGTAATTGGATTAATCGTATGATTAAGTGAAACTGTTCATCATATTTTGATATGTTAATCGACTGTCACTCATGTATATTTAGTAAGTACTTTAGGTGACCCTAGCTAGCAGGTCTAGATCCCTTCCGGGTCCCCAATTGTTACCAATGTCTCTGGAATCTTGTAAAATTATCTTGCTGCTGTAAAAGTTTGGTTGGTTTCAATAAGAAAAATTGATTGATTGATTGATTGACAAAGTCAATTTCTTGGCCATGTTCGATTATGTGCAGTAGTTGCTCATTGCCTTTAATCCAAATTTTTGTTGCTGTTAGAGCTTGTAGAATCTGTTGCAACAAAACTCAATCTTAGTTCTAAAGAGATAAATCGATCGTTCCTCTATCCGTTATCAAGCTAACACTGATTAAAGCCATTGTCTATCTGGTATGTTTTCGCAAATACTGCTGTTCTATTGGAACTTACTTCAACAGATTAAAGACAGTTAAGTCATTATGCAGATAATAACTTGTAGATACGATATAGGTTTACAATAAACTGGCAGTATGATCATTGCAACTCCTATATGCCCACATTGCATTACACTTTGAGCAATTAGAGTATGATTGTATAAATTCATGTTCTCAACTGTTAGGAATTTTTGAAGGGTTCTAAAGGATTAGAGACACAAACTGATGATAAAGTTAAATAGCTCTTCATATGGCAGCGATGTTTTTGCACCTCGCATTACCTTCAAATAAATGTCACATGGTTTTTATAGTTGCAGACGAGCAACGTGCATGTGCAATTACAGCTTCTGCCAATCCACTTCACATTGTCAATCCATCTGGTTCGCAACGAATTTGTAGAAAAAATACTCAACCGTGAATGTTGGAAGCACCAATTGGTCAGAAACTTAGAATTAGCGTCTTCTACCTTGGATCGTCTTCATCTGCTGGTCAGAATAAGGGACAACTCAGTGATTCGTGTCAAAACCAAGGTGTTATCATCGATGAAATTAGAAAAAGAAATGCATCGATCTGTGTGGGTGGTCGACAGAGAGAAGCGGAGCTGTACTTATCGAGTGGAAATATGTTGGAGCTCTATATAAGTTCAGCAACTCTTGGACAGGAGCGCGAGGTCAAAAAGATATTTATTATCAAAATTGAAGGTGGTACGATGCTTCAAAATGTTTTAGCTATTAATTCTTCTAAAATTGTAATGTCGATTGCATTCACTTATTTTTTACTGTGGTATCTGGTAATCAGCAATTTTGATGAAACATCATGTGCACTCAGGTTCTAACAAAGAGCTAATAAGAACATATTTATGTGACGAAAAGATCACATTTTCTAAATACTAGGTTTTCTACATACTAGTGAATGAAAAAGCTATATTTATCAATGTATCTTCTATCTTAATACTTATTGATCTAAAATTAAAATAATAAAAAATGGGACTGTGAATGAGATTACTTTATTTGGTTTTTTTTGGCAAATTTGTTTGCACCTTAAAAGAATGTAGACTGCAATTGCCGGCCTATAACAAGGCAATAGCATTAATTCTGCTGTTTTAGCTGTCGGTTGTTCGGATATCATTCCTCCGGAAGACGCTTGATTAAAGATACAAGATGATACGATTCAGATTGGTTGCTACTCCAGTCGCCAAACATGGCAACTCACATGCAGAGGTGGAACTTGGGCGGGTGTCCTTGGCAATTGTACACATGGTTAGATACTCACTTTAGCAAGTTAAACTAAGGACCTAGATGTGTTGTTCTGACATTGCATTTACCGAAAAGGGTTCTTGAATTAGTAAACGTGTGATATATCATTTAGGTACTAAAGTGCGAGACTAAATTTAATTAACATGGAACCAAAGCATAATAGTAGGCTCGAGGCCTTTGAGCTCCATATTGATTTCAATAAAACAAAACTATTTTTAGTTTCAGTTACTAAATTTATAGTTTAATTAGTATTAACATTTACCCCTATGCGATTCGAGATTGGTTTGGACTAAGAATTTGTGATTCGCAGATCCCTATGTTAAAATTATTTGAAATTACACTTGGTTTCAACTATTATTGTTAATTACTTGCTACACATTTGTATTCGTCTCTGTTTTCAACGACAAACATCATTTATCTAAGCAATCGTCTCATAGATTGCGTGTGTCAATATAAGGCTACGGTATATCTCAGTCCTCTTATATCTCTTACAGAACTGTTGATACAATACAACGCAACTAGAAGTTGCTGTTGCACGTCTTACAATTAGTTCGGAAATGCACACTCCTCGACGGTGCAATTACAGTTGTCTTTCAGCGTTGTGTTTTGGTTAAGCGAAATATTTTGGCAGACGACGGAAGCATTCAGATCAACGTTAAGGTTGTTTTTGAAACTTTTTGAGTTTTGTTTTTCTCGCGTCTTACAGGGATTTCTTTAGGCAGACATGTCACTGAAACAGATACTGCACCGTCATTATCAAGCAGCGGTCAAGGTATTTAACCGTCATCAACCAATTATTTTTTAATACTTCCTAAATACAAGAATACGATGAATCGATTCAGTTAAACATGTATGTTACTGATATATCTATCAATTCAATCTTGATAATTGTAAAATAAGAATTGCCCTTGTGTCTTGTATTGAAATCAAACTGACGTTTCTCGACAAAATGATGGGGACAACGATTATGATAATAACTATGATGATGACGATGATGATGATGATGATGATGACGATAATGGTGATTATAATCGTTTCGCTGCATGTTCTTTCACTGTCAAATAGGATTTAAAAATGATTATTGTCTACAGTAACTGTGTCGTTGCAGTGCTTGCAATAATTGCCATTTCTGGATTTACACTGGCAATTTGCTTAACAATTGTCTGCATCGGAGGTCTATGCTTGCGAAGGTAAGTGATATTCCCACAAAACAAAAATGATTCCAATTTTTAATTAGCGTAGGTTGTTAATAATATTACATAAATGCATTGGTTATATCACGTAAAATTGCATAACCCATAGACGCTTTGCCAGACATAATAATTTATAGTAATACATTGGTGTGACTGAGAGGCAATTATTCCTACGAGTAACCTCTGATGCAAAGGAATTGAAGGTCCACATTATATTTTTCAATTTTATTACGCTGAGCATCGTCTCACACTAGACCTTTATGCCTGGTCAGTTAATTTGCAGATTGACAATCAGGGGGAACGTGAAATAAAAATTGTTTGACCAGAGTTTGCTCTCGAGCAGATGGTCTCTAAAGGTTGCTGTATAAATCCTACGTATAAAACAGGCGTAATTACCTACAGAATAAATTATTTACTTATGACAAACACTGATTACTTCAAACATTCTCGTTGTTTGCGCTTGGCTCATGGAACAGAGCGCAAAAACCTTGTGACTAAATTAACGAGAGGCACGGTGGTCGACTGGTTACAGTTGTCGGCTCGTAACACTCGGTGTGCGCTGAGTGAGCGGGTTGGACCCTCGTCCGGGGTGTCACTGTGTAGGGACCTTGAGCAAGTCCTTCGCGCATAATTGCTCTGCATTACAACTGCAGTTGAGTCGTCGAGACGTGTGCGCGCTATCGTGCACGACTTGTCGTGTAAAAGGGCGTTATAAATGCCTAGTTGTTAACTATTGTATTGAATTGTAAAGAGAATGTCGAAAGTGGTGGTATTTAAGAAGCTTATGCAGTAGAAGTTAAGGCTTTCTGCATTAATTCCGACTTGTAGGCATGCCCTATAGATAGATAGTTTCACAGTTTAACGGATTCTGATATCAAGATATGCCGTTGGCATTGGCAGAAATCATTGTGAACAGTTTTCATCGTTCTTTTGGCATAATTCACCACTCGTAGTGGCGCGTTTACCTATATGCGCGCCTTGGGCCCCCAAATCTCAGGGGGCCCCAAATGAATGAAAACATTTAATAAAAAATAACATTTCAAGGGTCACCCATATGAATGAAACAATTTTATACAAAATAACATCTCAAGGGACCCCAAATGAATGAAAACATTTCATACAAAATAACACTCCAGGGGCCCCCAAATGAATAGAAAATAACATCTCAAGGGCCTCCAAATGAATTAAGACCATATCATAGAAAATAACATATCTCATGTTTAAATCATATTAAATATAATGTATTTTCTAATTTTGCAGCTAAGCATTCACATGTCAAGTGTATTGTGGTGATTCATAATAATTATTGCTTTGTTAATGTCAATAACAATTGGCTCGGTTGTTAAGAGCCTATTCGCTTCCAGGAGTTGCTCATAATATTCTTGTGTTTTCATATTAAAATAGCTTCTATAACTAATCATATTTGGCGTAAATAACAAAAACGGCTTCCAGTTCAACTTTGTGGAGGCGGGGGGTTTGCACATGATAGGTTACGCAGCACCAGAGTCTCATAAATGACATCTGACAATAATTTAGGACTCCCTACCTCATCGTCACACGGCGTCACAAAAGTCATAGCCCACTCAAATAATTTTATGATGTCACAAACTCTGCAACCGCCCCGAGAAACCAAATGTCCAGAATGTTACCTGGATATTTTCTTATAATTATCGAATAAAGTGGGGCCTAACTACGTGTATAGCAATACAAAACATTTGAAACTATATTGGTGGAACGAAGAAAAATTGAGAGTGCATAATTAGGCCTATTTTGACCATAATAATTATTAATTTCACAAAATGAAAAACTATAGTAGAATCATTTTTTTTAAATGTTTGATAACAATAACTCGAAACAATCCAGACTTTATGCTTCTCCATTCTCCCAAGGAGACGGAAAATTCTCCTTCATAGAATAAATTGGGAGAGCTTTGATCTCTTAATCCTGTGGATTGGATAATATTCCACTCAGATCCAGTTCTTCTCTGTCTATTCAGTCTAAGCTCTCTCTATTTCTTCGTTTACGATTAGATCTACATCCATTAGTTCACGTTGCCGACCTGTGGAGCTAGAAGCTTATTCTGTTGAAACCTCACTTTATGAAATTAGACCACTGACTTCCACCATTCATTAAAAACAGCAGATCTACCTGGACTGTCTACTTAAGCCAACCTGGTGTAAAGATTTCCAAATTTGAAGTTAATAGTAATTAAATCTAGGCTATTTAGGCATTTCATACAACTAGAGATGTATTCGTAACCAATGTGAGATGTATATTCCAGATACTACTCCAAAAGACAGAAGAAATTGGACTATAAGAGTAGTTTGAGTGAGTTTAGAATGAGTTTGGGTTTGCCTCAAGCGCTAATGTACCTTGAGGACGAGGTTTCGAATCCCCAAATACATTTTTTGCAATTATAATGATGAAGGTTTTCTGTCAAACCTGACTCTTGAAACCGTAATTATGGACTATCCTGACATTGTAGTTCTGACATTGGAGTTATATAAAAATCAACTTATGGCAGATTTAATTTAAAACACGCGACGGAAGCAAATTTATTATTATTAACAAACTGTCATTAATAACGTGCCCAAAAAAGTAATCTTGCACGAAAGCCCGTAACAGAAAGTCTAGTCATAATAAATTATCAACAAATATGTCTTAAGGTCAATTTTGCAGATTGATAGTTTCGAGGATTTGCAATTAAAGTCCGGAAATTTATTCTGCTGGGGCCGGTTAGTAGGGCATACAAATGCGCAGTCTCCAAAGTTTTTAATTCTCCGTAATCGTATTGCAACAAAGCCAGCTTGAGAGGAAGATCGTAGTCTTCGCCTGGATTGGAGATATTAATTTAATATGGACTTAATGTTAAATTGTAACCGTTGATTGATCAGTTCATTTTGTAGAGGTGTTATGCAATGGCAACTCTACATCAAAATGAAAATGTCTAAGTTAATATGCATAGCCGATCGCCAGAATTAGACAAAGAGACGCTTTGGCAGATATACTTAGAAACGCGCAACGGAGAAAATTTAATAATGACTTTATGCTAGATTGCAGCGTTGGTTGATTAGCTCATTTGGTAGACATGTTATGCAACAGCATATATAAAAAATTATAGATCGTGGGTTAATAACTTAAAGGAGAAGTTTTCTGGGCGGGCAGTTGTGCGACAAACTGCTTGTCAATCAAACCTAAACTCATTGAGTGGGGCTACAGTCAAGAAGTGCCATATTCAAGTCCACCGCTGGTCAATTCCTTTCAATTGAAATGCCTGCATGCCTCTGAATGGGCCGTTCTCTGTCTGTCTGTCTCTCTACATACATCCACTTATAATATATATATAGTAATATATAATATATATGTAATATAATTATAATAAAAATATGTAATATATATATATATATATATATATATATATATAGCCATGAACCAAAGGGCAATAGGACGCATACAGGATATTAGCCCATGGACCATTATAGGTGTATAAAAACGGCGGTTGCCCAAGATCACTCGGCTCGTGGAGCAATCTTGGAGGCTGCCTGTGGTCACTGTTGTCTGCGTTTGTTTCTCTGTGAGCTGGTACGGCTGAGCTGTAAGCCTACTATACAAGCAAAGACCACTGTCCAATGAGATATCAGAATTGTACCTTGAAAATACGTTTCATACGAGTCATCAACCCTATTACGTCAGAAGCTCTTCATTGGATTTGAGTATAAACTTCTGACCTTTGGCAGGACGCATTTCTCGTCTGTGATGCACTCCCTGTGCTCGACTTAGTTTCCTTGCCAAACGTAGAGCATTGGTCCACCCAAATTACAAAGAACATTTAAGTTTTTTCATACGGAACTCGGAATAAAACTGTGAGAAGGGTGCGCTACTTGTCCTCTGCCAATCCATTCCACAGATGAAGTTGTGGCAGAGGGTCGCGGACAAAAACACCTCCCGACAAACCCCTCGAACATAAACACCCCAGGACTAACACACACCCCCAAATTAGGACAAACCCCCTCTAAGATTTGTGTACTTTTTTACTTTTATTACTTAGAAAAGTGTGTGTCCAGTGGCACGAAGACATCCCTTGAAGTCGCGATTTACAACACTGCGGCAAACTTCCCGCATGGGTTTGGTTGCACTTTTCACACGTTTGACGGGAGGCTGTCCACGAGCAGCTTGCAAGATGGCCGTACTGGCTAAAGCTGCGCACGCACACACGCACACACACACGAATACAGAAGACATATGAGTGGCATATCAAATACAGGTGTGTAGATGCATATATAATAAGGACTATGAAGCACGATCATTGTTTCAATTGTTATTTCCAGTGCATTTCCCTCAGCTGTCTACTTGGCCCATTTGAGCCTATTCAGATAGACTGACCACACCGGTCCATTTGTTTAAGATTGTACCCCAGGCGGATGAGATGCTTTGGAGAGATTTGATTGGTAGCTAGCCTGCGGCAGGTATTAATTAGACTACGCCTTAAAAACTTGAACTTTAATTTCATTTGGATTATTACCTTACTTACTAATCTAAGAAATGACGATGGCGTGGGATAAATTTAATGGCGGACATTTCAATGATCAAAACCGTAAATTACAATGCATTCTGTATGACGAAGATGCATCATTGCTACAAAATGTGCCACGGTAAGTAGAATTTCCAGCATATTGCTTTGTAAATTTGAACAGAATATTTTCTAAAGTAATGATTAATATTAGCACCGCGATTTTTATTAGCATGGTGCCACAGTGAGAAGGAGTGATTTGTTCATCATCCTGCTGCACCGGAATCACATTCTCATCCCTGATTCTGGGTGGTTTCCTTCTGGATGTTTTGTCGGCCCGTTTCCTCTTGTTCCGTTGAAGTTGGGGGATGTTCGGTCATGATGTCAGTGACACCGATTGCCATTCTTGCTGCAACAATGTGATAGCAATGTGACTTTGCTGGACATGAACAAGTGGTTGTTGGAAAGAGTCGGATGACAATCAAGACATGTGGTTCCTGAGTGCCCATGATGGTGAAGTGAAGACAGAGAGTGGTGGATTCAGTGTGAGTTTGTTTGCTCGGATGATCCTGGATGCTCTAGCGGTGTCTTCATGCAAACAGATCCGAGGTATATTTTAAAATAATCTAATAACTGGCTGGTGTTAAATATGTTGTGAGACGATTCCATTACACGGACAACAATCAAGTATTTGTGTGTGCATAAGGAGGGTCATAGGATGTCGAGTTTTATGAAAAGAATCAAGCTTAAATGGATGTCGGACTAATGAAAAGAATTATGTTTCGGGTAATTTACGACGCTGAATTAAGGTTTACCATGAAAATACATTCTGTCGCATAGACTACTGCCACATTTTCTTTCTTTTGTTGATTCACAGTAATGCCAATGATATCCATAAACTTTCCAGTCATCCTTCTCACCATGAATAATGAATAATTGCTCCACCTTTTGGTTAATTCTCAATTGCATTTACTGCTTGAGTAGTAAATAGCTCATAGATATCACTCATGTTTTCACTATATTCAAATCAAATGTATCCTAACTTTCCAAATTTTAACATTTCATTTGGGTTGTAGGCTTATATATAGGCATATGGTTTCTATAGAGTCAGTCAACCATTTCTGATTGACTTTACTGATAAACAGTGCTGTCTGTTTGTTGATTTTAATGCTTCATGAACTAAGTCTGTTATTATTTAAACCAATTTTGAAGACAACAAAGTTCTGATTAACATTGACTAATACATTTAGTAGGCATAAGTTGATCGTTGCTTCATAAACAGTGCTGTCTGTTTGTTGATTTTTACTATATTGAAGACAACAAAGCTCTAATTAACTGTCATTAATGCAATTAGTACATTGATTAATGCTTCATGAACCCTGTCTTTTGTTATTTAAACCAATAAGGCTTAAAGGCTTCATAAACACTCTGTTTGCTAATTTTACCAATCAGCATTTTACCATTCACCTTGCTGATTGTCTGCTTGGTAAAATGCTGACCAATCAGCAAGTTCCGATCAGCATTTTACCTACTCCGATCAGCTAATCAACAAATCAGCATTTTACCCATGCCCAAGTTTCGCTTTATTCTTGTTAATATTACACATTTAATAAGCAACGCTGTCTTATACAGACTTTATCAATAGCATGTCACTAGAGAAGGGTTGCTTCAATTTGATACAATGGAATTGTTTTTTTGTATGAATCAATGCGGTTGTTCAACCTCTGGCATTTGAAAAGTGCAATGGCATTTTGCTCTGCTGTTGGACGTTAAGTGCAATCAATGACCGCTGCTCATATATTTTGGTCTCACGTCATATGTGCCACTTTCCATAAAATTTTTTATTGACCCATTACTGCTAAACAAACTTTCAGACCACTGATATTATCATAATAATTAATGGCAGAGTTGTACTGTCTTTGTGATTGTGTTTCTGTTTGCAGCATCAGCCAAGAGCACTCACTCCTCACTCAGGTATCATAAATGTACGAGGATTGACTCAACTGCAGCACTTGAAATGTCGTTGTTTATTGTCTTGAGCTTCTTCACTAACTTCAGGCAGGTGAGATCATTGGCTGTTGCAGTTGGCGGATTAGGTCACGATATCCGAGGTACGAAAACCAGGGTAGCGGGTCAGGGATTATCTGACCACCAGCCTAGGCCGAGAGCCCAGAGGGCATCACGCAGCCTGGTTAAAGTACATGTCGGGGTATTAAGCCGACAAGTAAGAAAACGCTTTGATCTTGGCCAAAAGGCCGAGAAGCGATAACGACGTATTATACAGCGTGTCTTTTATAGCGTGTTTCGGCATTGTTAAAAAAGTTTCCAACGACAAAACCTTCTAACGTTAATAACTATTTAATTCCGTCATTCACAGAAAAGTTACTTTTATATATCAAAGTATACAATATTATGCAATTTTTAAATAACTCAAATGTCATTACAGCATCATATAATTTTAAATAACGCCGTTTCCTATCTCCCCCTATGTAATCAATTGTTAACGTGTGCCGCCATCTAGCGACGTAGTTAGTTTGGTCTCACTACTGCGTCGTTTCTACATTATTGTAATTATTATTATTATTATTATTATTATTATTATCTAGTTATAATCTAATTATAATCTATAATCTCATTATAATTATAACCTAGTTATAATCTAATTATAATCTAAAACTATTTAATATTATTATTATTATTATTATTATTATTACTATAATTATAATCTAGTTACAATCTAATTATAATCTAAAATCTAATTATTATTATAATTATTATTTTTATTATTATTATTATTATTATTATCTAGTTATAATCTAATTATAATCTATAATCTCATTATAATTATAACCTAGTTATAATCTAATTATAATCTATAATCTAATTATTATTATTATTATCTAGTTATAATCTAATTATAATCTAATTATAATCTATAATCTCATTATAATTATAACCTAGTTATAATCTAATTATAATCTATAATCTAATTATTATTATTATTATTATTATTACTATAATTATAATCTAGTTACAATCTAATTATAATCTATAATCTAGTTATTATTATAATTATTATTATTATTATTATTATCTAGTTATAATCTAATTATGATCTATAATCTCATTATAATTATAACCTAGTTATAATCTAATTATAATCTATAATCTAATTATTATTATTATTATTATTACTATAATTATAATCTAGTTATAATCTAATTATAATCTATAATCTCATTATAATTATAACCTAGTTATTATCTAATTATAATCTATAATCTAATTATTATTAATAGTATTATTATTATTTTTACTATAATTATAATCTAGTTATAATCTAATTATAATCTATAATCTAATTATTATTATTATTTTTATTATTAGTACTATAATTATAATCTAGTTGTATCTAATTATAATCTAAAATCTAATTTTTATTATAATTATTATTATTATTATTATCTCTATACGGATAGATACATTCATTCATTCACCCTATCCATATACACGACAGGCAGGGCACAGCCACCCACAGATAATACTCATAATATTCATAATAATTCCACTAACAATAATAATAATAATCAACACCCTTGCACGCATCATCGCCTACACCATTCTGCTTCCTCTCCTCACCAGCCCACCACTCCACGTCCTCCCCACGCCACACATTCAACACGCAATCACAGGCTCATTCCTGCCTAAGAGAGGGTACCGTTCGTTCGTTCGTTCGCTCAAGATTATCAGCATTTTCTCAGCAGCAGCATCGACGAAATGGCTCGTACGAAGCAGACTGCACGTAAGTCGACGGGAGGCAAGGCCCCCAGGAAGCAGCTAGCTACGAAGGCTGCCCGCAAGAGCGCACCGGCCACAGGCGGCGTGAAGAAGCCGCATCGTTACAGGCCCGGCACGGTCGCCCTGCGCGAGATCCGTCGCTACCAGAAGAGCACAGAGCTCCTTCCTCATCCGCAAGCTGCCCTTCCAGCGTCTCGTCAGAGAGATTGCTCAGGACTTCAAGACCGACCTCAGATTCCAGAGCTCGGCCGACATGGCACTGCAGGAGGCTAGCGAGGCCTACCTCGTCGGCCTCTTCGAGGACACCAACCTGTGCGCCATTCACGCCAAGCGCGTCACCATCATGCCCAAGGACATCCAGCTCGCCAGGCGAATCCGAGGCGAGCGTGCCTAAGCTGGGCGGCTGCGCATCGCTGGCGTTCGTTCGTTTGGACGTAACGCAGAAGAAACGGCTCTTTTCAGAGCCACAAAATCTTAACTTAGGAAATCGACAACGACAAACACGCTAATTATCATCATCATCATCATCACCGCAACCTACACCTGTGTCTAAACCAGTCCAAACAAAGCAACACGCACGCCACGTCCTACTTCTCTTATCCAAAACCAGTCTGTCTGTCTCGGCTGCATTTCTTCTTTCTCTTCTATAACGACGACGACGGACGGCGATGATGGCGACGATAATAACAAGCTTAATTATATTGCACATTATTATTATAATTATAATACGTATCGCAATGATAGTGACATAATGACAATGACGATTGATAGGCCGATGAAGAAAATTTATCGAAAAAGATAGAACTCGGCAATATAATAACTGTCCTTGTGAATTGATACAATATACATTATAATTAAGTTTCAAATTGAACTTGCATATAAACCTTATTCCCGAAAACTGATACATCAGTATTTTACAGCCCTTTATATAGGATCACTTGTCTTTTACTGTCTCGAACCTGTCTTGACCTAGTGTCTCGGTCTCGGTTCCTCACTGTCTCGGTCCCGGTCTCGGTACCTCACTGTCTCAGTCTCGTCTTGGTCTTGAAGTTTAAGGTCTTGCATACAACACTGGCTATTATTCATGCTGCTAAATTGTGTAAAAATAGGAGCATGGGCACTGGACTTTGGATGACTGGTCTAATGGGTTTTTTACCGATGAGTCGAGGTGTTCACAAACAAAACGCTGCTGTTTTGAGTTCACAGGAGGAGGACATTCCATCTGCTCCATATATGAAGTTTGGTCCGTCAGTGATGATGGAGGTGGAATGTCGGCCGGGGTCTCACTAGCCTTCGCCTTGGGCCAAATGGTACCAGACTGAACTCTAAGTGCTACTTTACAAACATTCGATAGACAATCAGACAACGGCAGTGTTATTCAATGAAAGCTTTATTTGTTGACAATTATCCTGGAATATGCCCATTTCCACAGAATGGTACACGCTGATATCTATCAACGTTGACGACGAATGGTTAGACGACAGCCTCCCGTCACACATAGAGCCGAAGGATTCTCCACCAAACAGTCCAGACATCTCTCCTATTGAGGACTTGTGGAGTAATTTGTCTCTCAGCGTTTATTAAGATCCTAAGCCAAGGAACCTTGATCAGCTCAAACGTCGCCACCAACGAACGTAGAGATGAGATAAGTTGGGGCACCTCAGTCGCTGATTCAGTCTATGCCGTGTAGAGTCTGTATAGTGTATTACTGTAGAATAAGCTTACGTTCTTGCTGGTAATAGAGCGAGCAGACCTAAGCAGCTCTAAAGTAGAATAAACTTGCAGCACATGGACTTTTAACAAATCTTTTATATAGTCCAAATATTATGAATGTAACTCACGTATTATGTAGGCTAATACAACAGCAAATATTTATATAGAAACAATATTAAGGTGACTATAAGCAGCAATAAAACACAAAAGTCACTGATTAAGAAGAAAATATTAAGCGCCAATGCTCTCCAAGCGTGTTGTATTGCTAGGGATGATTGATCGTAGACATGAACAGTAGTTTTGGTTCTTTCCAATATCGGCTTAGTACTAAATGCGATTTTAGGCTATTTTTGGCTGTTAATATACATTTTAAACTGCAAATTCGTATAGATTAAAATATTAATTTAACTATTACTCGGAAAGATAAAAACACTTACTATGTATGCAGTCGTAGCTATCCTCCAGATAAGCATTTAGACCTGGAAAGCAAGGTCTAACATTGTGATCCGATATTTCAATAACGCTTATATCACATTCGGTCATTCCTGAACATTTGTTGTCTAGCAGCATCAATACAGTTGCAGCACAACCACGATGATGCGATCCGAGACCGTCCACTTCTTCAGCTGTTATGCAGCGATCAATTCGCATGCGTCCATACGTCGCGTTTCTCATCAGGATGACTCCGTTTTTCTGACAGCGAGGCTGAAATATCTCCGACAGACAGTACTCTACGGTGAAACTAAAATATGCACAATCCATTTGAATCTATATAGTACAGAGGATGCAATAGAGATTGTGCAAAAATTATTACTGACTATAAGTTCACACGCAAGTGAATGATACGCGCTCCTCTGAACAACTGATATGATTAGAATCTAGCACAAAAGTATGAATTGCATACAGATTTTACAGTTGAGAATCGCATTTAGACCTCCATGTGCAATACTGCTCGGTTGTCTAGTAAGTTCAATGTTGCACGTGGGCTGTCAATGGCGACAGACGAATGCAATATTTGCAGCATACGATTATACTCACCGACTACGACTTGCTGATAGTATAATACTATTGAGTTTGGACAGCATTCATCATACCACGAAGTGACTGTAGACCGAGCATACAGGCATCAAAGAACATTGTAGAAAGTGGAAAAATTCTAGACTACCATCTTCTCACTCAATGTGTTACATGTATAAACATTGCAAATTCTTATTCCAGACGATCATTGCAAGTTGCAGTCGACTTACTTCAAATCAATACTCAAATACTTAATTTTACAAAGATGATCTCGTTCTAGTGGTCTAATTGCGTTCATTTGCTTGAACTTTGTCATATAAAAATCAGAAATTGATTAGAAAAATCAAGAGCACTAGTTAGCTGGTTAAACTCTAAACTTGAAGTAAAAAGGGTCGAATACTGCAAATTGCCGCCAGGCTGTATTGGGCATGAATGAAGCTTTTGCAACAGGAGCATTTGAACCTAAATCTATTTAAGGTAAAGTGCTTCGGAAATACAGGGAGCAAAAATCTCAATTTAATATAAGACATAATTATGACGCATATGAATAAACTGAGGGAGCCGTAAAAATGTCGAGTTTACTATTACAATTTTATGTCAGTGCCGATATCGGCAATGTCGACCATGATATTTTGCTTATGAGGCTAGAAACCACATCAGGCCTGTCTGGCAACGTTCTTAGCTGGCTGGCCTCATTTGTTATAGGGGAGCGCCATTTATGAGTGCTCCACTCTATGTATGTGGTTCTTGGGTCATTCAGTTCCACGTTGGTCTCTACCCTTGTGGCCTTCCGCATGACTTGGTGCTGGACCTGCATTCGAGCAGAGGACTCATCATCACTCTGTGTATGCCTCCCAGATGGGCGGCTGTGGTGCCCGGATCGGTTTCTGCGTTCTGCCGCACATCTTGTCGGGCGCACTCCGAAAATTGCCACCGTCTCCGGCTATAAAATGCTGAAATGGGCTGCACTGGCTCCACATCCAGCAGCGGATCTGGTAGTACTTGCTGAGCCTCGCACCTGTCTATTTTTGTGACCTCTGCTGCTCTGATGTGAGTGCACCGGGTCGCCGCTCTCCCCATACTACTAAGCATCGTCACATTTTCCCGCACAACAGCTAAGCAGAATCGTGCTTAATCAGTGGTCGCGTGGTCGACCCCAAAACGGCGGTAGAACAGGCTCCCGTTGGCGTTGCGCTTGTTTTACAGGATCTACTGGGATCCATTTTATACAATCCTCTCCAGCCGTGATGGGTTCGGGAGCACTCATTAGCAGCAATCCTAAAGATGCGCTACATGAATCTTCGTACCGAATGGATAAACAAAGCAATGCTTGGCATCCAGTGTGTGCTTGTCTTTCAATTAGTAAGCGTCTTCAGTCAAAAGATCCTGCAGCTCAAGCCTTTCTGGTGTAGGTATGTTGGGTATAACCTACCCATAGAAAGTACTTTGAACACACCCACATTCCCGGTCGTCTGAAGGTGGCAGCCTAATGTTGTTTGATCTTATAAATCCTTAAATAACGGTAAATGCTGTCATAATAACTTGTCTCACCTGTAGGATCGTCCTTGAAATCCTCTGCCATGGATAAGCCTACCAATGCTAACCATAGAACCATATCACGATTGGTCATATTAAGCTCAAGCATTAGTCAATGTGCCTAAAACACACCATCTAAAAATGAAATCGATAAAATTCCACGGCTTTGACTAAACAAGTCTATTCAACACAATTATAAATGAATTTTACGAGTAGATGCAAACAAACGCAAGAAACCAGTAAATGCGACAGAAATTGTATTCGTCGTCTTCATAGGCAGGAAAATATATCGGAGCACGCGGATTAATTTTTTTACGGGACCTATCAGAATTCATACGCGAGTATATTTAAAGATAGGTTTCGTCTCAAAGTCTCAAACACGAGTATCTGAGTTTAACTAAATAACAGATAGGCCTACACTTACAAAGCCGTAAGAAGTTGAAGTATAATTAATAATAGGCATATTAACACAATTATTGAAAATGTCAATATTTGTCCTATATATTTGTAATCCCTTAACAATTTGAGATACCTAAACAGTGCACCTGAATTTTCAGATATTTTAATTTGTGATACTTGTAACTAAAAAATGAAAATTGATGCACTCAACAAATGCTTTCAAGCATTGAAACAAGTTACAGAGCATCCAGTTTATTTTGGCCGATAAAACAGCATTATTTTCAAAGGTATACAAAATACTGAAAACAACTAACGAACTTTGATTAAAATAGGACAAGCAGGAAACTGACATAAGTCAAATGAAAGCCAGTGAATGACTGCATCACAGCTAAAATAATTATGGCCGTCCACTATGCAACATATAAAAATATAAGGTGCTTTACAACACTGCTCGCTATTTAAGTTCACAACAATCACTATCAAATGGCTCTTGCAAAATACCATAATTTAACTTTTGTTGTATTTTGTTCAATGGTCTTTTTACAATAATCATATTGAGTTACATGTAGTAGTGTCAAAAATATTCATAGGCATGCCACGAAGACCACGGATTTTTGGCCACGGGAACACAACCGCTTAGACAAGACTTACCAACAACACTTTCCAAGAATTCATCTATTAGAAATAACCTGGTGTTAAATGAAAGTCGATTCCTTTCTCATTGTTTCTTGAAAGTACATGTTTCCGAAACAAAATTATATTCCTATTATATAGAGCAGAGAATTACGCAGAATATATTATGTTATCTGTCACATTGGAGCCGACTGATTATAGGAGCTGAGTGATTTGACTTCGTCGCTCAATTCGCCGCCGCCCACAAAGACTGAATAGGTTGGGATTGGTTGTGCACCAAGTCCACGCAGGTCGTTTCCAGGTAAATCGTTCGCTCCATTAGGATGTATTCCTTTGTCGACCAGTTGAACTCCAGATGGATTAGTCTGGTAGTTAAGCGTCTTGTACTCTTGCTTCATCTTTTTTCCAGAGTAGAATCTGAAACGATACATACCTAATTTAGAGCCTGCATTGCAAACATACGCTCATGCATGACCTTGAGCGAATTAGAAGCCTCCTAAATAAATGATGCTTTCTCAAAATATTTGGTCTTGCGTTTTTGCATTGGTTGTGATAAAGACCTATAGAAAAGACTATGCAATTTTCGTATTGCTTCTCATCAGGACAAGCATTTGGTCAAATTTGCAAGTTATTTGAAATACCATTCTATCCCACAAAAAAATATCCGAAATGTGGGTTGACATTCGAAGAGACAACCACAAATTCATGCGCGCAAACAAACTGAGAGGAACTACTTTTTACATCAAAGTTATTGGCCGTTATGACTTGCTCTGTTCCAACTCAGACGTTGTTTCTTCTATGAAATCGGTAGTGTAAAAACCACTTTCGCCTTCGTTTCACAGAGAAAAGAAAGCCGGATATTCGTAATTGTCTCACTGTTTGAATGAGTCACTAAAATCCCAGCGACAACGTAAGAGAAAGAAATTGAAATTATGCAAATGATCAAGCTACTATTTTAGTATGCGTGCAGATTTGGTACGTACCTTCGCCAACACACAGCTCCAAAACAAACGATAGCCAAACATAATGCTAATGTGAATCCACCAAGAGCCAACATGACTAAAACTGAAATCAAGCAACGTGTAAATATACACTGCCGGTAATCAAGTTTTGTATATAATAGTAGATACAAGTATAGCTTTTATAAGCCGTGAAGTTAAGCAACGTTTTTAATAAGCCTCTTTAGGCCTATCACAGAATTATGAACCTTCTATGGATGTCCAAGAATAGGCCCTGTAGCTAGCTGCGGCGCTGCATGGACGCAAAATACGCAATTGCGTCCCAAAAATGATAAAAAATGACCAAAAATATTTCAACAAACTTTTTTAACGAAGCAAAAAGAAATTAAGTTATTTAGCCAAATAATTTATAAATAGATTGAAATTTTCAACTTCGTCAGAACATGATACTTACTTAGTAGGCCTAATCACGGTATATTGATGTTCTACAGACTCAGTAAAGCCTAGCTAAAAGGCCTATAATTATATTAGCGGCTTTCCATAGCGGACGATAATCGAACATTTCCTGTTTAAACACATTCTGTTATCATTTTTGTTATAAGTTACAGTTTAAGATTGCGTACCAAATTTTCAAAGTCACTACCTATAGCAATGCAGTTCCTACTTTCATGACTCAACATTGTCTTCATTGTCTTCCCTTGACTGTTAGGATTCATTTCAAAGTTCTCGTTCTTACATTCAAAGCGTTGTTGGGTCAAGCTCCACTCTATCTATGTGAACTTATCAGGAAACCTCTCTCAGCTACCACCGGACATCCTCTCCGTTCTTTAGATCGTCACGATCTTCTAGTACCGCAGTCTAGAACTGCCACTGCTCAGCAGCGTGCCCATGCCTCTGTTAGCCCTTTGCTATGGAGCAGTCTTCCTGCTGTGACCTGTGTTGCAATCCTATCTAGTAGCACAACTGTTTCTGCTTGTTCTCTTAAGACTTTTCTTGTCTCTAGGGGTTTTTCGCACTGGTAGAGCCTCTGATTAGGTTGTACTGTGAGAGGCTCTTTTTAAATACGTAACTAGAATGGAATGGAATAGAATGCGAATTCCATGCATACGAACATGTTTTTATGTCATCAAAACGTATTGGCATTTAACGTAATGTCAAATTGTGATTTAATTTATGTAGGCCTACTAAGCAACCCATCCCGAATGGCTGCCTGGTATAAAGATGTGATGAAAATTAGCAATGCGGAAATTACGCGTATCATGCCTATTTACGAAGCTTATATGCTGTCATTGGAACACAGGGCGAATAGAAGTCCTGGGTTTGGTTAATGCGAATTACACTGGTTTTTCTCACATAAATATATATTGAGCGAACATGGCAAGGTAAAGAACATTTGATGAAGTACATGTATGTACACAGCATAAGTGTATTTTTAATTAGTTTGCCAACAGAACAGTTTTGACGAATGAACCATGGTTTATTTGAAGGGACATGTAGGTTAGGTCGAAGCACTGAGGCTGTTGCAATACATCAGTCAGTGATAGACCTAATCTTATCTACAATGGTTTAGTCGTACAAATAACCTAAATGTAGACGTAAGGACACGTTTTAAAACAATTTAATATCAACGGTATACACGTTAGTATGAGGTTAGACAAGAAGGGTAAACATGTATCCTCCGATTTGAAAACCCGGGAGTTAGACAATCGATGAGCCAATGATATACACATTACACATGATGTAGGTAAATGTTTTTAAGACAATGCGTTCCAATCAGGTTACGTACCTTGTTCATTACTTAGACCTGATGACTTAAGCTCAGCTTCTGGACCGGATTCCAATACAGAGGCACCTGTTATCATGATAACAAACAAAATGTATAATTCATAGTGATATTCAAATCAAAAATATACAATGACTTATAATATTTCAAGTTCGAAGTTCTAATCAGCCACACTTCCTAATCCTGTAGCACAATGAAATGATCAGATGCACATACTGTTAAGAGATATAATATCATGAATAGATTGCTCTGCTCATTTTCTAAACGGAGAGCTACATGATCTAACTCGTGTTAGACAACAATCTTAAAAAAGGATGCAATGTATACATAAGTTAAATTAGAATATTGTGCCACCGTGTATCAAAAACTGTATGAATGGACAAACGTGGTTCCGATGACTGCAAATAGTCTACACAGGCGAGATACTGCTCATGCACCCAGAGAGTTCAAATAACAGAAAAAATAGCTTTTTTGCATCGAATTCGTTGTCCATGATGATGACGTTAGACGGCGGCCAGTAAAGTCCGCAACACACTGTGCCTCACCGTCCGACACTACTTGGCAGATGAAAAAGGACACAGAGTCTGGATAATTCTCGAAGGAGAGGATCTTTGTAAGACCGATATTAATTTGTCATTATCCAGTCTATTAGTTATCATAGTAGAACCACTGCAGTATGCCAATAACGGTAATCGGCCTTCCACATCACATAGCTCTTCCTTTATCAAATTCAGATGTGCGAAGCAGACAGAATGTAATGTATATCTGAATTTGAGTTTTAATTTAGACAATTGCACCTTGTGAACAGTTGCCAATAACACCAATCCACTTTCCATCTTCACAGCTGAGATGCCAAGTTTTACGGCTTGTGTAGCAACCAGCTACAACGACGTCGCCATTTCTCTTCAGATAAGCGTCGTCAGGTGGGATGATATCAGAACAGCCAATGGCTACAAATTAATAATTAGAATACAGTACAGTATAGTCAACATAAATAGTAATCCGTGGCTTTTAGTAGCCTATATATCCAGACTAAGTTTGTGATATCATTGAATCTTGTAACACACTTATAAACTCTGTCATACATTAAATAAACGTTAAGTGTTTCAATCCATCTACAAATCGAACATAAATCGATTATATTCTGGACACATTTCTAGTGTTATTGTATCGCACTACTTGAGTCCTTGGATTAAATTAGATTGTAAAGATGACTATAAGTTATTACATGAGTCAAATAAAGATGTATGGCGAATAAGCAAATTGCCATAACATACAACTGTTCATGTTACCAAAGCCACCTCGCAACCAGCTGGCTGAGTAAACCTTTCGGAGGGTAAGACTTACTGGGTATCGATGTCGATCCCTACTGGATGTTCCGCTCTTCATGACAGTGATTTTACCATTGACCTATCGACTCCTCTTAGTTCATGCATATTCATTTATTCAATTATGGTAAAAGTAGCCATCTTGACTACATACATTACATTCTAATAGCAAAAATTCAAATACAGAGAGATGCATATGGCAAATGAGAGGCAGAAACAGAGAGCAGAAGTCGAACCAAGGGAGATATTGAACGATCAAGTTAAGATAAATTCATATCATTTATAGCCCTCGCCATTCGAGAAATGCATTAGAGAATTACTTAAAAACATCGTTTAAGGTAAAGATCAATTTCCTTTTGGTATTTGTTATCATACAAAATAAGAACTAAATAATTCCAACCTCGAAGTTTCATAATAAAATGTCCTCCTTCAGCTGATGGATTTGATGCATTTAGAATAATTATGTGTACTACATTCCCTGCCGACAAATACACACTCGTTTCTCTCTGGCCTTCCACAGAGCAGATTGTAACGTTTCTCTTTCCAACGTTGTCTACGATGACACCGAAGCTGCGACATGTTTCTTTGCCTGTTCTTTCTCTTTGACCGGCTTCTGGATGTGAGAAAGCAATAAGACTTATGCTAATCTTTTGACCGATCGGCGCTTCAACTGTCCATGGCTGGGATTTAGTCCCACATGTTCTAGAATCCACAATGTGAGTTGGAGTCGATGAAACATCCACGGCACATGAACGTCTTTCATCTGCAACTGTATAATTAAGCAAAAGAAGTAAGTTATTTTAGTGTTTATCATGTAATAGACAGTTTTAAGAATAATTACGTGCTGTGATGCATGGGAATTTAATTTACGTAATGAGTATGCAATGAATTAGAAGTAGAAATAATTATTAGTTCATGACTTTGCTAAAAGATTGCAAAATTCCATGAATTTTCTTCTTGAAAATTCATCAATCAGTAGGATATATATGTTAGTTAAAACTGTTTTTTCTTGTCAGGCAGAAATGACAGACGATCGTAATAAGCATGAGTATATTCTTAACGCAGGATAAAACAACATAGAATAGAATGTAGGCCTACCCGCAAATGTATCTACAGTCTAAGAACTCCGTTTAAATCTGCCTCAACATTAGCTTAGTATTGTGTTTTAGCCCCATTTTAATCTGTGCTTCATACTTAGCCTTCATATTAGTGGATATGAGAAGTCAGTTACCCACACGATGACCAATGCACCGCGTCCGAACAGACATAAAAAGTTGTCCTATTGCATTCGTTCTTTACCACTTCTATGTCATTTTAGTCTTAATGTATGGGCACCATGGCTTAGTTTCTGTTTTCGCTTATCTGCAGGATTTCAACCAGAATTCCTCAGTAGATAATTTTTTAACTGCAATTTCAACTGAATCTATTGTCTGCATTGATGCAGTCGATAGTCTACATTTTTCAGAGACTTGAGCCTGCAATGACACCGTGCGTGTCATTACACATGACACTAGCTGCGACGTTGACTATAGCCTACGTATAATGATTTATTAATGGAATAAGGCGACAGCGTTCGACACAGCGGTCCATTGGCAATGCACTTCTCGCAAAATCTTGTAGCATCCATGTTATCAACCTGGACAAGTTGTTAGGACACACTCGTCTCTGTCATCACATAAAATAATTGATGGCAGAATATTAAGGGAAGCAGAGGGCATATTCTGCGATGCGTTGACCCAGGATCCATAATCGTAACTTTAGAACAGATGGCTTGGAAATGAGCGCCCTCGCTTTATACGCAGTATCGTAGATCTACTTTATGACTTTCAAAGAGCAATACAGAGGGCGTTCAAGACGTTTTAGGATATAGTTGGACGTACCGGTGATGCAGTCATAGCTGGCTTCAAGATGAAAGCGTAGAACTGAAGGACAAGGTTTAACATTTGCAACTGATATTTCAACTACCCGAATGTCACATTCACTCTTTCCAGAACATTTCCGATCTAATTGTGACAAGACATCCGCTGAACAACCAAGATATTTGGATCCAAGTTCATCCACTTCTTCGGCTGTTATGCATCGCCCGATGCGCATGCGTCCATAGGTGGCGCTTTTCATCAGGATTGCCTCATTTTTCAGACAACGTGGTTGAAAAATCTCAGAAAGACAGAATTCGTCTGGTGAACCTGAAACATTAACTAGTGCAAAGGCTCAATACCAAAACAAAGAAATGGAATGAACGAAAATGTAGCACATTTCAATGAATAGCTGCACCCTATTTCACGCGCAAATGAAAAACAATTTTTTTTAGTTCTTTAAAGACTAACATCTTACGCATTTTTTGTCCGCATGAAGTGACGATTTTTATAAATTGTTTCCGTTGAGCCGTTGTGGAACACGGCGGATGGGCGATTGTTTGAAGTGACCGCCTTGTGATGCAGAGAGTCGGGGCTCATAACTTCGTACATGTATCTCCTTTGAATCGGACTGCATGCGGATCTTGAGCAATTGCTTCATTAACAATTTACTGTTCATCGCCATCAATTTATGTTTTGCCATGAGATACATTGGCGCTTAACAAATGCCGGAACATATGCATTGCCTACTTCTATACTCGATATCTCTCATCAATCTATATAGATAGACACATTTATCTATGCATACGACACATACATGCAGACCTAATTACTTGCATCATTTCCTCGCAGCTCCTACTATTGCTTAATTGGATGATCTTAGATAATCTATCTAAGTCATGACAAAACAGAGCTCATGATTGTTATTAATCCTTCTACTTACACTTTGCCTCTTACCCATATCCTAGACACATGAGATTTGTCACCAGACACCATCGTAAAAGTAGAACAATGCAGAGGGGCCTACATTAATCATGCTTACATACCGATATTCGTGCATACATGTATAAAAACATACATTCACTTCACCAACTTTGTTAGAAATTTCACCACTGTGGGTTCCTCAAGCTGGAATTGACTATCTTAGTCACATTGGACCTAGTGATTAGGAAAGTTTTTCTTACTTCCTTAACCTCTGATCAGTTCCGTAAGCACCTTAGAACGCCCTCTTCGTCAGCTAAGGCAGGTAGGCTTACTAATCTGAATTTTCTTCCCACCATTGACAACACGTCAAACTATGTCATGCTTTATGACAACCTGCGTATCCCGATAATGCATGTTTCCTATTTTGGCGTTTCAGTTTGTTTGGTTTTGTCTATTCGACCGACAGAATGTCTGAATGTCAGCTCCTGTTACAACTACATGTATGTCAATAAGACCATGCTTTACGAATTCTACAATATACATGCCTATTTTCTGTTTATGACACTTATCTCACGCTGATTCATTTTAGGCGGGTTCAAAATTCGTAATCTTTCTTAGTGTTCTTTTTAAATTTCGAAGAACGCCAATAACTGTAGCTGACTGCATTGTTCAGAATGTACACTTCGTTAATAAAAGGGCGAAAGTAATATCAACTTAGTTGCTGCCATCTATCAAATAAACAACGATAAGAAACGTAAGTACAAATCACTTTTACGTCTCTTAAGTGTAGTATTTTGTGAAGCTATAATTATTACATCGGCATTAAGAAACTACGCTGACAACTTTAAAAGGAGTTGGTGAGCTATTCTCATGTGTATATATAATATATACTGCATCGTTTCTTCTTCTTCTTATTCTTCTCCCTTCTTCTTCTTGCAACTCATTTTCCACAAATGTTATATATTCTTCCAGATCGCCATTTGTCTCAGCCAGAATAAATAGCCTCATTTTCTTCCTCTCTGCGTAGTTTTCTGGCATATTGACCTTCACTACTTCCCATCATTTACAGTTAACTTAGCTGGTGTAGGTTTATAACTTGACTCCGTGGTTGCAAATTGACTATTCCCGCCTGTATCATCATGATTAAAGTAATTGACATTACTGAATTTTACCTGCCATAGATGTTTCCGTCATTATTTCTGCCATTAGAAGCAAAATCAAAACTTTACACGCCATATTGAGACGCCTTTAATTAGACGAATTTTAGTCGACGATCACAACATGCAACTAATAATTGTAACCACAATCTATTTAAGCCAATAATATGCGCAGAACAAGAGCTGGTCAGTATTCAACCTAAGGACACTGCGTCTGTGGCAGTCAGTTGAGTCAAGATCTCGTTATTTTGTAACACGCATAGCAAGCGGATTAATATTTTGCAAAGGAGGGCACATGCTCAATATTCTATATAAATAGGCCAGGGGTCGTCTCAAATTGCAACAAAGACACATTGGTATATCGTAATGTATAGAAAAGTGATAGTGAGATAATCAGTAAGAGCAACAGCAGAAGGATAATGAGAGTAACAACTTATCACATCTCTGTCGCATTTTTGGTGAATGGAGCGCAAGAACAACTTGCTATTACAACCCAGTGCTTTAATGCTGTTGCATTATGCAGTAGACCGACGACAGGTCAAAGCTAATGCAGATTCTTCTTATTACTCCTTATTAGGATGGTCATAATTCAACACATCTTAATGTAGCAGGCTTAATTATAATCTACTAATCTTTATATGATGTCCGAAATGGAGTAACATTTTCGAGTGGCACAATCAAAAATACCTCATCAGAAGAATGCAATTTCTCAACAACCGATAGAGATATTTTAACTAGACTTTTAGGATCTACAAAGGAAAGATTTGCGAACAATCTTTGAGAATTTAATTGAAAACTTTTCATTGCTTCAAATTGTACAGCTGTCTGAATTTAACATTCCGTATTTTCACAATTTCGCGAAAAAAATGGACAGGCACCTATAATTTTCAATGTCAAATAACACCACCTTTAAGTGCAAATTTAAACATCTTTTAATCAGAATATCTCAATTGTCAAAGCATGTTCGAAGTGTCCGCTTCCAGCTTTCATATTATAATCGTGCGACATTAATAACGTGCGAAATTTTTAATTACGACATTTTGACTGACGATATTATCATGCGACATTTTAAATTGCCACATTTTAATTGCCAAGTTTTATTCACGACATATTCCTTGCGAAATTTTTATAGTGAACCGCGCTTGGCCTCCCCACGCCCTCCGAATTCGGCGAACTTATGGTCTGTCGGAGGGCGCCCTCAATGGGGTCGCAGAGGCAACCATAATATCTCGCCTCCTCTACGTCTCCCCGTCCAGGTGGGGTATGACCTCGGCCGCTGATCGGTCCAACCTGGATCGATTTCTAAACAAATGCAAGCTCCGTGTATACCTCCCCACTGAACTTTCAACAAAGGAGACGATGGTCAACGCAACAGAGAGGCGCTCTCTGCGTGCTGTTACTGAAAATGCCAATCACCTGTATTACAACCCTTCTTTCCACAAAACTGTACGAATTAAGACCACGCCCACACATTTTCACATTTCCGGTGAAAGACGTTCTCAATTACATTCCTAGAATTCTGTAGAAGCGATGACTTTATAATTTTTAATTTACATATTTTGTAATTGACTGCGATTTGACATTCAGACGCATTCAACGAAAATATACAAATCTTGGAATTCTGGCTACATGCTGCCACAAAGAAAATGTATAAGAACTTAAATGACTTTAAAAAACTCTTCATTTAACTATTAGGCCTACGATAGCGAGAATGCTTAGTAGATATTAGAAGTCACAGTAACTAATTAAAATGTGCAAAAATCGATCACTTTCATTCTTTAACTTAAGAAAGTGAAAATTTATATCGTCACAGTGGATTTGTGTTGTTAGAGAAGACTGAATTATTGACGTCGTTGACTAATTCGGCATCGATTCAAGCGAAGACTGAATAGGTTGGAATCGGATGCGCAACCGTTCCACGCTCGTCGCCTCCAGAGAAATTGGTCGTTCCATTAGGACGAATTCCACGGTCAAATAGTTGAGTTTCAGTTGAATTTATCAGGTAGTCAAGCGTCTTATATTCTTGATTCATCTTTGATTTAAAGTGGAGTCTGAAATAGAAGCATGCCATCTGCCTTTAAGTTTCAATATATTTCATTGGATGGAGATATTACTCATGTCCTCAAAAACTGTAAATATAGTGTTCAATCTTTTTCTGGAAATGCCTGATCTTCAACAGGTGTAGACAATGACTCCTTTACATCACAGAGAGAGGCGATCTGTTCTTAGGTAGTAGCCACACTCCAATGCTCTGTGCACCGATAAGCATGTGGAGAAATGTCAATCATTTGTTACAAATGGAAACATTTGAACAAAACTCGACTATTTGAGAAGGATTATCTTAAAGTGGGTTGTGCTTGAAATAAAATCGTTTGCTGGTCGTATTCAATTCACAACTCAACTGCATTGTAACAAATGTATATAATTACATCCTGGTTGTTAACATTTATGTAACTGATGCAAATTGTTATCATTTGTGCACCAAATAAATAATGTTTGACTCGATATTTTGTAGAAGCTTTAGTAGCGACATCAATAACATTTTTCAAAAGTCACAAATGCATCTGATTCAAAGGCTGAGAAATCCGACATCAGAACATCAATTTCACTTATGATTTATTTCAATAGTTAAAAATAGACCAAGTGAACCAAACGCATTATTTGGTGAACATACGTACCGTCGCCAATAAACAAATCCAAAGCAAATATTTGCTAAGCATATTGCCAAAATAAAGCCACCAAGAGCCAATATGCCTACAACTAAAATTACATCCTTATTTATCAGTTAGGCTTATGCTATTTCCTAAATATGCTGTACCTAAATATTTTACTGCTCAGTTTCAAGTTTATGTTAAAACGCATCTGTCTAAAGTTGTTCCCTAACCTGTTGTGTGGTTCGTTAGAATACCTAAGGAATTGTCTTATGGTTAACGTTCTAGCAGAAAAATTCAAATGTTACGTCATATATAGGTCTACTTATTAATGCCGTCACTGACTTTAAAGTTGCAATTCTTTTTGAAACGTGGCGCTTATGTAACTCGTTAGCGAATACACAACGTTTTACATAAATGAAAGTTTAGCTGAGAACTAGAATGAGGAACGTATAATGTATCAGCAATTTTACATCCAATATCTGTATGTTCCAGTAAATTTCGTTTGGGACGAAACACAGGCTGATAAGAAAGATCAAATTCATTTGGCTGTCTTTGCATCCAATGTGCTAGTATGACAACAGCGTTACGGTTCTGATATGACAATTTCTTATCATTGCACGACACCGATTTAAGATGCTTCCGAGCGAATTAAGCCGTTTCGGTGCCATATTAAGGCTAAATAACTTCATGTTATTTAACAGCCAACCAGAGGAGATACGCTCCCAAAAAAGTTTCCATGCACTTAAAAAAAGATTACGCGAATATTTGGTTATCTGATAATTTCCGGTCATGTGTACACTTATATGCACAAACTTATCGTCATCAAGCACCTAGTTAACTAGTTAAGAATTTTTTCTTCTTCATGTTTCATCTACATACCAGCTGCCATGATTACTAATAACATTAGGGTGACCCGACTACGGGACTTGTGTCCTTTTGGGTTTTTTCCTTATTGGCTCCGTTCCTGAATAATTTGATTTGAATTATGTTTGTTTTGCTTTACTTGTTGGATCAATAAAAAACAGTTGTTAATGTTAAAAAAAATGTTAATGTTATCGACATTTTATGTTTTATAATAAAATACCTGTTTCATTGCTGAAACTTGTTGAATTGGGTTCTTCTTTTGAAACCAAATCTTGCAGAATAAAATTTCCTATGCATCAAAAGGATGATAAATAAACAGCAATCAGGAACAGAAAATTTTCTGCGCTGAAAGTCCCACTGAAGGAAAATTCAGATTGATAAATTTTTGACACACATTTTTTTAAAATTCCTTTGAAATAGCGGAATGAATAAAGCTCGTGAAATCAAATGTATCAATGTAAACTATCGAAAATCGAATAAACCAATATAGCCCATATAATATATCTAAAATTTTGTCTAAAAACAAATTGATTATATAACATTTTAAGAGACCAATGTGGTCTATCCAAAATTCGAATCGACCAATATAGCCTGTCTAAACCTGTCTAAGGTGCAAACTATGACTACTTTGCTAATTGCATTTTGCTTCTGTTGAATTGAATTGTTAAAGGCCAGATCCACATGGACTGCGCTAAGAAGGTGGCGTGAAGAATAAAACCACACTAGCCCATGCATTACTCAAACTTGTGAGCAGTTTGAAATAGCTAGAGTTGGATATATATATATATATCCGGCCTGACAGACTTGAGTGACTGAAATTCTTAATCGGAATGCGAATTACCTTGAGAGCAGTTGCCAATGACGCCAAGCCACCTGCCTTCGTCGCAATGGAGGTGCCAAGTTTTACGACTCATGTAGCAGCCAACAACAATCTCATCATCATTTCTCTTAAGATAAGCATCTTCTGGTTGAATTATGTCAGAACAGCCAACACCTACAGTGATCAAAATAATAATAATTATAATGAGCTGAGTTCAAGATTGCATCATTTGTTCATATTTTACCAGATTCCTTTTACTTTTAAACCTATGTGCATGTTTTATGCATAATTATCTGAGCAAAGATCAGCTTTATTGCTTACAACACAAAAGTTTGCCTATTCGCAAACAGTCAGTGTTTAGCCAAAAACAATATCGTTTGCCATTTTTTGCTACATTTCTGCTTATTTAAAGCAGCAACACCATCCACCAATCAATCGAATGTTCTTTCAAGTATTGCTACCAAATTTTAGACCGAACATTTTGAAGAAAAAACGTTTGATCAATGTGAAACAAATTGTTCTTCACCAGTCTCGAACGAATTTGAAGCAATCAACTGTAGTTATCCGAATTCACGAAAATCAATTGAAATGTCAACCTGCCTATGAGGGCAAGGAACTATTAAAACGCGACCGTCCTGTGAGCGAATGTCCGAGGACCAAATAATTGTAATATTGTTATGAAATATGTACTAAACAAAAGTATTAGAATTCATTCTGACCATGAAGTCTAAGCATGAACTTTCCTAAATCTGCAATTTCAGAGTTGTCTTGATAGATGTCAAGTGCATTTCTCTTGGATAGATGAATCGTCTTTCAGCTCCTGTTAAGCATATTCTAGTATTTCTTTTGAAAGTTTTATCGACGATTGTTCCATAAGCAGAGCATGTCTGTTTGATGTTCCGTTCATTCTTATCTAAGTCCGAAGATGAAAAATTAAGAATGTTAACGTTTATTTTTTGACCAATTGGTGCTTCGACAATCCACGGGTGCGATTTTGATCCAGATGTTCTCGATCCAAAAATGTGAATTGGAGTTGTAGACACATCAATGGCTCATGAACGTCTTTCATTAGCAGCTAAAATTATATAGCGCAAAAGCTAGCGTCTGTAGTCAACTGAAAGAGCTGTAAAATTAGCTTATTATTCATAGACTTATCCCAAATATGACTGAGCAACGACACAGCATGTATGTGGTTAGTGTTTGAGGAGCCACTGCTTAACTGATCTCCAGTGAAGTATTAGAACGTGAAGATATTTTTATCGTTATATTGTAACACAAAAGTTCACCGTTTTCAAACCTAAATATTTCTCTCAAACTTATTCGGCTCTCTTAAATATTTCTCAAGCTTATACAAGCCTCACATATTAAATAATCGTGAAATTTCTAAGTCGAACGTGCGTTAAATGACGTGACAGTGTACACCGAAACGCGGAAGGTGCATTTCTGGATCGCGTCTGGATATGACGTCGCTGTTATCAGAGTTGTATGGTCTCGAGACAGTGTCTCGGTCTCGAGACAGTGAGTCGGTCTCGATACAGTTTTTGGGATTAGTGTCTCGGTCTCGGAAGCCTGCGGTCTCGGTCTTGAGGCAGTTTCTCGAATTTTTAGAAACTGTCTTTAAGTGAAAGTCTTGTTTTGTCTCGAACAAGCGGTCTCGATAAGTTTGGCGTTAATTGTCTTAAAATTTTGCGCTAGAAACTGAAACCGGAATTTACGATAAACGGTAATTCTGGTTAACGCGTGAGTCACATGATACTGAAATCAATTGAATTGTCTTAAAGTGGAAAAATGTCTGAGAGAGAACCTTAAATTGTGAAGTTTGCGTTTACGCAATTTGAAGTTAGGCCAATTTACAAACAATAGCTATTGGCTATTGGTTTGTCATTGATGTAAAACCACCAAAACCGAAACGATCGAAACAACTTTGAGTTTCTCAGGGTGAGTAAGGATATGCGCAAATTTATAATTTCGTTTGGTATTTGGTATCAAATTTGCTTCTCTAAAATCGTCTAGAAGGTTTCAGACGTGCTTTCTTTACTATTCAGAAGATAGGCCGATGAAGAAAATTTATCGAAAAAGATAGAACTCGGCAATATAATAACTGTCCTTGGGAATTGATACAATAAACATTATAATTAAGTTTCAAATTCAACTTGCATATGAACCTTATTCCCGAAAACTGATACATTAGTATTTTACAGCTCTTTATATAGGATCACTTGTCTTTTACTGTCTCGAACTGTCTTGACCTAGTGTCTCGGTCTCGGTTCCTCACTGTCTCGGTCCCGGTCTCGGTACCTCACTGTCTCGGTCTCGTCTTGGTCTTGAAGTTTAAGGTCTTGCATACAACACTGGCTATTATTCATGCTGCTAAATTGTGTAAAAATAGGAGCATGGGCACTGGACTTTGGATGACTGGTCTAATGGGTTTTTTACCGATGAGTCGAGGTGTTCACAAACAAAACGCTGCTGTTTTGAGTTCACAGGAGGAGGACATTCCATCTGCTCCATATATGAAGTTTGGTCCGTCAGTGATGATGGGGGTGGAATGTCGGCCGGGGTCTCACTAGCCTTCGCCTTGGGCCAAATGGTACCAGACTGAACTCTAAGTGCTACTTTACAAACATTCGATAGACAATCAGACAACGGCAGTGTTATTCAATGAAAGCTTTATTTGTTGACAATAATCCTGGAATATGCCCATTTCCGCAGAATGGTACACGCTCATATACGTCAACGTTGACGACGAAAGGTTAGACGACAGCCTCCCGTCACACATAGAGCCGAAGGATTCTCCACCAAACAGTCCAGACATCTCTCCCATTGAGGACTTGTGGAGTAATTTGTCTCTCAGCGTTTATTAAGATCCTAAGCCAAGGAACCTTGATCAGCTCAAACGTCGCCACCAACGAACGTAGAGATGAGATAAGTTGGGGCACCTCAGTCGCTGATTCAGTCTATGCCGTGTAGAGTCTGTATAGTGTATTACTGTAGAATAAGCTTACGTTCTTGCTGGTAATAGAGCGAGCAGACCTAAGCAGCTCTAAAGTAGAATAAACTTGCAGCACATGGACTTTTAACAAATCTTTTATATAGTCCAAATATTATGAATGTAACTCACGTATTATGTAGGCTAATACAACAGCAAATATTTATATAGAAACAATATTAAGGTGACTATAAGCAGCAATAAGACACAAAAGTCACTGATTAAGAAGAAAATATTAAACGCCAATGCTCTCCAAGCGTGTTTTATTGCTAGGGATGATGATCGTAAACAGGAACAGTAGTTTTGGTTCTTTCCAATATCGGCTTAGTACTAAATGCGATTCTAGGCCATTTTTGGCTGTTAATATACATTTTAAACTGCAAATTCGTATAGATTAAAATATTAATTTAACTATTACTCGGAAAGATAAAAACACTTACTATGTATGCAGTCGTAGCTATCCTCCAGATAAGCATTTAGACCTGGAAAGCAAGGTCTAACATTGTGATCCGATATTTCAATAACGCTTATATCACATTCGGTCATTCCTGAACATTTGTTGTCTAGCAGCATCAATACAGTTGCAGCACAACCACGATGATGCGATCCGAGACCGTCCACTTCTTCAGCTGTTATGCAGCGATCAATTCGCATGCGTCCATACGTCGCGTTTCTCATCAGGATGACTCCGTTTTTCTGACAGCGAGGCTGAAATATCTCCGACAGACAGTACTCTACGGTGAAACTAAAATATGCACAATCCATTTGAATCTATATAGTACAGAGGATGCAATAGAGATTGTGCAAAAATTATTACTGACTATAAGTTCACACGCAAGTGAATGATACGCGCTCCTCTGAACAACTGATATGATTAGAATCTAGCACAAAAGTATGAATTGCATACAGATTTTACAGTTGAGAATCGCATTTAGACCTCCATGTGCAATACTGCTCGGTTGTCTAGTAAGTTCAATGTTGCACGTGGGCTGTCAATGGCGACAGACGAATGCAATATTTGCAGCATACGATTATACTCACCGACTACGACTTGCTGATAGTATAATACTATTGAGTTTGGACAGCATTCATCATACCACGAAGTGACTGTAGACCGAGCATACAGGCATCAAAGAACATTGTAGAAAGTGGAAAAATTCTAGACTACCATCTTCTCACTCAATGTGTTACATGTATAAACATTGCAAATTCTTATTCCAGACGATCATTGCAAGTTGCAGTCGACTTACTTCAAATCAATACTCAAATACTTAATTTTACAAAGATGATCTCGTTCTAGTGGTCTAATTGCGTTCATTTGCTTGAACTTTGTCATATAAAAATCAGAAATTGATTAGAAAAATCAAGAGCACTAGTTAGCTGGTTAAACTCTAAACTTGAAGTAAAAAGGGTCGAATACTGCAAATTGCCGCCAGGCTGTATTGGGCATGAATGAAGCTTTTGCAACAGGAGCATTTGAACCTAAATCTATTTAAGGTAAAGTGCTTCGGAAATACAGGGAGCAAAAATCTCAATTTAATATAAGACATAATTATGACGCATATGAATAAACTGAGGGAGCCGTAAAAATGTCGAGTTTACTATTACAATTTTATGTCAGTGCCGATATCGGCAATGTCGACCATGATATTTTGCTTATGAGGCTAGAAACCACATCAGGCCTGTCTGGCAACGTTCTTAGCTGGCTGGCCTCATTTGTTATAGGGGAGCGCCATTTATGAGTGCTCCACTCTATGTATGTGGTTCTTGGGTCATTCAGTTCCACGTTGGTCTCTACCCTTGTGGCCTTCCGCATGACTTGGTGCTGGACCTGCATTCGAGCAGAGGACTCATCATCACTCTGTGTATGCCTCCCAGATGGGCGGCTGTGGTGCCCGGATCGGTTTCTGCGTTCTGCCGCACATCTTGTCGGGCGCACTCCGAAAATTGCCACCGTCTCCGGCTATAAAATGCTGAAATGGGCTGCACTGGCTCCACATCCAGCAGCGGATCTGGTAGTACTTGCTGAGCCTCGCACCTGTCTATTTTTGTGACCTCTGCTGCTCTGATGTGAGTGCACCGGGTCGCCGCTCTCCCCATACTACTAAGCATCGTCACATTTTCCCGCACAACAGCTAAGCAGAATCGTGCTTAATCAGTGGTCGCGTGGTCGACCCCAAAACGGCGGTAGAACAGGCTCCCGTTGGCGTTGCGCTTGTTTTACAGGATCTACTGGGATCCATTTTATACAATCCTCTCCAGCCGTGATGGGTTCGGGAGCACTCATTAGCAGCAATCCTAAAGATGCGCTACATGAATCTTCGTACCGAATGGATAAACAAAGCAATGCTTGGCATCCAGTGTGTGCTTGTCTTTCAATTAGTAAGCGTCTTCAGTCAAAAGATCCTGCAGCTCAAGCCTTTCTGGTGTAGGTATGTTGGGTATAACCTACCCATAGAAAGTACTTTGAACACACCCACATTCCCGGTCGTCTGAAGGTGGCAGCCTAATGTTGTTTGATCTTATAAATCCTTAAATAACGGTAAATGCTGTCATAATAACTTGTCTCACCTGTAGGATCGTCCTTGAAATCCTCTGCCATGGATAAGCCTACCAATGCTAACCATAGAACCATATCACGATTGGTCATATTAAGCTCAAGCATTAGTCAATGTGCCTAAAACACACCATCTAAAAATGAAATCGATAAAATTCCACGGCTTTGACTAAACAAGTCTATTCAACACAATTATAAATGAATTTTACGAGTAGATGCAAACAAACGCAAGAAACCAGTAAATGCGACAGAAATTGTATTCGTCGTCTTCATAGGCAGGAAAATATATCGGAGCACGCGGATTAATTTTTTTACGGGACCTATCAGAATTCATACGCGAGTATATTTAAAGATAGGTTTCGTCTCAAAGTCTCAAACACGAGTATCTGAGTTTAACTAAATAACAGATAGGCCTACACTTACAAAGCCGTAAGAAGTTGAAGTATAATTAATAATAGGCATATTAACACAATTATTGAAAATGTCAATATTTGTCCTATATATTTGTAATCCCTTAACAATTTGAGATACCTAAACAGTGCACCTGAATTTTCAGATATTTTAATTTGTGATACTTGTAACTAAAAAATGAAAATTGATGCACTCAACAAATGCTTTCAAGCATTGAAACAAGTTACAGAGCATCCAGTTTATTTTGGCCGATAAAACAGCATTATTTTCAAAGGTATACAAAATACTGAAAACAACTAACGAACTTTGATTAAAATAGGACAAGCAGGAAACTGACATAAGTCAAATGAAAGCCAGTGAATGACTGCATCACAGCTAAAATAATTATGGCCGTCCACTATGCAACATATAAAAATATAAGGTGCTTTACAACACTGCTCGCTATTTAAGTTCACAACAATCACTATCAAATGGCTCTTGCAAAATACCATAATTTAACTTTTGTTGTATTTTGTTCAATGGTCTTTTTACAATAATCATATCGAGTTACATGTAGTAGTGTCAAAAATATTCATAGGCATGCCACGAAGACCACGGATTTTTGGCCACGGGAACACAACCGCTTAGACAAGACTTACCAACAACACTTTCCAAGAATTCATCTATTAGAAATAACCTGGTGTTAAATGAAAGTCGATTCCTTTCTCATTGTTTCTTGAAAGTACATGTTTCCGAAACAAAATTATATTCCTATTATATAGAGCAGAGAATTACGCAGAATATATTATGTTATCTGTCACATTGGAGCCGACTGATTATAGGAGCTGAGTGATTTGACTTCGTCGCTCAATTCGCCGCCGCCCACAAAGACTGAATAGGTTGGGATTGGTTGTGCACCAAGTCCACGCAGGTCGTTTCCAGGTAAATCGTTCGCTCCATTAGGATGTATTCCTATGTCGACCAGTTGAACTCCAGATGGATTAGTCTGGTAGTTAAGCGTCTTGTACTCTTGCTTCATCTTTTTTCCAGAGTAGAATCTGAAACGTTACATACTTGAGAGTCTAGGATGAGGACAATGGCTAGATATAAGTGCTTTCGATTGATGATACTTGTAACGCGCGAAACTCTGGACGATGGCGCTATATAAAAGTCATCAACCTACAGCATAGGCGTGGGGGACTACGAATGAAAGTCTACCGAAAACCAGAGAGGGGAGACATCAATGGGGTTCGCCGGAGACAGACGGCCTCAATTCAGACGGCGAGAAGTATTCAAAGATCACCGGAGTGTCAAGTAACGAAACCCGACACCTCGAGGCAGACGTTAGAGCCAAGCGCCCCTCCCCATCTCTGCGACCCACGGACAAGAAATTCGTGAAGCAGCTGAAGATCTGGTCTAAGCAGGCTTGTCGACACTAATCAAGAATGAGGGACAATTCCGATACAAACGGCGCAACCTATTGAGCGGTGTAACTATAATGATGCAACTAGATCCCTGCAACCTATTGCCTGTCTATGACAATAACAAGGGCCAGCCATAACAGCCGCTAGTCAAACATCAGCGGTACGCCTCGAGTGATGTGACGTTATACAAGGGACACCAAAATCTGACCAGCCAGGTTTAGTAATAATTTCAGCAGGTGATCTGTCGTCTATTAGACGTACGAATTTTGAGTTTGGGATGGCGAAGGAAATCGCCCCTAGAAGGGTTCATATAGTGTAGCAAGCGAAGGAACAGGGACTTGTTTCGGACCTGGGGGTAGACGTTAGATCGTTCTGACGATAAGGGTAATCAACGTAGTTGCGGAGCCCCGTCTCCCACATAAACCAGGGAAACATTTCTAAAAGACACTAATAACTCCAGTAAGTGTAGATAGGATGAGTGGTGTGTATATATATAATTAAATATACATATTAAAACCATCAAGTGTGTTGTGTTGCTGAGCTTGGTGATTGAGGAAAGAACCGGCGGTAATCTCGTCATCTAGAAGAAGGAGCCGGCGAGAGTGAAATCCGCGAAAATACTCATCGTCCTCGTATCTTGATTGCTCTCCCGTAAAAGACCAGGCTTGTTACTAGCTATCTATGTCATATAAATCATATGTTTAAGACATTAGTTTAGTAAGACATTAGTAGGTCTTCTGTTTATCGCATTGCAAATATACAATAATGCATGAGATTCAGATTATGACATTGAGCGCATAAGAAGTAACTTACTTGAGCAACAGTCAGTAACTCAATTATTATGGTTCGAATAAATACCTGGCAGCATTATTTGTGCCTCATATTTGGCTTACTTTGTTTTATTTTTTGCATAATCCAGTGCCTTAGAAATTCCTAAACGTAAAACATATTATTCACTACCATTAGGGCTATGAGACTCTCACTTTAGTGTTAATTTTGATTTGACTATTAGTTTATCCTATGGCTTGCAGATGGCATAGTTTAAACATTACGAATATACTTGTTCGAATAATCATCAAAAGATAACATTTGTATCCAACTTTCGGCGACTTTAAGCAGCTATTCTGTAGGTTTGATCTACGTGTGGTATACTTTATTATTGGTCATGCATTATGCATTGTTTTTTATAAAGGCCTATAGGTGAGCATTAGACAATGCAATTATCGCATTGCTTCTCACAAGAACAAGCATTTAGTCAAATTTGAACGCTCAAAGTAGAAAGAGATATATACCACAATAAATCAAGATTAAATAAGCCATTGTATGTAATAGGTTATAGGGAATGTATGAGTAATTGGATAAACAAAGGAATATTGGAAAGTATCTGATGGTGCATAATGTCAGGGGTTGTTAAAGGTATCAATGGCAATCCGATCACTCTACAACTTATCAATGAAAATCTTCTTAGAATATCAAATGCATTTCATATTCAGCAAAGTGTCACTCGCTTAAGGACATTCGCACTTACAAGAAAGAAGAGGAGCGGTTTATGAAACAAACTCTAGGAAGAAGTCATATAGTATTTAAGTATGATTCCCTTTCCTCCCTCATCATTATATCAAGAGTTGAATGTTTGGTTATCTTCCTGGTCGCTTGCCATCGACAGTGTACGTGCAGTGTGCACATTTTATAGTAGCACCTTCAGTTGTAGAGCAATGCACGAGAATTATTGAAACACGTTTCTGCCCTGACTGAAAATAATTCCCGAAATTTGGGTTAACAGTCGAACAGATAACCACAAATCAATGCGTGCACAAATTGAAAGGAAATACATCGTATATGAAAGTCATTGGCCGTTATCACATGCTACCCCAACAAGGGTATGAGATCATGAGCTGCCAAGTTCTCATGAGTCATGAACATTCACTCCCACGTTTTGTTTCATCTGTGTTAATCGGATGTGTCAAAACCACTTTCGCCGTCGTTTCTCAGAAAAAAGAAAGGATGTTATAATATGTAAATGCTGTCTCATCGTTGGAATAAGTCACTGATATCCCAAAGGCAGTGTAAGAGAAGGGAGTTTAAATCTTGCAAATGATCTAGCTCCTATATATTCCTGGTATGCGTGCAGTTTTGGTACGTACCTTCGCCAACATACTGCTCCTATACAAACGATTGCCAAACATAGAGCCAGTGTGAATCCACCAAGAGCCAACATGACTAAAACTGGAATAATACAACGTGTAAATATACACTGCCGATAGTCAAGTTATATATATCATAGCGGATGCCAGTATAAGCTATTATAAGCAGTGATGTTAGGCTTATACAGCTGGTTTATTAGTTTAGTCACAAAACTACAACGCTTTTGAATTTGTACGGCGCATCAAAGAAATTTGCAAAGAAAACGCTCCTAAAGATTTGATTTGCTGGATATTCACGTTGTTTTTAGAGTAGGCTATACTAAGGAGTGTAGCATATATAATAGCAAAGGCAAAGAACAATCGATGAAGCAGGTACACAGCCTAAGTGCATTTAATAACTTGCCAACAGAACAGTCTTGACGAATGAACCCTAGTTTATTTGAAGGGACATGTAGATTAGGTCGAAGCACTGAGACTTTTGCAATACATCAGTCAGTGATAGGCCTAATCTTATCTACAATGGTTTAGTCGTACAAAATAACCTAAATGCAGACGTAAGGACACGTTTTAAAACAATTTAATACACGTTAGTAGTGAGATCAGACAAGAAGGGTAAATATGTATCCTCCGATTTGAAAACCCTGGAGTTTTGAGCTTATGATCAACACATGCTGTAGATAAATTGTTTTAAAACAATGCGTCTCAATCAAGTTACGTACCTTGTTCATTACTTAGGCCTGATGGTTTAAGCTCGGCTTCTGGACCGGATTCCATGATAGAGGCGCCTGTTAACATGATGATAAATATATAGTTTATTGTAGTATTCAGCTTTATCACATACAAAGGCTTGCAATATTTTAAGTATCAATCAGCGCAACTTCCAAGTCCTGAAGCATAATGAGTTGATCAGACACTTAGGCATAGGTTGTAAATACGGCGTGCAGTTATGGCGCAATCGGGAAAATCAGAAGCCTCTGAGACTTTGACTGTTTTATAAGCTAAAAGCTACATGATCTAACTCCTGTTAGTCAGCAATCTTGGCGCCTGTAATAGTATTAAAAAACACAGTCTACGTAAGCTAAGCTAAATGGTGATATACCGTGTGTCAATAGTAAAAACTGTATGCATGGACAAACGACTGCAAATGGTCTACACAAACGAGATACTGCACACCCAGAAATCTCAGCCAACAGAAAAACAGAAAAATAGTTTATTGGCGTCGAAATCGAAGTCCATGATGATGACGTTAGACAGCGGCAAATAAAGTTTGCATTACGCTGTTTCGCCGTCCAACACTATAGTTCGCCGATGAAAGATACAAAGCGTCTGGATGTCTCTGTCGATGAGGATCTTTGTGAGACCGATATTAATTTGCCATTTTCCAGTCTGTTAATTATCATAGTAGAAACATTATGCCATTAACTGTAATCGGCCTTCTAGGGCCAACATTACTTAGCCTTTCCCTTACCTTTACCGAATTGGGATGCTCAATACAGGCAGAATGTACTGTTTATCTATGTCCATAGCTCAACACACATTCAGTTTGAGTTAATTATAGTCACGCTACGATGATGTGCAAATAAACACTAAGCAAAGACGCGCAAAGACATTGGTGTAATAAAAAAACTAATAAAATGATGCAGAATCTTATACAGCCAATTGTTGATGACTTTCAGATGAAGGCCCTATATGGTAAGCCTACATAATGGCACCTTGTGAGCAGTTTCCAATGACACCAATCCACTTTCCATCTTCACAGCTGAGATGCCAGGTTTTACGACTCGTGTAACAACCAACTATAACGACATCGCCATTTCGTTTAAGGTAAGCGTCGTCAGGTGGGATGATGTCAGAACAGCCAATAGCTACAAATTAATAATTGGAGCATTATATACGATCGACATAAATGGTTATCCGTGGCTTTTGAAAAACTATATAATCCAGACTAAGTTTGTGATATCAGAGCATATTTTGATACTTTAACACGGTCATGCAGTAAACTATTAGACTAGTAAACTGATACACCTGATATCGACCTACATTTAAAAAGACTTAATATAATAGCTTTTATACAAAAGAGTGCATACACAAACACGCAGTGTTTCAATCCATCTAAAAATCTAATTTAATCGATTATATTCTGAAAACATGGCTGAGTAAACCTTTCGGAGGGTAAGACTTAGTGGGTATCGATGTCGATCCCTACTTGATGGTCTGCTCTTCATGACACTGATTTTATCAGTAACCCATCGGATCCCATCTTTACATACATATTCACTTGGTCAATTACGTTAAATGTATCCATCTTGAGTATATAAATTCCATTCTAATAGCAACTCTTCAAATACAGAGAGATGCACATGGTAGATAAGAGGCAGAAACAGTGAGCAGAAGTTGAACCAATGGAGATATTGATTGACCAAATTAGAACAAATTTATATCATTTAAAACCCTCGCCAATAGAGAAATGCGGTCGAGTTTAATTTAAAAACATCGTTTAAAGCAAAAAATAAATCACTTTGGGCTTTTGTTATTGTAGAAGAACTAAATAATTCCAACCTCGTAGTTTCATGATAAAATGTCTTCCTTCAGCTGATGGATTTGATGCATTTAGAATAATTATGTGTACTACATTCCCTGCCGACAAATACACACTCGTTTCTCTCTGGGTTTCCACAGAGCAGATTGTAACGTTTCTCTTTCCAACGTTGTCTACGATGACACCGAAGCTGCGACATGTTTCTTTGCCTGTTCTTTCTCTTTGACCGGCGTCTGGATGTGAGAAAGCAATGAGACTTATGCTAATCTTTTGACCGATCGGCGCTTCAACTGTCCATGGCTGGGATTTAGTTCCACATGTGCTCGATTTCACAATGTGAGTTGGAGTCGATGAAACATCCACGGCACATGAACGTTTTTCATCTGCAACTGTATAATTAAGCTAAAACGTGAGTCATTTTGGGGATTTGTATTTGGAGTTTATTCGTATAATGTAACGTTGGATGAGATACATGCCGAGATGCATGGTCATTTAATTTATGAAGGATATGCTATGAATTTGAAGTAGATGTAATTATTAATTCATGCCTATGCTTAAAGAGATCCCAGAATTTATCCAAGCGGTAGGAAGATTGTAAAAACAGTTTCCAGTCAGAAAGAATTGACAGAAGATGAAACAACATAGACTAAATATAGGTTCACATGCAAATTCGCCTACAGTCTAGGAACTCCGTTTAAATCTGCCCCAACATTGGCTTAGTAGGACATACATGTATTACATTTTAACTAAATTTTAATCTGTGTTTCATTCTCATCCTGGATATCAGTGAATATAAGGAGTCAGCTACGCACACGATGACCAATGCACCGCATCCGAACATACGTACACAGTTTAGAATTCGTTCTTTACATCTTTCATGTCATTTTATTCCAATTGTATTTTCGGTTCTACGTCTTTTGATCCCCCGTCAATTGGTCAATTGACCTCTTCGTCGATTGATCCTCCAAAATGCAACATCGTAGATCTACCATTTTGACTTTTAAAAGACAAAACATATGACTCTTTAAGTTACATAATGACGTGGAAGACGTACCGGTTATGCAGTCATAGCTGGCTTCAAGATGAAAGCGAAGAACTGAAGGACAAGGTTTAATATTTGCAACTGAGATTTCAACTACCCGAATGTCACATTCACTCTTTCCAGAACATTTCAGATCCAATTGCGACAAGACATCCGCTGAACAGCCAAGGTAACGGGATCCAAGTTCATCCACTTCTTCGGCTGTTATGCATCGCCCAATGCGCATGCGTCCATAGGTGGCGCTTTTCATGAATATGACTTCATTTTTTAGACAACGGGGCTGAAAAATCTCAGAATGACAGAACTCGTCTGGTGAACCTATAACATAAACTAGTATGAAAGCTCAGTACTAAAGTGAACAAATCGAATGAACGATAATGTATTTCAAATTCTCAATGCATAGCTGTGCCTAATTTTATGCGCAAATGAATATAAATTTTAATAGAATAATCTAATAGATTAGTCTTAATCTGAGTCCAACGTTTTTGGCTACACTTTGTCTTTGTCTACATGGTGGACGATTGTGTGAACTGCCCTCATTTTGACGCATAGTGTACGGGTTTGTAAATCATGTGAATCAGTTATTGTGTGCCTATCTTGAGCGATTGCTTCAATCACAATTGTTCATCGCCATTCACTGATGCTTGGTCATAAGATAGTGGCGCTTAATAAATGTATTAGGTTAGTAAAGTAACACCCATTTCAAGAGCTGTCCACCACTCTACACGATGCCTCTCATCAATAAATCTATAGTTGACAAAATGGCATAAGCCGACGACGTTATGATTATGCTGTAGGCATCACTACATGTATTGTAATTTCTCGTAGCTCCTTTGCTTTCATCTGTATATAATTGAATGATCTTGGATAATCCATCTTCGTCATGACAGAAACAAAGTTATTAGTCATTCAACTTTTACTTTTTCTCTTACCTACATGTATATTCCCGATATAAAAGTTTTATGACCAGACACCGTCATCAAAATAGAACAATAGGACCTGCAACAATCTTGCATACATACTTACATGTAAATTCATGCTCACATGTATAAGCATACATTCACTTCACCAACGTCGTTAGAAGTTTCGTCATTGTGGGTCCCTCAAGCTGGAATCGGCAATCCTAGTCACTTGTAAATTGGGACCAACTATCCTTCCCTAACCCCTAATCAGTTCCGTAAGCACCTGAAAACTGCCCACTTCGTCAGTGAAGACACGCAGTAGTGTTGATTTTTTCTTCCCGCCATTGACAGCACGTCAAACTATGTCTCATTTATCTTAAACCAACGCACTTCGATACTGCATGGTTCCCATTTGTCCTTTCAATTTGTTAGGTTTCGTCGATTCGACCGACAGAATGTCATTACGTTATAGTTTCTTTTTAGCAAACCGGATTTAAAATTTATGGTATAATTGATTTCATAATTTACGTTTCATTACTAAAAATGGCAGAGTAAAATAAAATTAATTGCTGCCATCAATTAACAATTAAGTGAATCACAGTAAAAATAGGTAATTATTACTTCTAAGTCGCTGAAGTGTAGTAGTTTGTGTAGCAACCATAATGACATAAACATTAAGAAACTGCGCTGACAACTTTTAAAAATATTCTGAAGATTCCAATCAACCTCCGTCGAATCGTAAGACGGCCCCAGTGCACAATGAGTTCAACTCTTCTGCACTGGTTTTCTCAACGAACAAAAGAAGTATAGACATTTTTAAAAAAAATTCTACTAAACGAACAGGAAATTTCTGAAAATGTGTTAATTTCAACAAACGCAGCTAACTACTGCGTTTATAATCAGCCGAGCAACTTATCTGAATATGGGTAGGTCTAACGTCCTACTTAGACAAAACTTGTGCAAGTAGGACGTATTTACGCAAGGCGGAACGAGTGGAAGGCCAGTTTTTTAAGCTCTCACTTAAGGACTTCATTACTGATGCATGATACATACCGCGAATCTATCACGCGTTCGTCAGACGCGTACGACGCTAAAGATTGTGAATTTATGAATCTAACCATCGACCGAAATTATAAGTAAGAATGATTTTACATCAGCAGAGGAGGCGCCCCTCAGCCCTCTGCGCCCTGGAGCAATCGCTACACTTAGCTCCATGGCGCTACGTGTATCTTTATGATTAAAGTAATTGACATTACTGAACTTTACCTGCCATGACTGTTTCCTTTATTATTTCCGCTATTAGAAGAAAAATTATAACTTTACATGTCATTATTAAGACGCCTTTAATTTGACAATTATTAGTCGACAGTCACAATTAACATGCAACTAAAATGACCACGGTCTATTTAAGCCAATAATATACGAAGAACAAGAGCTGCTCAGTGTTCAACCTAAGGACACTGCGTCTGTGGCAATCAGTTGAGTCAAGAGCTCGTTATTTTGTAACATGCACAGCTAGCGGATTAATATTTTGTAAAGGAGGACACAGTCATGTTAGATATTCTATGCAAATAGGTCAGGGATCGTCTCAAAATGCAATAAGAATACATTGGTATATCTTAATGTAAAGAAAAGTGATAGTGAGTTAATCAGTAAGAAAAAACAGCAGAAGGATAATGAGAGTAACAACTTATCACATCTCTTATCGCATATTCGGTGAGAGGAGAGCGAATATCTTGCTATTACAACCCAGAGCTTTAATGCTGCTTCACTCTGCACTGTGCAGTAGACCGATGAAATGTCAAAGCGAACGCAAACTTGTCTTGTTAGTCTTGTATAGGACGGTCTTAATTCAATATGATTCAATCTAATAGGCCTAATTATAAATCTATTTATTGTATATGGGGCCGAAATGTGGCAACATATTTGATTCCGCAATATATGTACGATAGAGATACTAAGGAAAAAAGTCAACAACTTTAACGATTAAACCTGATATTAGGGAAAATTTCGTTCGGAAGAGGGAGAATCAGGGTATTTGCGGTCGTCAACCCGCGAAACTTCAGTACAATCAGCCAGAAGAAGGACCAGGCTCCAAATAGAGACATGGAATGTACCCACAATGCTAAGACCTAGTAAGCGTCTATTTCAGTTGATAAAACAGCATTATTTCTAAAAGTACATAATGGTGAAAACATCTCTGATTAAAATAGGACACGCCGAAAACTGACGTAGTTCAATGGAAATCCTGAATAATAGCTTAAAACAATTCTGAAGTCACTTGCTTGTGTTCAGCCGACTGTGCACTATGCAACATATAGGCCTAACTATGCAAGGTAGCCTACTTTACAAAACTGCTACGCTATTTAAATTCACAGCAATCTTTATCAAATTTCTCTCTCAGTAATATTATATTTGAAGTCTGCTGTCATTTGTGCAATGACCTTTCTACGATCGTATAGTAGGCCTAATCGTAATCGTAATCTCCAAACTTCTAAACCGCCACTTGAAAGCTAAGCGCAGGGCACCAGCTAATACACGAGCGTTACATAAAATCAGATTGGTTGTCCAAGGGATAGTCCATGGGAGGTCAGAGTCCGGTTTCCAGAAGGTTAGCAGGGAGGCAGAATAGATGCAAAGGAGGGTGCCATTTTCGTCGAGAATTTAAAGGTGGAATACCAAGTTAGGAGTCTGGGTAAGAGTTCTTGAAAAGATGAGACTTAAGGTTAGAATGAAAAGCCCGATAACACGATAACCCTATCAAGTGAATAGTGTTTAAAATTATAAAATTGTCAAAGGCTTGACATTAATAAAGAACACGGATTATTTTCACGGGTATACAACCACTGACACCAACAACAGTTCCATAGAATAGTTAGTCTTATTTGAAAGTTGATTCCTTTCTCATTGTTTTTTGAAAGTACATGTTTCCGAAACAAAATTATATTCCTATTACAGAGAGCAGAGAATTACGCAGAATATATTATGTTATCTGTCACATTGGAGCCGACTGATTATAGGAGCTGAGTGATTTGACTTCGTCGCTCAATTCGCCGCCGCCCACAAAGACTGAATAGGTTGGGATTGGTTGTGCACCAAGTCCACGCAGGTCGTTTCCAGGTAAATCGTTCGCTCCATTAGGATGTCTTCCTATGTCGACCAGTTGAACTCCAGATGGATTAGTCTGGTAGTTAAGCGTCTTGTACTCTTGCTTCATCTTGTTTCCAGAGTAGAATCTGAAACGTTACATATTTGAGAGTCTAGGATGAGGACACTGACTAGATAGAAATGCTTTCAATTGATATTGCTCACTGCTCACCGTCCTCGTATCCTGTTTACTCAGCTTGCTACAGCTGTCTAAGTCATGTAAATCATTTGTTTAAGACATTATTTTGTTACGATATTAGTAGGTCTCCATTCTTTCGTATTGCAATCATACATTCATGTATGAACTTCAGATTTAGTGACGTTGAGCGCAAAAAAGTAACTCAAATAAGTTATACTTTCTAACTGGTCATTCAGTTTTGCATTGACTGTGATATGCTCGTAGAAGACCATTAAACGATGCAATTTTCGCATTGCTTGTAAAAATGGCATTTGTTTAGATTTGAACGCTCAAAGTATACAGATATATAGAAAACGATAAGTCAAGAAAAGATAAGTAATTTTTAGTTAATAAGTTATAAGAGATGCATGGATAAACAAAAGATGTAAGTCTATCGGAAATTATCTGATGGTATTTAAAATGTCAGGTGTTGGTTATGGCACCACTTGGTATCCGATCGTTCAATGACTTATCCTTGATGAAAATCTTCTTAGAATTGGTCTATCAAATGCATTCCACATTCAGGAAAGCGTCGCTCGGTTAAGGAGTTTCGGACTTACAAGAGAGAATTATGAGGAGCGGTTTGTGAAACAAACTTTAGGAAGAAGTCATAGTATTTAAGTAAGACTCCGTTTCTTCCCCATAATAATATTACGAGTTCTTTGGTTATTTCTCCAGTCGCTTGCCATCGACAGTGTACGTGCAGTGTGCACATTTTATAGCTACACCTTCAGTTGGAGAACTATACATAAGAATTATTGAAACACGTTTCTGCCCTGTCAGAAAATATTTCCGGAAATGCGGGTTGAAAGTCGAACAGATAACCGCAAATCAATTCACGCACAAATCTAAAGGAAATACATCGTATATGAAAGTCATTGGCAGTTATCACATGATGCGTGTAGTGCAATTATTGGCACTACGCACAATAGAATGTAAAACCGACGGCTATTATTTTATCATTGTTTTGTAACAATGTTAGGATTGTAACTATTGTTCGCTTATAAGAACATGGGAATTATATGCTAGGCTAAGATATTCGAATTTACTGTGTATATATAACTATATGGACACTAGGTGGCAGATCAGCTATTGGATTTTCTAACCGCCTGCTAAGCGCATTTCTAAACGTGGTGTTAATTGTTAAATTAATTCCCACCCAGTGCGCTACCGACCGAGGCATCTGAAATACACGATGACGGAGAGCGAAAGAGAGAGAGACAGTGAGACAGAGAGAGACAGAGAGAGAAACAGAGAAAGAGAGAGAGAGGCCATATATAGTGACAAATACTAAGAGGCAAATAGACGGGACTAAGGCACAGAAGGACATACATTATGGGAGAGTACGCGGCAGAGGCTTTCGCCGGAAATGAGACAGTGACGGAAGACGACACGCAGATAACTTGGTGAAAGGAGAAGTCCGATGATGGTGACATGGGTAATGGAATGTAAGTAAGGAGGAGGAGGTAGGTGTAGGGGCAAACGGCCACAACCGACAGGGAAGGAGATAGGAGGGTTTCATAAATGGACGCCAGGCAAGAAAGGGAATTCGTCCAAGAAAGAGTCAAGGCAGGGATACGGAGAGCTATCGATAGAGAATACTAAGCATTTCATAGACATGTTACCTAAAGCCAAAGTTATTGACCGAGTTATTGGCGAATCAAGAAACATTATTATGTCGTATAATAAGTGTACCAGTTTGCTCTAAATACGATCTGCATTTATCAAAAACCATCAAACAGTCTTCGTGATTCCGAAGCTTAACGAACACCACATGCTGAACAACAAGCCCTTAAGCCCCTGAAGATTAAAAGCCTTCCTGCTCATAGCACCGCTGCCACCATAACTTGGAGCATACGACGATCGTTCTCTTCTAGTACAATGCCCCAACGACCTCATAAACATTCATTCACACGTTTTGTTTCCTCTGTGTAGGCCTAATCGGAAGAGTCAGAACCACTTTTGTCTTCGTTTCACAGACAGAAAGGAAAAGCTGGCATATGTAGCTATTATCTCATCGTTGGAATGAGTCACTGATATCCTAATGACAGTGTAAAAGTAGGGACTTGAAATTATGCAGATTGTCAAGCTTTTATATGTAGCGTGCGTACAGGTTTGGTACGTACCTTCGCCAACATACTGCTCCGAAACAAACGATTGCCAAACATAGAGCCAATGTGAATCCACCAAGAGCCAACATGACTAAAACTGAAATAAAGCTACGTGTAAATATACACTGCCGTAGCCAAAGTAAACTATAACATTGCGGATGTCAGAATAGGCCAGTAAAAGCAGTGAAGTTAGGCCCATACAACTGACGTAGACCTATTATTATTTAGACCCAAACCGCAACGTTTAGACAATATATACTAACCCTATGTATGGCCATAATTATTAACCAGTATGCATTAAATAGAGTTTTTTCAAATAAATAATTATAATATTGAGACAGAATACAATATCTTGTCAAACGATTTGATCTCCATAATATTAACAGCCCATTTTTTCCAAAAAAGTGCAATAAAACATTTATGGAATTTTCGCCATAAAATTAGATATGCTGGATATTCACGTTGCGTTTGAAAGGATATTAAGAGGCGTAGCATAGCAAGGTAAATAACAATCGATGAAGTAGGTATATTGCATAAGTAGGCCTACATTTTCCAACAGAACAGAACATTTTCCAACAAGAACAGTTTTGACGAATGAATCATGGTTAATTTAATTGAAGATAGGTTAGGTCGAAGCACTAAGGCTTGTGGAACATAACAAGTGATACAAGGCTATGGTTGTACAGAGATGACCTAAGTGCAGATGTAGAGACATGTTTTAAATAATTCAATATAATACTAGACAGGATGAATGCAACTAGAGTTAGTTGTGAGGTAAGACAAGGAAGGATGGCAAACATCCACAGGCCAACTCCGTTTTGAAAACCCTGGAGTTAGGCAATCAATGACCTAGTGATGTACACACGATGTAGGTAAATTGCTTTAACGTAGTGCGTCCCAATCAGACAGCGTACCTTGTTCATTACTTAGGCGTAATAACTTAAGCTCCGCTTCTGGACCGGATTCCAGTATAGAGGCACCTGTTACCATGATAACAAACGTATAATTCAAAGTAATATTCAAATTTATTATATACAATGTCTTGTAGTATTTTAAGTTCCAGTCAGCCCAAAGTTGTCCATGGGTCCAATTTTCATGACCCGACCCATCACGACCCATTGAAAAATGAACCCGACCCGACTTCTAGAGCCAAATATCTGACCCAACCCGATATGACCTGTGACGTGTATGACCAGACCCAATCCGGCCCAACCCGACCCGCCTTTAGTACTAATCTTACTAATATTATTTATCGTCAAATGTTAATGTCATAAAATCGCATCACAGTCAGCCCGCCATGTTTGATCTCAATATTGGTTTGTGGGGACGTATCAGGGAAGATACCCTTCGCTTATTCCATTTATTTTGGTTTAAACTTACTTTCTCCATGAATATATGCAAAAGAATTTCGGATACTATTTGAAATGTTAGAGTCCGGTCTACATGTCCTAGCGTTGCTTCCTCAGCTAACTAACACGCTCTGTAATAAGTTTGCTGACGTTTCGTTTTTGCATTAAGTCGTGAGAGATTATTCCATACGATAGGTTGAGCCGAGTTCGGTGTAAAACTGAACAAATCCTGTGTTTCCCCACATTTTATGCGCTAGTTCCTTGGCCATATTCAATTTATTTGAATATCACTGAATTGAAAATTAAGCTCTGCAAAGTTTGTGGGTCAAAATGGGTCCGGGCTTGAAACTCGACCCAATCCGACCCGTCAGGATCTTGACCCGACTCGCCTAATCTACAAATATTCGTGACCCAACCCGGCCCGACCTGACCCACAGGTCGACCCGACCCGTGGACAACTTTGAGTCAGACCAACTTCCTAATCCTGAAGAGTAATGAGATGATCAGAGATACATACCTCCAAGAGATGAATCATGTATAGATTATAAATATGGTGTGCAGATTGGGCGCAACCGAGAAAATCAGAAGCCTTTGAGATTCTGATCATATTCTAAATGGAAAGCTAAATGATTTAGATCATGTTAGTCAGCAATCTTGGGTCCTGTAATATCATTAAAGGATGCAATGTCTACGTACGCTAAACTAAAATGTGGTGCTACCGCGTATCATTAGCAAAACTGTATGAATAGACAAACTGGCTCAGATGACTGCCAATAGTCTACACCGGCGAGATACTGCACACACAGAGAGCTGAGTTAATAGAAAAACAGCTTCTTGGCATTGAATTCGTTGTCCATGAGGGAACGTTAGACGGCGGCCAATAAACACACTATGTCCCAGCACTACTTCGCAGATGAAAAAGTACACAGCGTCTGGATAATTCTCGAAGGAAAGGATCTTTGTAAGACCGATATTAATTTGTCATTATCCAGTCTATTAATTATCATAGAAGAGCCATTATGCCATTAACGGTAATCGGCCTTCCACGTCACATAGCCCTTCCATCACCGCACTCAGATGCGCGAAGCAGACAGAATGTAATGAATATCAACTTCCATAGCTCAACAATTAAATATATTCATGCTACGGTAAAATGCGAATAACATAATTTCAAAGACGTGCAAAGACATTGCTATAATGCAAAACCAGTAAAAAGATGTAGAATCTGGCACAGGCCTACATGGAGGAGAAATTCCGACGCACATAAATTATCGATCAGGTTCTTAGTATCAGTATTCCTAACATTCTTAGATCATCATGAAAAATTACTATTACAATAAGAATTGTTTATGGCTTTCAGATGAAGGCCATAAATGTTAAGCAATTGTACCCTGTGAACAGTTTCCAATGACACCAATCCACTTTCCATCTTCACAGCTGAGATGCCAAGTTTTACGACTTGTGTAACAACCAACTATTACGACATCGCCATTTCGTTTAAGGTAGGCGTCGTCAGGTGGGATGATGTCAGAACAACCGATTGCTGAAAATTAATAATTAGAATATTACATGTGGTTGACATAAATTGTAATCCGTGGCTTTTAAAAACCTATATAATCCAGACTAAGTTCTGATATCAGAGCATTTTTTTATACTTAATTTCGACATAGGCCTACATTGAAAAATTAAACTTGCAAACAAATTTAATATTACAGCAGCAATATAAAACACACTATATAGTGTTTCAATCCGTCAAAAAATTTAATTTAATCGATTATATTCTAAACACATCTTTAGTGTTGTCGTATCGTACTACAAGAGTCCTTTGATTAGATGGTAAAGATGTTCTATCCCACAAAATAATGGTAACAATAAAAACAATTATACCAATCTTCGTCGTTAATTCAAACAGTATGAGTACGAGTCACAGAATGAACGGATAACTAGAAGTTACTGCAAGAGCTAAATAAATATGTATGGCATCCAAGCAAGGTTCCATAACATGTTAATGCTCATTTTACCAAAGACAACTAGCAACCGGCTGGTTGAGTAAACCTTTGGGAGGGTAAGACTTAGTGGGTATTGATACCAATCCCTACTGGATGTTCCACTCTTCATAACAGTGATTTTACTATAATTGTTATAAAGAATCGATGCAATACATTTTTATTTGACTCTTGTAATAACTTCTAGCCATCCGTTCATTTGGTGGATAACGATAAAAAATCCATCTTCAGTAAACACACGTCATTCTAATAGCAAAAATTCAAATACAGAGAGATGCATATGGCAAATGAGAGGCAGAAACAGAGAGCAGAAGTCGAACCAAGGGAGATATTGAACGATCAAGTTAGGATAAATTCATATCATTTATAGCCCTCGCCATTCGAGAAATGCATTAGAGAATTACTTAAAAACATCGTTTAAGGTAAAGATCAATTTCCTTTTGGTATTTTTTATCATATAAAATAAGAACTAAATAATTCCAACCTCGAAGTTTCATAATAAAATGTCCTCCTTCAGCTGATGGATTTGATGCATTTAGAATAATTATGTGTACTACATTCCCTGCCGACAAATACACACTCGTTTCTCTCTGGCCTTCCACAGAGCAGATTGTAACGTTTCTCTTTCCAACGTTGTCTACGATGACACCGAAGCTGCGACATGTTTCTTTGCCTGTTCTTTCTCGTTGACCAACTTCTGGATGTGAGAAAGCAATAAGACTTATGCTAATCTTTTGACCGACAGGAGCTTCAACTGTCCATGGCTGCGATTTAGTTCCACATGATCTAGAATCCACAATGTGAGTTGGAGTCGATGAAACATCCACGGCACATGATCGTCTTTCATCTGCAACTGTTAATTAAGCAAAGAAAGCATGTTATTTTACGATTTGTATTTGGAGCCGATCAGATAATGTAACGTTTTAGGAATATGTGCTTGGATGCACGGTGATTTAATTTATGGAGAGGATGTGCAATGAATCAGAAGTAGATGCATGTATACTGGCCTTTGAAATTAGATTCTATAAACGCATTTTACGCATATCCATGTATTGGTATAGCAGACAATATCGAATAAAAATATCAGAAGGAGAACCTCATTCAACTCATCATGAGAGGGAAATTGAGTTTCTTTGGATACGCGGCTTGTGAAGAGTGTGATATTTTTAGAGACGGACGAAAATTCAATGAGAGGTAGACCGTGCAAAGAGTGGTTGAACGACATAAAAGAGTTTTGCAATGAAGAGATTCCCGTCATCAGATAAGCGCAGCATCGGACAAGTGGAAGGAAATGCATTTTGCACCAGCGAGTGTTGAACTCATGGGGTGATGGATGGATTGACATGTATAACTATTAATTCATGGTTCTGCTCAAAAAGAGCACAGAATATTCCCTATCAGTATGATATGGATGACAGCTGAATGCAGTTTACAGTCAGAAAGAATTGACAGAAGATCTTGATAAGAAAGATTATTTTTAATACGAAAGATAAAACAACATTGAGCTAATGTACACGCAAATTTGCCTATAAACTAAGGATTCCATTTAAATCAGCTTAGAAATTTTTTTATTGTTACATTTTAACCTCATTTTAATCTGTGTTTCATGCTCATCCCTCATATCAGTCGTAATTAATGGGTACGCTATGGACACGATGACTCTTGCGCTGACTGCATTCGAACACACGTCGAAAGTTATGAAGTCCGCTGTCCAATTACGTCCATTTTTACTTCTTCTATGTCGTTTGAGTCTAATTGTATGTGCACCATAGTTTGGTTTCTGTTTTCACTGATCTGTAAGATTTTAACCTGAGTTCCTCAATAGTTATTACGATTTTACATGAAGAATCTATCTTCTGCGTTGATACAGCCAACCATTTAATATACACCGTGCATGGTCAACTGCGACAATTACTAGGGTACTTTAAGCTAATTATTGATTAATTAACAGAATAAGACAGCAGCGTTCGACACAGTGAAAATCAGCAACGCTTTTATCAGGCAATCTTGTGCTTGCAAGTACGACCCTGTTTAGCAACCTGGGCAAGTTGTTAGGACACACTTGTCTCTGTAATTAGACAAAATAAATGATGGCAGTGTATCATGAGAAGAAGAGGGAAATCCGGGAAGCGTTGATTCTGCGTCCAAAATCTTGGGATTCGCCTATTCGCGGCTTTAGAACAGAAGACATGGAAATAAGCACATCCTATTTAAACGCAACAGATTAGATATACATAATTTTATTTGACTTTCAAAAGGCAAAACATTGAAAGCTTTGAGAAACAGTCAGACGTGGACGACGTACCGGTGATGCAGTCATAGCTGGCGTCAAGATGAAAGCGAAGACCTGGGGAACAAGGCTCAACATTCTCAACTGAGATTTCAACTACACGAATGTCACATTCACTCTTTCCAGAACATTTCCGATCCAATTGTGACAAAACATCCGCTGAACAGCCAAGGGAACGGGATCCAAGTGAATCCACTTCTGCGGCTGTTATGCATCGCCCAATGCGCATGCGTCCATAGGTGGCGCTCTTCATCAGTATTACTTCGTTTTTCAGACATCGGGGCTGAAAAATCTCAGAATGACAGAACTCCTCTGGTGAACCTAAAACATAAACTAGTATGAAAGCTCAGTACTAATATAAACAAATTGAATTAACGAAAATGTATTCCAATGCATAGCTGTACATAATTTTATCCGCAAGTGAACAGAAATTGTACAATTATAATCTTATGGAATAGGTTTTGCATGTGTCCAACTTTTACACTTTGTTCTGTACGCAAAATGATGATCTTTCTTTTCAATGCGCCGTTGCGGAACATGGTGGGCTTGTTTGAAATGCCCGTCTAACCCCTTTGTGAGGCAAAGGGTAGCGTGTAATTCGTACATGTATCACCTGTGAATCGGTTACTGTACATTTGCAGAACTTGAGTGACGATTGCTTCAATCACAATTGCTTATCGCCATAGTCTGATGTTTGATCATCGTGTAGTGGCGCATAATAAATTCATTATATTAGTAAACTGACACCCATTGCAGTAACTGTTTCCACGCACTACCCTATTCTTGACTGAGTCTACTCGATGCTTCTCATCAATCCATCCACAGTTGACAAACTTCTCTATTTCTCTATCTTCATTATGTAGGTCTAATCGATTACATAATTTCTCGTTATTCCGTTACTCTTACTATTGCTTAATTGGATGCTGTCAGATAAGTTATCTTCGTCAGAACAAAACAAAGTTCACGATTGTTGTTAGACCTTCAACTTATACTTTCCCTCTTACATATAATCCTCGATATAAGTAGGGCCTATGATCTTTGTGACCTGACGTCATCCGATCGTCAAAAGTGGGCCTTGCACAATGCACAGGGGCACAATACAATTGCTAAAATGAATGAATTAATAGGCCTGTGGAGGAACAATCCTTGCAACCTAACTTCGCCTGGAATTGAATTTTGAATTATGCGGATGAGCTCTTTCCCTCAGAAATTCGACCTGTCCCAAGTGTTTCATTTGGCGAGAGCTCCGAGCGAGACTTTGGCCACATAAATGGCGCGCCTGATTTGCATATTAAAATTAACACTATACCTTCAGATGATGCGAATGTAAATGGAGACTGTTAGGCCTATATCGAATGTATGTGAATTGTGTAATTCAAAATGTAAAAAATATCTGATTGTAAAGCCAATAATATTATTGTATGCTGAAAATAGTCATGTCAACCTAGAAATTCGCACAGGAGCACAAATTTCAATATCGCCAGAGCGTTATGTTCATGAGCCATTCCATTCTTGGGAGAGCAAGAAATTTTCAGCTATTGGTTTAGATTACGATTCACGAGTAACATTAGAAGGCCTACAAAACATTAGGTCCTACTGAGGATTCTGTGTGGCCTATTGGTATAAGGGAGGAGTTCTATGCGGATGACACCAACCCTAGTGACGCCTCTGCTTATTGATACCATTATTTTGATCAGCAATTCTCAGCATACATATAGGCCTATTTCATCGTGTATTCTTCATCCGGCATCTCCACTAATGCTATAAACATTCCTCCATATCGCCATTTGTCTCTGCCTGAATAAACAGCCTGTTATTCTTCCTTCTATATAGTTGTCGGGCAATTGGACTTTTATTTCCCATCGTGTAAGCCTACAGTTTACTTTTGTTATTAATATTATTTCTGAAATTTGATACCGCCATTCTTCCAACATTTTTTGCTTAGAAGTGCACACACACGCCTCGGCGACGCAATTGCAGTTGTACTGCGGAGCAATGGTGTGCGAAGGACTTCCTCAAGGTCCCTACCCTGTGACTCCCAGGCCGAGGGGTAGAACGCATGCGCTCAGCGAACACTGAACGTTACGGGCTGACCGCTCTAACCGATCGGCCACTGTGCCACACCACTTACATGTATGCCACTTGCTTGTGTATACATGTAACTTATATGACTTGGTGCAGCAGTTGTGAATTTACCATTTCCGTCTTTATCTCCGTTGCGTGTATACGACACACTTTTACATGTAGACCTATAATGTTTAACTAACACATAATTATCATTATGATTGAAGTAATTGACTTTACTGAATTTTACCTGCCATGACTGTTTCCGTCATTATTTCTGCCATTAGAAGAAAAATGAAAACTTTACACGCCATATTGAGACGCCTTTAATTAGACGAATTTTAATCGACAGTCACAATTAACATGCAACTAAAATGACCACGGTCTATTTAAGCCAATAATATGCGCAGAACAAGAGCTGCTCAGTGTTGAACCTAAGAACACTGCGTCTGTAGCAGTCAGCTGAGTCAAGATCTCGTTATTTTGTAACACGCATAGCAAGCGGATTAATATTTTGTAAAGGACACATGTTCGATATTCTATGTAAATAGGGCAGGGATCGTCTCAAAAATTAGTGCGACAAAAATACATTGGTATAGATCTTAATGTATAGAAAAGTGATAGTGAGATAATCAGTAAGAACAACAGCAGAAGGATAATGAGAGTAACAACTCATCACATCTTTGTCGCATTTTTGGTGAATGGAGCGCAAGAACAACTTGCTGTTACAATCCAGGGCTTTAATGCTGTTTCACTCTGCACTGCGCAGTAGACCGATGAAAAGTCTAAGCTAACACAAGCTTGTCTTGTTATTCCTTATTGGAATCGTCTTAATTCAGTATAATTCAAACTAATAGGCCTAATTATAATCTAGCGATTTCAGGCCTATATTGGCTGAAATGCGGAAATGTATCTGAGTCCGCTTTGTATGTAAGATGAAGATACTAAAGAAAAAACTCAACAACTTTAACGATTAAAAGTGCTACCAAAGAGAATTTCGTCCGATAGAGTGGAATCGGGGTCTCTGCGTTCGTCAACCCGTGAAATTTCTGCACAATCAACCAGAAGAATGACCAGAAAACAGGATCCAAATAGTGACATGGAATGTACCAACAATGCTAAGACCTGGTAAGCATCTATTTCGGTTGATAAAACAACATTATTTCTAAAGGTACACAATAGTGAAAACATCTCTGATTAAAATAGGACACGCCGAAAACTGACATAGTTGACTGAAAATCCTGAATCATTGTTAAAAGCTAAATCTGAAGTAGTTTTCTTGTGTTCATTCGACCGTATACTATGCAACAGATAAATATACAAGGTACTATACAACATGCACTGCTCCGCTATTTAAGTTCACAGCAATCTTTATAAAATTGCTCTTGCCAAATACTATATAATTAACTGTGCTGTCATTTGTGTAATGGCCTTTCTACGATAATATCGTAATCGCAATCATAATAGCCAAGCGCAACTTGAAAGCTAGGTGCATGGCACCAGCTTATTCTCGAGCGCTGCATCAAATTAGATGGGTTGTCCAAAGGATAGTCCGTGGGAGGTCAGAGTTCGGCTTCCGGAAGGTTAGCAGGGGAGCAGAGTAGTTTTTAAAGAGGGTGTCGTTTTCGTCGAAAATTGGAAGATAGAATATCAAATGGGGAGCATGGGTAGGAGTTCTTGAAAAGGTGTGACTTAAGGTTAGAATGGAAAGCTCGGTAAGCCAATAACCCTGTCAAGCAAATAGTATTTAAAATTGTAAAACTGTCTCAAGCTTGCCATTTACGAACAACGGGAATAAAGACCACTGAGACTAGTTTCACCAACAACAGTTCCATAGAATACACCTGTTAGTCTTATTTGAAAGTTGATTCCATTCTCATTATTTGTGGAAAGTATATTGTTCCGGACAAAATTGTTTTCCTATTATAGGAAGCAGAGAATTACGCAGAATATAATGTTATCTGTCACAGAGGAGCCGACTGATTATACAGGCTGACTGATTTAATTTCGTCGATCGATTCGCCGTCGCCGACAAAGACTGAATAGGTAGGGATTGGTTGCGCACCAAATCCACGCAGGTCGTTTCCAGATAAATCGTTTGCTCCATTAGGATGCATTCCTATGTCAACCAGTTGAACTCCAGATGGATTAGTCTGGTAGTTAAGCGTTTTGTACTCTTGCTTCATCTTGTTTCCAGAGTAGAATCTGAAACGTTACATAATTGAGAGTCTAGGATAAGGACACTGGCTAGATAGAAATGCTTCAATTGGTATTAGGTCTAAAAATCTTCTTGGAATATCAAATGCATTTCATATTCAGTGTCACTCGGTTATGAAGTATCGGACTTACAGGAGAGAAGAGTCTGTTAAATGAACTCTATAGGTAGAATTCCTACGTATTAAGTAAGACTCCGTTTTCTCTCTCATATTTTTATGAGCTCAATATTTGGTTATCTCTATGGTCGCGCGACATCGACAGTGTACATGCAGTGTACACATTAATGTTTATAGCAACACCTCCATTTGGAGAGCAACGAGCAAGAATATTCGAAACGTCTTTCCATTTTAACAGAACAAAATTCATATGTGGGTTAAAAGTCGGACAACTTCAAATCAGTGCGCGCACCCAAACTGAGGGAAACTACTTTCTGTATCAAAGTAATTGGCCATCATCGCATGTGATTTGTTATTGCCTCATTGTTGGAATTACTCACTGATATCCCAGCAACTGTGTAAGAGAAAGAAATTGAAATTATGTAAATGATAAATCTCCTATAAAGTATGTGTGCAGTTTTGTACGCACCTTCGCCAACACACAGCTCCAAAACAAACGATTGCCAAACATAGTGCTAATGTGAATCCACCAAGAGCCAACATGACTAAAACTGAAATTAAACAACGTGTAAACATACACTGCCGATAGTCAAGTTATATATATCATAGTGGATGCCAGTATGGCCATTACAAGCGATGAAGTTAGGCTTATTTAATATCATTTATTGTTATTATTTATTATCATAGACCAAAAATTGCAATGCTTTTAATAAGCCTATGTACGACATGATTATGAACATTTTATGGATGTCCGAGAATAATATGGCAATGCGTGTTCCACGCAGAGTATATAGTTATCATCAAAAGTATTGGAAGTTACCGTTATGTCAAATTGTCAATTCATTGATGTACTATGCAACCCATCCAGAATGGTTGTCAGTAGCAATTACGTGTTCCATAGCTTCTAGCTTATAAATATATTATTATGCTGCCATTGGGACACAGGACGAAGTCTTGGGATTTATTTGTGTGGATCACATTGGTTATTCCCCACATAAATATAATATTGAGTCAGAACACTATGTCTTGTCAAAGAATTGGTTCTCCAGAATTTTTCAAAAAAAAATTGCAAAGAAAACGTTTTTGGAATTCTCGACATAAAATAATTAGATCTTCTGGATATTCACGTTGCATTTGACCGGATATTAAGAGGGATAGCATTGCAAGGTAAGGAACATTCGGTGAAGAAGGTACATTGCATATAAGTACATTTGATAATTTTGCCAAAAGATCAGTTCTGACGAATGAACCGTGTGATGATTGGGTTGAAGCCTTGAGGCTTGTGGAACACAACATTGATCGTCTTTACAAGGGTGTATTGTACAGATAACCTACATTGTAAATGCAGAGGTAGAGACATGTTTTAAAATAATTCAATACTAGACAGGATAAACGCAACTACCGTTAGTAGTGAGGTTAGACAGGTAAGACCAACATTTATATTCCTATTTGAAAACCCTGGAGTTAGACAATCAATGAGATAATGATTAAACATTGTTTTAAAGTAATGCGTTCCAATCAGGTTACGTACCTTGTTCGTTACTTAGGCTTGATGACTTAAGCTCAGCTTCTGGACCGGATTCCAGTATAGAGGCACCTGGCAGCATGATAACAAATGTACAGTTTATAGTGATACAGGCCTACTTGGCAGATGAAAAAATACACAGCGTCTGGATATCGAAGAGAATCTTTGTAAGACCGATATTAATCTGTCATTACCCAGTCTATTAATTATCATACTAAAGTCATCATACCATTAACGAATATCCGGGCCTGCGTCATCTTCCACCAGCGAGCGACTACTCGTCGACACGACCCCGATCTCGGCAGTCGGTTGCTTTACCCTTACGGAGCAGCTTAGTTCAGAGACTCTGAACATCCATACCATCTGTCAGCTGTTGACGGGAATTCGTTGGTTTGTTTCCACGCTTATGCGTGGACCAGCATCGGCGACTCTAATAGCCTTCTATGCATTTTTTGCTAAGTGTTCTAGCAGTCGTTGAAATTAGAATTAGCGTCATTTTAGTCTAGCGCATAGAGCTCCTCTAAGTAGATTTCTTGAAGAGGCGCTATATCGATTTAACTGAAAATAAAGAAATAAGAATAAACTAACGACCACGTCCTCCACATCACACAGCCCGTCCTTTGCCGAATTCAGATGCAAAATGCAGACAGAATATAGGCTACTGTAGGACTATATCGATGTCCATAACGTAACACTTTCAGTTTGAATTACGCCTAATTATATTCACGCTACGGTAATGGGCGAATAATCACCTGGTAAAGACGCTCAAAGACATTGGCATAATGCAAAACTAGTAATAGAATCTGGCATAGGAGAAGTTCCGACGCACAGAAATTATCGAGCAGATTCTCAGTTAGATCAGGATCCAAAATTACTACCGGTAGGCCTATTACAATAACTGTGTACGTATTACTTTACAAAGTATAAGCTAGACCTAATGATTCGTGTGTATATATGGATATAGATATAACTAGACAAACTGTGAGCGCTTAGAGCACGTTTTATTTGTTGGGCAGCGTATTGAATTTTCATGCATATATATATATATATATAAATTACGTGTAGGCTATAATGCACTAATGCACGTGGGTTACCGTTCATTTCGTCGCAGATAATTTCGTCGAAGATCACTTTGTCGCAGTTCATTTCGTCGCATATCGGTTAGGATCAGGTTAAGCATCGTGATTGTCGGTTAGGGTCAGCTTATGAATGGTGAGGGTCGTTTAGGGTCAGGTTATGCGTGGTGAGGGTCGTTTAGGGTCAGGGCTAGGGTTAGTGTGGTTATTAAAATGCGACGAAACGATCTGCAACGAAATAATCTGCGACGAAATTATCTGCGACGAAATGAACGGGAACCTGCAGGTGAGCTGCTAGCGCGACAATTGTAAGAGATGCCTGTACTAATGTGAACAGATACATGCATAGACAAGATGGTCGTTGTTTAAACTATATGTAGATTTAACGTTGTCAGTCTTATTGTCATCGTTTTCATCGAGTTCTTGAGTTGATTTTTTGAGTTAATAAGAAGTGAAAATACCACTACAGTGTGGTTCTTTACAATACGGAGTTCATTCTGCATGTATGCAAAGGGACGATTGGACAGTAAAGTGGAAGTTTGATGTCTAAGTGCACGGAGTAGAGAAAGACATGTGGCTGACAATAACAATATCTTAGCAAACCTAATTAGCTTAATCATCCAAGATTATCAATTTGAAGCAAATTTGAAATTAAAAGCTAATTGTTGATGGCTTTCAGATGAAGGCCATAGATGTTGAATTCATTCAATCATTCACTTCGATAAAATTTATATAGCACCTCTTCAAGGGAAACAACTCAGAGGTGCTCCCAGTCCAGCATCGGCCAAAAATAAAAATAATAGCACCTTGTGAGCAGTTGCCAATAACACCAATCCACTTTCCATCTTCACAGCTGAGATGCCAGGTTTTACGACTTGTGTAGCAACCAATTACAACGACATCGCCATTTCTCTTCAGATACGCGTCTTCAGATGGGATGATATCAGAGCAACCAATTGCTACAAATTAATAATTAGAACATTATTAAGCACAGTGTTTCAATCCGTCTACTAATTTAGTCGATTATACTTTGAACACATCTTTAGTGTTATTGTATCGCACTACAAGGGTAATGGAATTAGATAAGATTGCAAAGAGAATATTATCGACGACGACGATGACGACGATAATAATAATAATAACCATAACAATTATAGCAATCTTCTTTGTTAATTCAAACAGCATGATTACATAACATGATACTGATCATTTTACAAAAGCCACCTCGCAACCGGCTGGCTGAGTAAACCTTTCGGGGAGGTTAAGACTTAGTGAGTATCTGCTGGGTGTTCTGCTCAGCATGACCGTGATTTTACCATTAACCTGTTCGTGTGATTTTGGTCAACTATAGTAAACGTATCCATCTTGAGTACACAAATTCCATTCTAATAGCAAGAATTATAAGTCATGCAATGTGATACATTTTGCCAACGCCCCTCGCAAGAGACAGTCTGATTAAGCCTATGAAAGGGTAAGACTTAACCGATTACTATTTTCTGCTTCTCATGACAGCGATTTTACCATTAACCCATCGACTCCCCTCAGTTCATGTAACTTTGGCCAATTATAGTTAAAGATCTGTCAACACGCTTTATCCCTCTCCATGAAACGGACCAACATTCAAAGTTCTTCTTCTTCCCTGTCTAACGACTGACTTTTTAATATAAGTATTAGCTACAGAAAAGACTCAGACTTCTAATTTAAACTTTCTTCTTAAATCAAACAGAAAGAATATCAACTCAAATCGCATACATCGACGAAACAGCACGCAATGCTAAACCTCCATATGGTTTAAATCTAACACACTACTGCTAAATTTACTAGTCAGCAGCTACATTTAAAGTTCGCGCGCTGACATCATCACGTGCGCAGCCGATACTGCCTAGCACCTAAAATCGATCGTCGCTTAGCAACTTAAATCTGCGTGCAGCGCTCACAGCTCGCATTAATATATTTTGACTGATATGCATGGGCCTATACACTAACAATTTATACGACCTAAACTAAGCAGTGTCCAACATACGTTCACAGTATCCAACTTGAGTACACACATTTCATTCTAATAGCAAAAATTAAGCTACACGGACATGTGGCAGATGCGTGATCAGCGAAAGAGACAGATGGCAGAAGTTGAACCAAAGGAGATAATATTGAATTACCAACTTGGAACAGATCCCTATCATTAACAGAGCTCGCAAATCTGTAAATGCGGTAGAGATTTACTTAGAAGCATCGTTTAAAGTAAAGAGTAATTTACTGTTGGCATTGGTTATCATATTATAAGAACTAAATAATTCCAACCTCGAAGTTTCATGATAAAATGTCTTCCTTCAGCTGATGGATTTGATGCATTTAGAATAATTATGTGTACTACATTCCCTGCCGACAAATACACACTCGTTTCTCTCTGGTCTTCCACAGAGCAGATAGTAACGTTTCTCTTTCCAACGTTGTCTACGATGACACCGAAGCTGCGACATGTTTCTTTGATTGTTCTTTCGCTTTGACCGACTTCTGAATGTGAGAAAGCAATGAGACTTATGCTAATCTTTTGACCGACAGGAGCTTCAACTGTCCATGGCTGTGATTTAGTTCCACATGTTCTAGAATCCATAATGTGAGTTGGAGTCGATGAAACATCCACGGCACATGAACGTCTTTCATCTGCAGCTGTATAGTTAATCAAAAGAAGTAATTTATTTTACGATTTGTATCTGGAGCGCATAAGATAATGTAGCGCTATATATTATGTGATTTGATGCATAGTCATTTAATTTATGGAAAGGATAATTCTGCTATGAATTAGAAGTATATATAATTATTAATACACGACTTTACTATAGCACAGCACTTCACAAATCAGTAGGATATACATGATAGTTGAAAACAGTTTCCAGTAAGGAAGAATTGACAGAAGATCTAGATTGGAAAGATTATCTTCATAACGATGGATGAAACAACATAGACTTAATGTACAAATTTTGCTTTGCCCGCTAACAGCTTCAGAAGAGAAGACATGAAAATGAGCCCCTCTTCTTCAATTGCAACCTCGTGGATTCACATTTTTACTTCAAAAAGGCAATAGAGAAGGTTAAGATACAGCTGGAGGTGGAAGACGTACCGGTGATGCAGTCATAGCTGGCTTCAAGATGAAAGCGAAGAACTGAAGGACAAGATTCAATATCCTCAACTGATATTTCAACTACCCGAATGTCACATTCACTCTTTCCAGAACATTTCCGATCCAGTTGTGACAAGACATCCGCTGAACAACCAAGGTAACGGGATCCAAGTGAATTCACTTCTGCGGCTGTTATGCATCGCCCAACCCGCATGCGTCCATAAGAGGCGCTTTTCATCAATATGACTTCATTTTTCAGACATCGGGGCTGAAAAATCTCAGAATGACAGAACTCCTCTGGTGAACCTAAAATAGAAACTGGTATTTGAGCTCAGTATACATGGGAAAATTAAACTAATCGAATTATTGTAGTGTAGTTCAATACATCGTTGCACCTAATTTTATGCGCAAATTAATACAAATTAAAAATAATAGTCTAACAGATTGGGTTTGGTCATAGACTTTTTAATAATAGCTAAATGGACTTCTTAATAATAGCTACGTCAGAATCGTCAGCGCTATTGGTCCTTGCAAAGCTATTATACCTCACGGTTGATGTGTGAGGATGTTGAGCGACGAATGCTTCAATCACAATTGTTCATCGTCATCGACTAATGCTTGGTCATAAGATAGTGGCGCTTAATAAATGCACTGTAGCAATAAAGTAACACTCACTGCAAGAACTGTTTACATGCATTGCCCACTTCTCTACTCAAAATCTCTCATCAATCCATCTACATTTTTCTATGCAGACGACACATTATGCCTAACTACTTGCATAGTTTTCTCGCTATTTCTTTACTTGTACTATTGCTTAATTGGATCATGGATTTGGATGATCTCAGATAATCTACATGTATCTTCGTCATGATAGAACTAGGCATATCGGCCTACATTAATCAAGCGCAGCCTGCGTAGGCCTACATGCCTGCATTCCTGCATGCATACATTCACTTCACCAACTTTGTTGGAAGCTTCGCCACTTTGGGTTCCTCAAGCTGGAATTTGGCTATCTTAGTCACTTGGGATCAACAATTCTTCCTTAATTCCAGTTCCGTAAGCATCGTCTGTGAAAACACGTAATAGTCCGAATTTTCTTTCCCCCATTGACAGACTATATCGTATTTCATCTTAAACCTGCGCACCCCGATTCTACATGTTTCTATTTAGCGTCTCTGTTAGTTGGGTCTCGTTGATTCGACCGACATTGTGGTTTCTAATTCCTGCTGCAGCTATGTCAGTTGAACCATGCATCACGAATTTTTTCCTTACAATCATCTCGCGCTAATTCATTTTAGGCGAACTCCAAATTAATAATCTCTATCAGTGTTCATTATAAATTCTCAAGAGCGCCTATAACTGTAACTGACTGCGTAGCATTTTTAGCAAGAATGTTTTTTAAATTTCTTTTATGAAGTACGGTAAAAGTAATCTCAGAGTTTGCAGTTCAGTACTAAAATGGCAAATGTAAAATCAATTTATTGCTACCATCTATCAAATGAATCACGGTAAAAATATAATTACCTCTAAGTCGTTGAAGGGTAGAAGTTTGTGTAAGAAACTGTTCAGAAATCTTTAAAAAATATTTGTAAGGTTCCTATCGAACTCTGTCAAATAGTAAGTCGACCCCAATGGAAATATGTTCACGACCCACAGGCTGAGAACCATTATGTCGATACGATTTAGTCGACCATTCTTAGCTATAGACTTATAAGTATATACTGCATCGTTATTTCTTCTTCCTGCAAATGTTATACACATTTCTCCAGATCTCCACTTGTCTCTGCCAGATTTAACAGCCTATTATTTTTTCTCTCTGTGCCGCCTTCTAGCATATGGACTCTCAGTTCCTATTCATCAGGTAGGCCTACAGTTAACTTACTTGTGTATAACTCTTATGACTTGACGCAGCGGTTGAAAATTTACTATTCCCGCCTGTATCATTAGGATTAAAGTAATTGACATTACTGAATTTTACCTGCCATAGATGTTTCCGTCATTATTTCTGCCATTAGTAGCAAAATGAAAACTTTACACGCCATTTTGAGACGAATTTAATAAGACAAATTTTAGTCGACGATCACAACATGCAACTAAATAACCACAATCCATTTAAGCCAATATGAGCAGAACAAGAATTGTTCAACCTAAGGACACTGCGTCTGTGGCAGTCAGTTGAGTCAAGATCTCGTTGATTTGTAGCACGCACAGCTAGCGGATTAATATGTTGGACAGAGGACATTCGATATTTTATGTAAGTGGGTCAGAGGTCGTTTCAAAATGCAGCAAAAAACATTAGCAGATCTTAATGCATGAGAAAGTAATAGTGAGGTAATCAGCAAGAACAATAGAAGAGTGATAATAACAGTGACAACTTATTACATTTATGTTGCATTTTCGGTGAGTGGAGCGCAAGAACAACTTGCTATTACAACCCAGTGCCATATTGATGCTGGACTCTGCAATCGGCCGGCGACAAGTCAAGTGAACGTATATTTTCCTTGTTAGTCCTGATTAGGATGGTCCTAATTCAGTGTAATTATATCTAATAGGCCCAATTATGATCTATTGATTGTATATGGGGTCGAAATGGAGTGATATATCCGAGTCTACAATGCGTGTCCGATGAATTTATTAAAGAAAAACAGTTAACAACTTTAACGATTAAGCCTGTTACCACTGAGAATTTCATCTGGCAGATGGGGCATCGGGGTCATTGTGGTCGTCAACCTACGAAACTTCTGCACAATCAACCAGAAGAATGATCAGAGAAGAAGATCCAAATGGAGACATGGATTGTGCCTACAATGCTAAGACTTGGTAGGCTTAGGGGAGATAAACAGAGCAAACGCATGTTGCGATCAGAATGCAATAATATATTATGTGCACAATTTCACTTTAGACCGACTGCTAGAACCCATAAAATTGATTAATTGTGCAGCTGCTCAAGAAAAGGCAGCATCAGATCAAAGAATGTATGAAGTTTGGAGCTGATATTTCTTGCTTCTTTTACGGAAAGCATACATTTTCTGATAATATTATACAGTAAGACTGGTTATCATCAGTTATTTGCGATGGAATCTGCGACTTACTCGATCTACCAGAAACGTTGGCATGTCATGTCTATAGCCGAGGCCTTTCCTATGAGTGAAGGGTGATCATGGATTCTCAAATATATTGCCGTGTCCTGAGCTGAAGTATCTTCCTCACAAGGTGAAAATTGGTCATTGCGGTTCTCGTGAAGTTCTGTTCTTTTGAAACGACCCTCAGCTTGCTTATATATCGATTGGCTCTTCAAGTCTAGCCATGGATTCCAATGCTCAATGGAGTCTTGTAGACTGTTACTGGGTTACAATCATCTCGCTTTATGACCAGTCTAAGACTTAACCTAGGCTGACTATAAGCTGTCTCAGCTACTATTAAGAAAATATTCAACGCTCTTGGAAGATAAGCAATAGATAGATCTAACGTGAATATTAGATCATTTGGGTCTCTTTAATATCTACGTGGACTGGAGGAACGTATGTGACTAGGTATTTTGAGGACTATGATCTTCTGGTTGAAAGTTGTCGACGCAAGTCAGCAGAGGCTACAATAGTGAGAATGCTTAGTCGAAATTAGAAGTCACAGTAACTAATTAAAATGGGCAAAAATCGATCGCTTTCTTTTTAGGAAAGTGAAAATTTGTGTCGTCAGAATGAATTTTGTTTGTTTGAAGAGACTGAATTGTTGACGTCGTTGACTAATTCAGCGTCGATTCCAGTGAAAACTGAATAGGTTGGCATCGGTTGTGCAACCACTCCACGCGTGTCACCTCCAGAGAAATCGATCGTTCCATTAGGATGAATTCCGCGGTCAAATGGTTGAGTTCCAGTTAAATTCATCGGGTAGTTAAGCGTCTTGTATTCTTGTTTAATCTTCTTGTTATAATATGACCTAAATGCAAATATATCTTGACATAAATCTGCTGTTTCAATGATGAACAAAGCATTAATCTACAGTTTTTAAACGATGTTGTGAAAATGGTTTCAGCAGCATTGTTCTGTCAGCGACATATTATGTAAATATGTCTTATCTGAGATTAATTGGGCGAATCACTATACAGAATAGTAGAGCTGATCGTCTAAATTGTCTAACTTTGAATGGACACTGTATGACTAAGTCATTATAGTTGAATTCACAAAATATCAAGTTCAAAATTTTGACTGAGACCTAGCAGCGTATCATAATTGTCGACACTTTTTTATTTCATGACTCGTATTACAGAGAAGAATATCAGCTGAGTGTGATTTCCATCACTACACGTATATCCTGAGACTTTTCAACTTCAACTGTTTTTGCATTCATATAACGCACATGGGTATAGCAGGCAGTTGACCCCAAACTTATCATATTAATTTATGATTAAAGTATAAAGAAATAAACAATTGACTTGAATAATAGCAATTGGCTTAATTTTTATTATCTGAACCCGCATTTATTAGAATAAGTGTAAACGTGGCGATACAAGAAACTCTGAACTCTTTTGGGATAGTTAAGAGGTCGCTCGAAGTGTAATAGCTTTTTTCGCAGGTGCATTGATACATAAACACGACTTTCGATTGATTTTTTTCATTGAAAATTGAGCATTAAATAGCTGGTTAGTGAGAATGCACTAAATGTGCATGAAGGTATATGATATCGATGAACATACCGTCGAAAACATATTGCTCCAAGGCAAATAATTGTCAGGCACACCGCCACAGTGAAACCAGCAAGAGCCACGATGATTAGAACTACAGTGAAAGAAATCATCCAAGTCACACAGTCGAAATGAACGTATGTCAAATGATCAAAGAGTAATTTAAGGATGCATGTACATTAAACATGTTTTCAAGTTCTACTCTGTATTTGATGCTAATGAAAGAATGGAACATGACATTTGAAAAATTAAACGGATAGCTTCAACAGTCTTCAACAGACTTCAAATGCTGGCTTTGGACTTCTTATGCTTAACACAATTGTTCTGCTTCCCACTTCTGTCCTTTCTCTTAGACTGTCTGCATCAAAGAGTTTACCGCAATGCGAATAGTTTGAAGCAATGATCCATGTGTTATGAACCTATAGTTGTGTGAAGTGCATACCTTGATTGCTGTTCATAGTTGCTGTTTTGAGTTCAGTACCGGTATCAGATTCCAAAGCTGAGATATCTGTGACCAACACGATGTTCGTAGAATTTGTTGGGTTACAGTGGCACCACCAACTTAAGTATTCCAAGCAAAAGTTAAAGAAATTTACGCGCGAGACACGGCTCAGCAAGTTGTTAGTTTGGCAAGTTTCCAAACTTTCTAGCATGCAGTTCTTGTCATTAAAGTGATCGATGCACCCGTATTTATTTTTAGCTTGATGACATCACGCCAGCATATTCAAAATAAATATAATTATAAACAGTTAACGTAAATCAGTAAACTCGATCAATTTATAAAGCTACAGAAAAGAATAACGCATCGTGAAGGATCAGAGACGCGATATAAACTGAGCGAATTTGTTTTTTGACAGTCATGCAGTAGATATTTATAGTTCTCTGTGGTCATCAGGCTATGAACAACCATAGTAAAACAAGACCTTGTGTACAATTGCCTATGACACCAATCCACTTTCCATCTTCACAGTTGAGATGCCATGTTCTGCGACTAGTGAAGCAACCGACCACGACTGCATCACCATTTCTTTTCAGGTAAGCATCTTCAGGTGGGATGATGTCAGAGCAACCAATGGCTTAAATAAAATGCATGCACAGACAACATACATTGTAGGCACTCTAAACTAACATAATGTAATCGAACCAATGCACTCAAAAGTTTTAATTTATACTTAACGTAAACACTTTCAAATCTACACCATCAATTTCATATATAGGCTAGCTACAGCCTAACAGAATGCTATTAAGAACTTGATCGTTAATCACTGATAGCTAGGAACTGCCAACCGGCAGGCCACGAATCACTACTCAACCCAGTTGTTCGATGGATGGGGTCGATGTGTGTCGCGAACGCTGCCGCTTTCCATCGCTCCTCACAATGATGATAACGATCGTGAATAATAGACACGGGTTATGACGCAATCAACTCTTTGTGGAAATCAATTCGCTAATAAATGTATATGGGTTCTCCATCTTCTGATTTATGTGCAACGTGCTATTTCTGATAAAATTTTTGTTATTGATGACTGCAATCATTATTTTGGGTTGGCCTAAAGAGAGTTGTTCAAACTAGCACCAGTAAATTCTAAAAGCAATTAGGCCTACTCTAACAATGGTGAAGTAAGAGACTGAACCGAAGTTTCTCTAACCCTGTAGTCTCAGAATAATATTTCGGTCGTCATACGCATTTCCCTGATGTGACGAATTTAGACAGATTTCGACTGCATTTCCTGCTGAAAGATATAATTTCTTGTCTCGTTGGTTTCCAGCTTTGCAAATTGTGACGTTTTTTTTTTCTGATTTATCCGCAATTACACCATAGTTGTGACATGGCTGTTGAATTTGTCTAGGTGTCTGCGTTGAATTTGAAGCAGGAAAGGCAATGAGACTTATGCTTATTTTCTGACCAACTGGTGCTTCGACAATCCACGGTTGAGATTTCGTTCCACATGTTTTTGAACCGATTATATGAATTGGAGTCGTAGAGACATCAACAACGCACGAACGCCTTTCATCTGCCACTGGAATCAAATCAAATCTAACAACTGCGGATTCTTGCAATAAAGAAATCTGGACAAATGCAGTTTAATTTTATTATATGTAATAAAATTATGCGATTCACTGAATATAAAAGTTTTCCTATTTATTGCATTAACTGTCGACTCTATTTCAATCTGTCGATCGTACTACATTCGTTGTTCCTTCTTGTGCAGTTTTATAAAAAACCGAAAAAAGAATATATAAGCCCTTTGACCTAACCAACGGGGTGTAATTTCAGTTTTTAAGAGGTGGAAAATTTGATGATTGGGGGAAACTTGATCAACTTGTCAAGGTTTGTGTTTTTAGTGTGCATTATTACCGAAATTTGATACCGCCCTTCTTCCAACATCTTTTTGCTCAGAAGTGCATACACACGCCTCGACGGCGCAATTGCAGTTGTACTGCAGAGCAATGGTGCGCGAAGCACTTGCTCAAGGTCCCTACACAGTGACGCCCCGAACGAGGCTCGAACCCGCGCGCTCAGCACAAAGTGAACGCCACGGGCTGACCGCTCTAACCGATCGGCCACTGTGCCACACCATGGCATGTGTCTTACGGAAGTTACAACTTCAATATGCAAAACTGCAAACCATGTTTTGTACATAACTGTATTGCCATTTAGTATTAAAGAGTCTTTGATAGACTTTTTTATACTTGCAAGAAATCTAAAGAAATCTGTTTGGGAAAGTTAGCCTATTTCCATGGTAACTTGGAAATAAACCTTAAATTATAGTACATGCATATTTCTATATGACGCCAAGTGCAGTAGACCAACAGCATGTAATATTTAGGACCTACTATCCTATGCAAAGCGTTTCAAAGTGCCTCTGACCCACAAAACGACGTCACTGCCTAAAAACATCAAAGCTTTGCCTTACGCGATCATTGTATGGTTACTTACCGATAATGCAGTTGTACGCGGCCTCGAGATACACTGTTAGACCTGGAATGCAGGGCTTTACATTTTCAGCAGAAATGTGAATGATCAGAACATTGCATTCCGTCTTTCCCGTGCATTTTCGATCCAGTAATGCCAAGACATCCGCTGAACAACCGATGTAACGAGATCCAAGCGTGTCTACTTCTTCTGCTGTTATACATCGGCCAATGCGCATGCGTCCATAGGTGGCGCTTCTCATCAGAATGACTTCATTCTTTAGACATCGAGGTTGAAATGTGTCCATTGGACAATAGTCATCTATTGAAATAAAACCTCCAGTACAGCTATGACTACTAAACATTGCAAGGATTTTGGTTCAATGGGATTTCTAACTATAATTTTGTTTGAGGTGACAGTGAACTGATCTTGGTGTTACGGCGCTATAGAAGACATCTTAACCTACTAGATCACAATTGAACTTTACCCAGAAAATAAATTATATCCAACTATTATTTGTTTACTGTCTGAAACTAATTACACGAAATGTTGAGGAGATGAAAGTTGAATTGTGAAAATTGTCAACCCTTAATCCTCCAATGATTGACGCCTAGAAACATCAAGCCATCAGACGTGTATATCAACAATTTTTTGTCTTGTATCCAAAAGCAGCCAAATATTGTATTTTAATTCACGCAACTGCACGAGTTTAGACAGTTCGCAACCCCTATGAACATAATTATGTCTTAATAGAGGGCAATGCAGAAAACAATCCTACTTGTTACATAAGTAGGCCTACACGTGGGCCTAGTTCTAGCATGTTGGCCAGTCGGGTGATTCTGCAATTGAAAACATTAAGTATGCATTTCAAATTTACCATACATCTCGCTAATTCTGATGCACCTACTCGTCTTGTAATTTGCAGGCATTTTCAGGTTTTCAGGCATTTGCTATACCTGAAAATTCCTCCTTTATTTCGAAAGTCATCGATGCGACCAAATGTATCGACGTTGTTAGAAGCAGTAGACCGCTTAGTTGAAACGCCATAATGTTGAATGCAAACGCGAAATAAAAGCTTGTTAACTGCTACGAACAATTCTCTTTACTGCTTGTTAAAGAAAACGTCTAACATGCCGCTTAACAGACAACCAACGCGCAATAATTTGTGTGGTATGCGTAAGTATTCACACGCTTGGTAAAGGCATAGGCTAATATAATTATGTCGGGGGTCGTCTCAAACTTCAGTTTACAACTATAACGCTATGTCATGATGAATGCATCGTACATCTATACATTTTGGTCTCTACCAAAGCCAGTATTTCCATAGCATTAGAAAAGCCTACGTGGGATATATGGCAAAATTCGTCATATACGGGCTCCATGTGTGGTCACAGGCAGAGTACTTTCCTATTAGAAAGTGATTGTGTTAATATGTGCACCTAATTAAATTTAATATTGCCTGCCAGCTTGTTAAGCATCATTTTTTGCATGAATGTGTCGATTTTAATGGCTCGTCCAATGTGGTGATTAATTTTTTTTAAACAAAGTTGGAGGTCAGAAATAAATTAGGGTCGACAGCTCGTTCGTATCAATTTTTATAACATATAACATTTGAACTTTCACTTTCAAGAGGTGTACATTCATCACACAGTGTCTCTACCTTTACATATCTATAGATGGTTTAATGTTCAGTATGAATCTTATGAACTCCATTACATGATGGAGCCTTGTGTCATTTAATACTGACAGTTTGTGAGTCACTGTTGTTCATAACTTAAGCCCATTAGTGCAAATCTTGTATAGTTAAACTAGAAAAAACGCCTTTCGTCGTTGTGGTTCATGCAGACGAATTCATATTTGGGTTGAGTCCGACTGTGTTGTGAACTTCGTTATTGAATTCACCGTCGCCGACAAAGACCGAATAAGTTGGTACTTGTTGCTGATGAGCCATTCCATGGACCCCGTTTCCATGAGGATCGAAAACTCTCTGGTCTACCGACTGATTCACACCTGAATTATTCGGGTAGTCAAGCGTTTTGTACTCCTGTTTCATCTTTTTGGAGTATGTTCTAAAATGTTTATAGTACTTTAATAACCCAACATTCAAACTTTTAAATCATGTAATATGATATGACATTTTATGACCTCTATAGCATCTGACTTCACACCTTTTCCCAACTTCTGAACCTCCTGTCATCTATCAATCTCATGCAATACATCAACTAATCTTGGTAATACTTTGATCCACGGCTCTGTTTCCAATTTTCTCTTCTGCAATGAAACACTCTTCCAAAACTCTCTTGTTAATAAGTAATGCTATCATGATCCCAACTCCGTCTCTCTTCTAACAAACTATGCCTCTGTAATTGTCTATGCTCTCCTCTGTTTCCAGATCTACTTGTCTTCCAGATCCTTCTTTGTAAAGGCCAATGTGCACAATCCCAACCACTCTTTCCGTCCCGGGCGCATGTTATGAAAGTACACATGTAAAATTATATTGCATCAGTCAGTGAAAGTAACCCTCTTAAAATAGCTTTTAGGTCTTGGCCGCATCATATAAAAATTTTCATTACACCGCTTCTTGAATTGATTGCAATAATCCTACTCTAAATTTAACTCTACACGTGAATAAGATATTTGTTGCCGATTGTTCGAAACCCGCAAACTCATTAGCTCAAATTCAAGCTAATCGTCTGATTGGTTGCGATATATTCCAGCATCAATTTCCATGTGCACTTTCATAATATGCGTCTCTGGCGCATTCATTATCCTTGTATGCATCTCACTGAATCCTTTGTTGCCACTATTTTTGTTCTGAAGTCAACAACTCTACATACGTATTCTCTGTCCCTCTGATCCTCTGGCGACCGACTCGAAAATACTTTCGTTCCACTCGTTTGGACAACCCCTCTGACTCGACGTAGTGCTCGTGAATAAGCTACATGTAGCATCCTGCGCCTGGATTTCGAGTGGCGATTTAGAGATTTGGAATTTACGATTGCGATGAAAATACAGCAAAAAGCGAAGTCAACTATTCTCATTTCCCTCTTAACATTTGATAGTTGCATGGCTGGCATTGACGAACGTCTTGAGATTTTGAATTTCTAATTTCGATACCCACAATTGTTCAGTGTTAGCCATTCATCTCTCTCCGAAGGACGGATGTCGAGTAAGGGCAAATGCACTGAATATCTTGGCGTCCATGGATTTACTCATTGACGTCTTAATGACGAGAGTGTACTATTCAGCCGGAGTTGAGTCTCGAGCGCTCCTGATTAGTAACCTTGAAGGGGTGCTGTTTAATTTTTTGCAATGAATGAATGAATGAAAAGCGACTCGTCGCTCAAGTGATAACATAATAGGTATTGTGTAATTTCATGCCGAGCTTAATGAATATTGACCACCAAGATTTAACGGGTCCTACCTGCGTTAGACCAATCTATGAAATGAAGGCGATGTTCGACAGCGCTAGCAAACTTGTGCTAATTTTCTTTCATAGTTACGTCGGAATAAGCATTCTTAGGATCTGCATGTACGCGTTGGCCTACTCCGCTACATAATTTGATAGACTTGACTAAAGTCACTTTTAGTTAGGTAAATATAAACTTACCGTCGCAGACATACGGCTCCGAAGCAAATGATGGCCAAACAAATCGCCAAAGTAAATCCACCAACAGCCAGGATTATTAAAACTATAAATCATAAGAATAAAAGTTGCTTATTAAGTTAAGATAGGGGTTCATCGACGATTTATGTCATGTAGGTCTGCCTTGATATCTTCATGCAGCTGATGATGGTGAATTGCTCCCTTATTTGCTTCCAAAAAATACCTAACCATTTATACTTTGTTGATCAACAGCGTAAAACATCATAAACCAAGAAGAGCTCTTTCTGAAAAACGTGTTATCTTAATCGAATATAAAATTATATAGACGATTCAACGTCCTTTCAGAGGTCTTGAAAGTTCCTCTGGTCCTTTCGACTCCTTAGCTTCTATCCAGCTGCACGAAACAGCAGCGAGAGGGAAAAGCCTGCGCTCATTGCTTCATATATGGGATTCAAGTTCATTGATGCCCTTCAATTACACTCATCAGTTGCTAGGTTATAAATAAAGAATGTCTATGAGCAAAAACCCCAACCAAATGTCACTCACGGTTTATGGTACGTGGTCTAAACAGAGTCGCTAATGATTCGGATTTGAAGCTCTCCGCTCTCCGACATTATTAATCCTGTGATGTTTCCATTGCAATTTTTTGGCATAGGCCTCTGTTGGTGTTTGCATAGTGAAATATTGAACTTTAAATCAACCTAAATAGATTATGAATCATTAGGTTTTGTCTATACTCTGCTGTAAAAATGATTATCAGCTAGCATGAAGCAAATAAATGAAATATTGCGTAACGGTGTGTTTGTAGGACTAGTACATGGTGTATTGCTTCGTGTCAATATATGATCTTTAAGATCTTAAAAGAAAGCCTGTTACCATACAGTTTAGCTATCTTTTAAATAGACATTGGCAACTATAAATGAAATCACTTATAGGAAACATACCTTGTTCATTTTTCAAGCCTGTAACTGTTGATTTCGACTCCGGCTCCAAATCAAAATATGAAGTATCTGCCAGCAAACTCACCGTTATAAACTTAAACTCATGTTTGTTTTTATCTGATAACATAATCTTATTTTATACGATGACATAATTAATATTTTCTCAGATAAGCATGTGTTGAAATTTTAAACGATATCAGTTTAGCATCTGTATAAATATTAAGCTGAAACTTAATTAGCTAAGTTATACGCAAATATTCAGCATGCAACGATATTGAAATGTAGAGAAATTCGTTGCATCGCAGATGTGATTTGAAAGGAAAGGTTTGCTATTTCGTTGCTAATCGTGAGGGAAATTATTGCTAACTTTTTAAGCGTGATGTAGCTGATATTAATGAAAAGGTATCATATAACGAAATCGTTTTAACAGACATACCGCCTTGAGAACAATTTCCAATTACACCGATCCAATTTCCTTCTTCGCAGGTTAGATGCCAAGATTTACGACTCGTATAGCAACCGACCACAACGTTATCACGACTTCTTTTCAGATAAGCATCCTCAGGTGGGATGATGTCTGAGCATCCAACGGCTGAAGCAAAAACACAATATATTGCTACATAGATACAAGTTGTCCACAATTAATTAACATACATGTAAAAACCTGGTTAAGGCAAAATACTTATTTTCTATTCTATTTTATTTACGGATTTATAAAGCGCCTCTCACAGTACAACCTAATCAGAGGCGCATCGTTGTTAACTATAAATGAGGCATTCATACTGAATCTCAAGCAAATTATAGGCACTTTTGAAGTGTTGACATAATATGCAGTGTTTTTGTTAAAACTTTTGTTTCAACAAGAGTGCAAAACAGTTTTTCTAACCTTGTAGGCTTAGAATGATCTGTCGGTCATCAGCGCCACTTCCGTGCTCTGACGAATTTATGAAGATTTCGATTGCATTTCCTGCTGAAAGATAAAATGTCTTCTCTCGTTGATTTCCAGCTAGACAGATTGTGACGTTTCTTTTTCCTGCTTTATCCACAATTGATCCATAGTTGTGACATGGCTGTTGATTTTGTCTCTGTGTCTGCGTTGAATTTGAAGCAGGAAATGCAATTAGACTTATGCTTATCTTCTGACCAACTGGTGCTTCGACAATCCACGGTTGAGATTTTGTCCCACACGTTTTTGAACCGATTATATGAATTGGGGTTGTAGAGACATCGACAACGCACGAACGCTTCTCATCTGCCACTATAATCAAGAAATAACATAGCAGCAAATTGATAACGCTGTTTTCAGCCTGAACCAAGAAAATAGTCACTGAAGGAAACCATTGACGCGTTTTATTGTCTTCCATGTATGTGGCTCCTCGTTGCACCCGTGCTTTTATCTAGTGAATAAAGATGCATATCATTATTAAAAATGAGTTAAAGATGAACTGATCGCATCCTGGGACAGCCTTTAGACAAAAATGTTTCTCTTAAAGTTGCGTCTGTGTTAACTTATTGTTCAATAAAAGAATAATGTTTCGATTGATTAAATGACGGCAAACACGAATTTCACGACTGTTCTAATAGCAACTTCGATATTTTCAACGCTCGATTAAATCTTTTTACATTTTGATGCTTGATTTAAGAAGCTACCGAACTCTCCATTTTTAAATTGCAAAATTTTATCGATTACTATTAGTTCATCAATCTTGTCTCTAACCGCAGATGCTGAGAGCACAGTTCAAGACAAAGTTAGCTTACTTGCATTGAACCTTTAAAAGATATAAATTTACTAGCATTATATAAACCACCATCTCACTTTGACTTACCTCTCATACAGTCGTACATGGCTTCGAGATAAACGTTTAGTCCTGATGCGCACGGCTTAATATTTTCTGAGGCAAAGTCGATGATTCGAATATTGCATTCAGTTTTTCGAGAACATTTCCGTTCCAGTTGTGGTAAAACGTCTGCTGAACATCCGAGATGACGGGATCCAATTGTTTCAACTTCCTCGGCTGTGATACATCGACCCATGCGCATTCGTCCATAGGTGGCGCTTTTCATTTTGATTACCTCGTTTTGCTGACAACGAGGTTGAAAATTTTCATTCAAACAATAGTCCTCTACGAAAGCAAAATTAGCACAGTAAGCAATGAGTAAGTAGTCAACAAAAGCGACCGAAACTAAAAACTGCGGCGCTTGATGAAAATTTTTAAATTAGGCGAAGGCTTCACGATCTTACCACATTTTCTACTCCTTAGATAAAGGAAACAAATGAACGTAGGCCTATTGGCAACGTTTCGCATCCCTCTAAAGCTTTTCTGCATTTGGGAGAACTCATAATGTGAGCTAATCGATGATCGACCGATGTCAAAATTAAGTCGACAAAGTTTCGATTTAAGTCCCATCGTCATGCATTGCGTCGACCCTTCCTTTGTGTTACGATTATTCGCACTCCAGACGCAGCTATATGTATCAGTTCATGTGCTTACAGTCAATTATTGAAATGTGATTCTATGTCACAACGATTCTCTGGTAGCAAATCGTAATACAGCCAGAAGTCGATAGATTTCTTCACGATATTGTAAGTGTAGCTTATTTCCGGCTCACATGTTCACAGCGTAAATAAACCTAGTGATAAGTGTTTCTATCACTACAATGAAAATGATAGGCCTATTCATATGAAAATTTACCTTTGAATTCCTCTTTTGTATCGATGGTCAAAGTCGTCTGCACAATCAATAGCATCGTCGCAACACACAGTAAACTGCTTACTAGAAACGACATAATTATTCCCAACTCCTACGTTCAATAGCAGAAACTTATCTCATAGGCCAACGTAAGCTGTCAACCGCTTCAAAAATGACTAGCTGCGTCGAGAAAGCTTTGCTTTATACCGGATTCACGTTTTTAGAGATGGCGTATTAACTCCGTCAGTCGGGCATGTTTATTATGCATGAACAGATAACTTGATAATTAGATCAGGGGCCGTCTCAAAATGTAACGGTTCAACTTCAGCGCACGAGAAGACATGCCATCATTATCAGTGTCATTTTATTATCCTGCAACATATTTCAACATTCCCGTTATATTATTGACTCAAATGTCAATACATTGAGTGTGAGAGTTGACTTAATTTAGTCTTATTTATTAAATTCAGAATGAGTTAGTGTGATCCAGTGTTGTGAAAGTGTTATTCTGTCATCGTATTCAGTGGCTCGCGAAGGCAAAAACCTCTGAATTTCAAATTATTCAACAAAATAAGTCAAGAAATTAAGTGGTATAGCAATCTTTCCGAGTCATATAAGTCTCTGTTACTAGTCTCGTCTTCTCAATTTGCTACTTTTCTAGGTTCGTTGCAGCTTCTGAGATCTAAGGAAAAATCCAGTAAAGGTTTAATCGACTATGCCAGTCCTTAAGCAATGTATTATCGATTATAAAGTACAACTGTGGTTTACCTCGACTGCTAATGTCTTCACATTGTTTGCAAATTCACCCAGTGATAGGATGGGCTATAACTCGTTTCGAGAATGTAATAAAAATAATAATGACGATTGTAATAATAATAATAATAATAGTAATAATGATAATAATATTATTATCATTATTGTTATTATTATGATTATTATTAACGCTGATAAAAACAGTAATAATTATAGCAAGAATAATAATAATAATTATTATTATTTTTATTATTTAAAAATAATAATAATGATTGCCCTATCAAACACTGCCGATTGTGTTGCCATTCCAGGAACTCATCAGTCACATCTCCGGATATTGTTTGGATCGCCTGATGGTTTAATAATACATGTGGCAAAAATAAGCCCTACAATTATTTTAAGTGTTAGACCTAATTATATCGAAGCATGGAAACCACATTAAACAAGATGCACTTCTGTTATGTCAATGTTTCTGTAAAGTGGTTATATTCCCCTATTATCAAATCATTTTGTTTATTTGCTCCTTTCAATGTACAAAAGCTATGCATCCACTTCACAAATTGCAGCAAATGGGCAGCCCAAATGGGTCGCAAGACCCATTAAGTAGGGCCACCCTTACAACAGTTCAGCTTGTCGACAACAGTGTGTTCTAGACTTTACAGTTTATAACTAACATCTTAACTAACAGCTTATTTAACTACGAACATCTCGATTAACGACGATCAGCGGCTTGCTATAGCCTTTGCAGTAGCTTAATTAATTGTTCATTTGCACCAGGCATGAACGAAGGGACCTCTTAGATGACTGTGGCCTTGTCAGTTGCCTGATCCGCGCTGGATACCCGTTCCATGTAAGTGGATCTTTGGATCTCAATGCAAAAAATCTTGCATTTGTCCTATCAAATATTACTTGGTAATGATCAACTTGTCTTGTTGCATATGAGCGAGTATCAGCTGAAGTACTAAAGTAGTTATCATAATATATCGATCGTAATTGCTTATATGTAAATTTATTATATAGGTCTGCTTATAAATGGACATCTGAGCATCTGGGCATCCTTTAGTGTTCCTTAACGAAACAGTAGAAGGTTGTCTACGCAATGTGAACCGAGATATAAGAAGCAGAAGTGATTTGGAAAAGAAAGAATCATGCGAGCTGGGAAGATCTTGATTGTGTCTAACAGGAGGAGATCGCTTTATTTTCTTGCATTATTGATGTGGACATAAACATTAAACTTTATTTTATTATGATCACGAAATGTAAATGTGCCGATAACCATTAACGGAATGGAACAAGCAAGTCCTAATTACATGCATATCTCCTACAAAACAAGAAACAAACAAAAGACTAACAAATATGTTTTAGATTTGCAAAAGGTCAACCGTACAAGTTCTATTCTAACTTTTTTAAATAATTCTTTGTTCATTGTGTATTTTATGCATTCATGTTTTACATATAAGTTCGTGTGAATGTACGATGTAAATTAACAGTAACAATGACGCAAGAAATAAAAGACTGTCTTGTGTCAGAGCAGTTCATCCATACATAGTTCTGCTTTTACGAATTGACTGAATCAGATCAGGTGACTATTGTATCCTCTCCGTTAAAGACTGTGTAGGTCGGCATCAGCTGTGCTGCAACCATTCCATGCACATCGTTTCCAATTAAATCGGTCGCTATATTAGGATGAATTCCTCTGTCAATTGGTTGAACCCCCGTCGGATTGGACTGGTAGTTAAGCGTCTTGTAGTCTTGTTTCTCTTTCTTGTTTGAATATGATCTGAAAAACATAAGCTTCTCATCGACAGAGGGAAAACAAATTAATATTCAGACTCAGGTAAGAAATGCATTCAGCAGCTGGGCCAACTAATCGATTAATTGAGGATCCAGAAAAACTTGATTAATCAATCAAGCGATCAATTCATTGATCGAGCTTATTGACTAATCGATTGTTCTATTAATACGACTAGCTCGATTGTTCGGCTTATTAGGCTACGATAAGCTCGACTGCAAAGTCTTCGGGCGTAGTTTTGAGAGCCCAAGGGAATAGAACTACCTCGAGTAAGAAAGATAACAATGATAATTATAATAATAATGATAGTAACAATAGGCCTAATAGTAGTAATAATAATAATAATAATATTAATAATAATCCCGGAAGTACCACAGGGCAAAAAATAAATAAAATATAATAATGCTAATAATAACGACTGGTAGGGCAATTTCCAGACTAAATTAATTGCGTCAATAGTTAGCAATTTCTAAGGCCCTGAGGTATCCTGTATACCACGGGGCATTAAAAAAATTAATAATAGACTACCACCATTAGCCAAAGGTGGCAGGTGAACTTCCGAGAAGCCATATGAACCAGCTCGGCATGGTTTTTTGCCATTTGTTTGAAGTCAGTTTTGAGCATAGGGTCCCTGCCGTATTTATCCAACTGACATTCTGATTTTATGTGAAATCGAAAATAGTTTTGATTTCTTGTTGCTGCTAACAACGGAAATCATTCATGAATGATGAATCTGAAAGCCCTTGAAAAATGTCAACTTTAATAATGTAAGATAGCCTACATATTAGTCTGCATACTTTTGTCTATTAATAAGCAATGAACACGTTCATACCGCCTTAAGAATACCACTCCGAAGCAAATAATTGACAAGGAAATCGCTACAGTGAGTCCGCCAACAGCCGTCATCACTAAAACTGTAAATAACGAAGATATTAATTAAAATAGTTCATCTAGCTAATATTCAGAGGTTTCTTTTTTCAGCTGCCTTTAAGACACCATTAAAATATTTATTTCAACTCATCCACAGCCTTGGTTTGCGTTTAATTTCGCGGCATTTAGAATACTATAATATACATAATCGTTCGTTTTCCTTTTGCAAGATACAAAAGATTTTGCTTGAGGTTAATGGTTGCTAGCTTTCTGCTCTAGATAAGAAAAAAGTTCATGATTTAGAGTTAAGAATGCAATATCTAATATTATGTTTTGAGAAAGAAGGTCTGGCAAAAAACCATAGCATGAATTTGGTTTCTTCTCTAACACAGAAAGCTAACTTTTAACCTCTAATGTTGAGTTCATGCTATTCATGCTAATTTGTGCTATGGTTTCTTACTCAATCCTATAGTAGCCATGCTCGTCTTAACGAAGCAGCGTCTGTGCCCCAGAAATGTTTCGACAGGGTTAATTTACCAATAAAATAAACATTCTTAATTTTAATGTGTTTTATAGATAGAAAACATGAAAAAGCAGTAACAGGTAAATATTAAAACTGATATAGTAAGGGAAATGTATGGTAGAGTAATGGATAGGAGACCGACATGCAGAATAGAGGACGTGCGATCGATGCCCACTACAACGTTCGTTCGTTAGGCGGCGTTGGTGAAAGCAGAAGTATGACGTAATGTTCACATTGCATGGCCGCCACTAATTGAACTTCGACCTATCTTACAGCTTGCCATCAAGTTCATACTGTACTTGTAATCATACTGATGTTTGTCAGCTTGAAATTAAACAAAATTATTATTGTTTTTATTGTTGTTAGAATTATTGACAATACTCAGAAGGCTTAAACTAAGAATCGAGTCAGTAGCAATGGGAAGAGCAGCAAATGTTGCAGCATAGAGGTCTTATTTGTCTAAAATAAGCTCATCAGCATTACGTTTTCAATATCTCATTACTTCAACAGTAATGCTAATGATACTAATTTCATATCGATTCCATACCTTGTTCGTTATTCACGCGTGTCGCTGTTGACTGAGTTTGCGGTTCAGAATCCAGTGGTAAAATACCTTCAATAAAAATAAGATCAACTTCTGTTACTTTAACTTTATATAAATATATTCCAAATAAAACATTGAACGGCACATAAATTAAAAAGTACATGCAATAAAAATGTTTCAATGCACATATTTCTGAATGTCTTAGCATGCCTGATTTGTTTCAATATTTATACTGCAAACGTAAAAGAACACTTACAAATAATATTTAGCTCAGATTTTACGTCCTTATACACGACAATATAGGCCTATATATATCTATATAATTATAACTCATTTGGGTGAGGCACGTTGGACATGATAATTTTTTCACATGCCAGAAAGTTACAAGAACAAAATGTTCTAGTATTGCAAATATAAAAGTCATCAATCAATTAAACTTTGAAATAGCACCTTGTGAACAGTTGCCGATAACGCCAATCCACTTTCCATATTCACAGCTGAGATGCCAAGTTTTACGACTTGTGTAACAACCAACTATAACGACATCGCCATTTCTTTTCAGATAAGCGTCGTCAGGTGGGATGATGTCAGAGCAGCCAATAGCTAAAGAAAATGTGACTCGACTCATAAACTTAATAGAACAATACAGCAACGTATCATAAATTGAATATCGAGCTACCATTCAGGCTAATAAAAAAAGCTCAATAATCATTGAAGAATGCGGGATAGGAGCAATAAAAGGCACATTATTCACAAAGAAAGGAAGTGGCCTCTAAATAATGTGAAAATGCTAGTAGTTTACAAAATAGGACTACGGCTCATATGAAATGTTATTCTTTCTGTTTCATTAGAAATCCCAAAAGTTCCTAAGGATACTGGCAGCAGACTGCTACATCAGATCTTATAACTCTGAGTTCACGATGGCTAGCTGTTTGAAGAATGGCGAGTTCTGCAAATTTCACTAATGATGCAGTTTACATATTCGAAGCATAGTGCACGATAAGACCACACACGATATTCTTATTAACAGAATGACGTTGTGCTGCTGGAATCTTTACGTGTCAGTTGTGAAAGTTAGCGGGAAAAGAACATTTCCTCGTTAGGTGTTACCAAACGCAGAGGTTGCCAGGCGGTTATAATAGACGCGAATAAAATCATCCATAAATTAAAGAAGTCTACAGAATTGATTCGGAAGGCATCTGAGAAGCGAACCGGACGCAATGTACGCTCGACAAGTCGAGCGTACATTCTTTCAACACAAAATTGATGAGACTGGTTGGGTGACTTGCGAAATTCCAAATTTAGGTAGAAAAAGCGAAACTTAAGAAACAGCAGGGTACTTTGTCAGCCTCGTGGACTACTAAGCAGTGTTTTAAAATGTGTGAAGATGATTGATTGACATTTGTAACCACGCAGTGTGCAACAACGATTTGTTCTTTTGATGCACGGCGAACGTTCTTAACGGCGCACATGTCTTAAAACAACGGCGGTCAGCTAACATTCGTTTGAGTACTTTCGTTTTGATCAACATTAGGCCTATTATCAAATTGCAATCAACTTCCAAGTCAGCCAAAAAGTGATGTGTGGAATTAATTTGAGTGCAATTTGCAGATAGACTTAAGACTCTTACATGTACGCTGCAATATGCTGAAGATGTACATGTACACTTCATTACAATGTGCTATTTTACAAAGAATAATAGAAACAATTTTGTTCTACATCGCGCTTAATGAAATCAGTCATGTTGTACTATAGAAGGATACTATAGAAGTCGCTTTTCAATTACTCAAATAAATTCAACGGCCAATAATTAGACACGAACAATAATTTGCAGACTCATTCAGTGAAAGCTGAAGGAATTTCTAACCATGAAGACTGATGATGACATTTCGGGCGTCAACGGTTCTTCCTTGATTTGACGAATTCAGAAATATTTCCACTGAACTTCCTGACGATGAATACAATTTCTTCTCTCGTTGATTATCAGCTGCACAGATTGTGAAGTTTCTTTTTCCTGTCTTATCCACAATTGCACCATAGTTGTGACATGGTTCAATATTTTTCTGTTTCGGCGTCGAATTTGTAGTGGGAAATGCAATGAGACTCGTGCTTATTTTCTGACCAACTGGTGCTTCGATAATCCACGGCTTTGATTGTGTTCCACATGTTGAACCGAGTAGGTGAATTGGATTAGTAGAGACATCAACAAGACAAGAGCGCTTCTCATCTGCAACTGAAAATTATGAAGATTCCTAAAAAATGATTTAACAGCGAGGAACGGCTCAGTTTCTTTTCTGCATGATACATAAATGATTCGCCTGAATATAATATGGCATTTATTTTCAGCATTCATATATAGCTGCTCATCAATATTGCGCTTTCTAGAGCTACTTGAAAGTCCTATCATGATTTGGATTAAGTGAAGCTCGTACAATAACTCATAAATTTGTAATGCAACAACTCATTAACTCCTTAACTCATTAACTCCTTGTCAATATTAAGTAATCTACGCTTCATTATGGTATACATGTACATAGCCACCTTTGATATAATTACAATGTAGCTCCATCATATCATTAAATGTAGGTCCTATCTCGAAATCTTGCGCTAGCTCATGATGTCAGTATAGTTTTCCTAGTTTTCTGAGCACTGTTGTTGTCAGATATACAAATTTTTTAACGAACTAACGTGTAGGCCTAATCTTATTTGGCATAGCTGTTGGAAGTCCAAGGATAGTTTTCCAAAACAGGCAATTATCCTAAGCAAGTGCAATCGTTAATATTGTTTTGAACTATTTAACGTGTAAATAGTCACATTGAAATGTGAATCTGGTGCGCTGTTGGTCATTCTTAGCCTACTCATTACACCAAAATGTCAAAATTTTCCATGAAGATTTGCTAACGTTATATTAAACATTTGCAAAAGAGAAGACTTATTTAATTAGCATTATTTATTTCATATACACAGTATCATCAATTTCTATTTCCTTCGATTTGCGGTAGATCTGAGAATGCATCAAATCGAGCTGTCTGTATCTAAGAGGGAATTATCGAATGAAGTATATGACTCAAATTTACTCGGGTACCAACTATCGACTCAATCAAATGTTTGCATTTCAGACGTAAGCTTACTGTAGGAAGCCCCGGATCTGTCAAGTTTTGTTTCAATATTTGATAACTTACACGCATGACATTGTGTCCTGGAAAGTTTACTTAGATGAAAAGAACCTCGATTGGAACGATGCAATGAAATTGAATACATACTGTTGACGCATTCGTAGTTGGCTTCCAGGTATACACTAAGACCTGCTGCACACGGTTTGACGTTTTCCGCAGATAAATCGATTATTCGAACAGTACACTCATTTCTTCCAGAACATTTCTGATCGAGTAATGCCAAAACATCTGCTGAACAACCGATATAACGAGATCCAAACGTATTTACTTCTTCTGCTGTTATACATCGGCCAATGTTCATGCGTCCATAAGTGGCGCTTTTCATCAGAATGACTTCGTTCTTCAGACATCGAGGTTGGAATATTTCATTGAGACAAAAGTCACCTTATCAAGCAAACAACAAGATTATTTCATTCATTAATAGATTTTTTAATCGCCCCTTTAAGGCTACTACTCAGAAACTCTCCCGACCCCAGCACGGCTAAAAAGAGCAGTTTTAAGGCGAGTATAAATAGAGTCGGAGTGGCCCTGGGAAACAACCGCGCCAACGGGAGCATGTTCCAGAACGAGGAGTCAACCACTGAGAAGGCACGATTTTGTTTAGTAGTTGTATGGGCAAATGAAATAATGAGTAGGCCTCGCTCAATAGAGCGGAGATATCTTCGATCCGGTGCACTCAAACTACAGTAGCAGAGGGCGCCAGGATAAGCGTGGGTGAGACCGAGCAAGGACCGTCAGCACACGTTTTCATTTCCAACCGATATTTGCCGACGAAGCCCCTCGGTTAATAAAGGCCTACAGCGCTTATATAAAATGCGGTTTCCAAGTGGGGATGACACAAATTTGTGAGAGGCAAATTCCAGCACAGATTGGTAAGACCTGACAGACTATAAAATGCAATGTCGATTTGAGTATGAAAATGAACTTCCAGCAATGTTGAAAGGTGGTTCTATTATATCTTCCTTTATTTGACAAGCTGGTAATTCGCAATAAATAACATTTATGTACAAAGACCAGAAAATTAAACAAAAGTTTGATATTCAATAAAAGTAAAGTAAATAATTTAGGCCTACTTTGGCTATTACATAAATACACTCTGGGTATAGAATATCTTTTGTCTTTAGTAGCGAGCGTTGAACAATGCGAACAAAGCACGGAACACCGAATTAATTCTCTCTGAATTACATTTTATCGGTAGCTTGATCGTAATGAGATTTTAGAAGATTTTTTTACTGTATGAGGTTTTTGATCACGGAAGTATTTGTCTATACAGATGTATCAGGAAGATTTTGATGAATCTCATATTAGACTACATGTAGATTACCTAATGTACTTGAAATTTCTTCTTTCACCTCGGAAGTCAGCGCTGTTCGTATTGCAGACAGCAACACGATTTTACTCAGTATATTGTTCGCTTGAAACGCCATTAAGTCGCAAAACACTCTCAGTCAGAATTCTACAGCAAGCTACCAGTATTTGAACGAGCTGTATAGAGATGAAAATTACTGCGCGTAATAAAATGGTACATACGTATATAATTATTGCTATGAAGTTATTATGTAACTAGATCGGGGGTCGTCTCAAAATCTGAGCAATGCACGTTCAAAACGACTATTGGCCGTAAAATTGTCTCTGTGAATATAATATTCAGATAATTGCAAATCGCACTAATAATTACATAATTGGTTAACGCTGTTGACGTTGTTGGTCGATTGTTTAACGCCTGACGCTATTTGTATGAATTCTCCGGCATACACCGTCGTTACAAATTGATTTATGGATTATTAGACCAATCAACATCTTGTCACACCGAAGAGTTCATAATTCAGAACTGAATCATCCAGGATCAAAGTCAGTTTCGTTTTTAAATTCTGTAGTTTTATCAGCGTTCATCGCTTCCATTTAAACTGCACCATTTTGCATTTAAATGGCTAACGTCGTCGTCATTACCATGGCAACGTTCTGTCTTTTGAGATTTGAACGCAATATTTCACATTTATCTCAGCCTACCGTTTATTTTCAAACATTTATTTCTGGATGAATATAAAAACTGAATGATTCTGTTCATCGCTTCCATTTAAACTGCACCATTTTGCATTTAAATGGCTAACGTCGTCGTCATTACCATGGCAACGTTCTGTCTTTTGAGATTTGAACGCAATATTTCACATTTATCTCAGCCTACCGTTTATTTTCAAACATTTATTTCTGGATGAATATAAAAACTGAATGATTCTGTTCCCGAATGGATACCACAATATCACTACGACCCTCACAAAAGGCAAAAGGTGACTGCAGCGTGTGTAGGGTTGAGAGACAGTTACATAACTGAGATGGAATGGTCCATCTACACGGCCCTCGAAAACAACCATGTCCGGGTTCACATAAGCCCCCTCTGCGATCACACTGACAACCAAGGCGTGGACTGCAGTAACTTCGGTACGCCGGACTCTGACCAACCGATCACATCAGACACTCGGACGGACGGTCTATCGGAGAACATCATCGCTCCTCAAGTCTGCAGAATTTCCCACCCATCCCTACCAAACAGTTTGTTGAAACGCATTCCCAAAGCCGCCAGACCACAAACCGGAAGACTTCTCACTACCATCATCAACAAAATACTGAAAGACGTCGGAAATCTGACCCCATGGCAGATGCTTTTGACTTTTGGCGCGACAATTTTAGAACAACCAAGAAGAGGAGGTAAACGCCGCAATCTATCAACAACGATCAGGAAGCGGGTGGAAGACTTTCACACGCCTTGGCAGCTTAAGAGGGACGAAATCTTCTCCGATATCCCAAAAAACAACAACCACAGTGTAAGATCTAGAGCAGGCGAAGTCCATGAGTTGGCCCCAGCAGTTGCTTCCAAATTAGAGGATGGCAATATCAGGGCCATCGTCAGAATCCTAACCTCGACCGACAGGCCTGCCAATGCAGACTCTGTAATCTTGGAGAAACTACGCTCAAAACATCCTCAGAATCCGCCCGACCGCCCAATTAGTACGGAAAACTTAAAGTGACACCCTTTCAAGCCACAGAAAGGCAGGTCCTCGCACGAATCCGCCCCTTCCCGTTAGGTTCTTCAGGGGGGCCAGATGGTCTTCGACCACAGCACCTGATGGACCTGGTGAATTGCGCAGAAATTGAATCGGAACTGATCTCATCCGTCACCGGACTAGTCAACCTCCTTCTGACAGGCGAATACCCTGAACAGATTAGACCGATACTCTTTGGAGGCACTCTAATGGCACTTCGCAAGGATTCCGGAGGCCTACGCCCGATTGTAATCGGCTATTACTGGCGCAGGCTCGCATCCAAATGCGCGTGCACCTTCGCGGTTCCAAAGGCAACGGCATACCTCGCACCGAGACAGGTTGGGGTTGGCATTCCGGGGGAGGAGAGGCAGCGGTCCATGCGGCGAGGCGCTTCCTGGAAGCATTGCCGACAGGGTCAATCCTTGTGAAGCTAGACTTCAAAAATGCCTTCAACAGTCTCTACAGAGACAGAATGCTGTCTTCGATAGATGAGGTCCTGCCGGAACTGGCTCCATTCTGTTACCTAGCATACGCGGAACCCTCAGAGCTTCGGTTTGGTCAGCATACCATTTCGCCACAGGTTGGACCTCAACAGGGAGACCCGCTGGGCCCTTTGCTCTTTTGCCTTCCATTGCAGCCAATCTTACAGGAGATGTCGTCACCATTGGTACTGGGCTACATGGATGATCTAACCCTAGGAGGAGAGGAAGCGACGGTGGCGGAAGATGTGAGAATGCTGGAACTGCGAGGAGAGGAACTAGGGCTTCGACTCAACCAAGACAAATGCGAGATCATCCATCGCCAAGACAGACTAGTTTCCGACCATGTCTTCAAGTACTATATGTCAATTTCTCCGGAAAGAGCCTGTTTGCTGGGTGCGCCATTGTCCACCAGCGAGACTTTGACGACATGTCTGGAGGGCAGATGTAAGGAACTGGCCTTAGCAGTTACCAGACTAGAGTCAGTAGCCAAACACGACGCTCTGGTGCTCCTCAGATATACGCTCAGTTCCCAGAAACTGATATATACATTAAGATGCAGCTCATGCACGGGTCACTCTTTGCTACACAAATTCGAAGACATTCTTCGAAGCGGTTTAGAGGCAGTTCTCAACATCACCCTATCGAACGACCAATGGCTTCAAGCATCATTACCAGTAAAGATGGGAGGATTAGGAATTCGTCGAGTCATCTCGCTGGCGCTTCCCGCCTTTTTGGCTTCCGCTGCGAGCACCCGACCACTGCAGTCCTCCATGTTAGGCAGCACCTGGTCCGACGTCGACGGACTGCTTGAGAAGATGGAACATCTGTGGTGCACCGAGAGCCAAATGATGCGTCCGGACAATGATGCAGCTCACAAGCAATCAAACTGGGACAAGCCGCTAATGCAGATGGCAGCTGCCGAGCTGAGCACTGCCCAAACCGACCCATACCATCAGGCGCGATTCAAGGCAGCCGCAGCACCGCATGCCGGAGACTGGCTCCTTGCCCTACCATTCACTTCATGTGGACTTCGGCTAGACGACGAAGCTGTCAGAATAGCGGTGGGTCTCCGTCTGGGGACACGCATTTGTGAGCCACACGTATGCCCATGCGGGTCACGAGTCAATGTGGAAGGAGCACACGGGCTTTCTTGTGGTCTTGGACCAGGGCGGTTCGCCAGGCACGCAGCATTAAACGACATAATCAGTCGTAGCCTCACACGCGCTGGTTTCCCAAACATCAAGGAACCCCCGGGACTCTCCAGAACGGACGGAAAACGCCCTGATGGTCTGACGCTGATCCCTTGGCGAAGAGGACGGAACCTGATATGGGATGCGACAGTGATTGACACCGTGGCTCCATCATATCTCCAAGCGACGTCATCTTCGGTGGGGGCTGCAGCGGAGGTGGCTACCACCAGGAAGACCATCAAGTACAGCCAGCTCGCTGTCAGCTATCTCTTCATTCCATTGGCCTTTGAGACCATGGGCCCGGTCAATAACGAAGGAATAGACTTCATCAAAGACTTGGGTCGCCTTCTGACACATGTCACCAGAGACCCTAGAGAGACAAGCTACTTGTTCCAACGATTGTCAGTGTGCATCCAGCGCTTCAACGCAGTTGCCTTCAGAGGCTCTTTTGTGCAGCTGTAGTTTGACCAAACAATATAACCACTTTAATAATAATAATAATAATAATAAGACCAATAGCCATTGGATACGTGTGGCGTCGACTCGCATCTAAATGCGCCAACGCATACGCCGTCCCACGTGTCACGCCGTACCTAACCCCTAAACAACTGGGGGTTGGCGTTCCCGGAGGCTGCGAGGCGGCAACCCACGCCGCTAGACGATTCCTGACCAGCATGGACACGAATTCAATAATGGTGAAGCTTGACATTTCGAACGCTTTCAATAGCTTGCACCGAGATTTCATGCTCGCATCAGTGGACGAACTCATTCCTGATTTATCCGCATATTGCCAGCTTGCCTACGCCGAGGCGACATCTCTGAAATTTGGGAGATTCACGATACAATCGCAAGAAGGTTCGCAACAGGGCGATCCCTTGGGACCTCTCCTTTTCTGCCTACCGCTACAGCCGATCCTTAACCACCTGCTTTCACCATTGGCCTTTGGATACCTCGACCACCTCACCTTGGGCAGAGATCCTAAGGTGGTGGAGGCGGATGTTAACTCGATCGAAGAGGGATGTCTGCAACTAGGCCTCACGCTCAACCGCAAAAAATGCGAACTCATATCTTCTGACGCCCATATCAACGACGTTAGTCAAGGCTTCCTAGGACAGTTCGCCCGAGTCAATGCATCTTCGGCCGTGCTCCTAGGGGCTCCGCTTTCCACGACGGATGCTCTGCTTTCAGCCATCGATACCTGTGTGGCCGACCTCGGAATTGCCCTCGACAGGTTGCAACTAATCGCTAGACAAGACGCTCTACTGATCCTTAGACATTCGATCGGCTCGCCTAAACTCATGCATTTATTGAGATGCACCCCTTGCCACGACCACCCGCGTCTATGGGCTTACGATGATCTACTGCGAGGAGGGATCGAGCGAATCTTCAACATTTCGATGACCGATGACCAATGGGGTCAGGCCACTCTCCCGATCAGGATGGGAGGACTGGGAATTAGGAGGACGTCCTCGCTGGCACTTCCCGCCTTTTTGGCTTCAGCCGCGGGCACTCTCCAGATCCAGTCCCTCATCTTAGAATCAGCAGCGGTGAAATCGGACTCGGCATGCGACTCGGCGATGTCTACCTGGCTTCAACTTACCGAAGCTTCTGCCTCGACGACGCCAGGCCATAAACAAGCCCACTTTGACAGACCGCTGTTAAACGCGGTTCTGTCTGCACTAGAAGAAAAGCTACAGGATCCCTACGACTAGGCGAGACTAAGGGCCTTGCAGTCACCACACGCCTCGGACTGGCTATACGCTCTCCCGCTCGTTTCTCGCGATCTCAGACTGGAGGACGATACCGTGAGGGTGGCGGTCGGCCTACGTTTAGGGGTGGCCATCTGTGAGCCGCACACCTGCGCATGCGGCGCCTTCGTCTCAGCCAGAGGCGCACATGGCCTGTCCTGTTCATTGGGTTTTGGCCGTCAAGCAAGACACTGTAATATCAACGACCTTATCCATCGCAGCCTCAACAGAGCCGGTATTCCAGCAGTCAAGGAACCGTCAGGTCTTTCCAGATTAGATGGAAAGAGACCGGACGGGCAGACCCTGATACCGTGGAGTGGGGGCGGACCTTACTTTGGGACGCAACTGTGGTGGACACAGTGGCCGCTTCCTATATCCCCGAAACAGCTTCCATAGCTGGAGGAGCGGCGGAGATAGCAGCCACAAGGAAACACACAAAATATTCTGAGCTAGAGAAGAAATACACTTTTGTTCCAATCGCTATAGAAACCTTCGGTCCCCTCAATAGTGAGGGCCTCGCCTTTCTGTCTGAGACTGGACGCCGACTTTCGACAACTACCGGTGACACCCGAGAGACAAACTTCCTTTTCCAGAACTTGTCGGCATTGATCCAACGTTTCAATGCGGTGGCGTTTCAGGGCACCATGTCAAGATTACAGTCCACTGACAAGCGGCGACCCAGATAGCATGATAACAGATCCGTTGGCAATGCCAATGATGAATAATAATAATAATAATAACAATTACATAAGTTAATTAAATAAATCGATGATATTCATTTTCCCCGTCACAAATAATAATAATAATAATAATAATAATAAATTACATAATTAATATATTGTTTTAATTTAGATGACAGGCATGACATTTGAATTCACGCTCAAAACGATTATTTAAGCCCATTGTTAAGAATCTCTAACGAATGCGATTCTAGTATAGCCTACATTGCCTGTTTTCATACCAGCTAGAAGATCCACAGTTGCAGAACAGTCTTTATTAGCTATTTTAGTCAACGGAACACAAAATTATCATGTCCTGTCAAGATTAATAATCGTAAGTTTAAATCTTCAAGAACTTCTTGCTTCTCAATATTTCGGGCTATCTAAAATCTATGGTATCCTATGCCTTGTGTCATTGCGCATGAATATTAACGCATAACTATTTCCATAAATAGCAGTTGACATTTCATCTACGTACTTGGTCTTGATCTAGGTCTCGGACTATCGGTCTCGGACTATCGGTCTCAGACTATCGGTCTCGGTCTTGGTCTCGGTCTTGGTCTTGGACCTCTCCGTCTTGGTCGAGGTCTTGATATCGAGGTCTGGGTCTCGAGGTCTTGGTCTGGTGTCCAACACTGATGGGGGTTCTTCCGTTCTGCCTTATCCTCTGTCTTCCGACTTATATGTATACGTCACCTTTGTCTTCGCGAAACACCGCCTAACATAAACTATTTAATTAGCTAAGGTAATACCAGTGGATTCGGTCAAATTGATCTTATGGTTTGTAAGCTATAATAGGCCTAAATAAGTCTGCAACATGCATGAAAATTCTTGTATAGAAATTAATATGTTCATGTTATATGTTTAGGATGGAGGCCTATATACTAGTGATGTCTAAATAGCACATGCTTCACAAAGCCATCGTGTTCAAACAGAGTAGCAGAGATTCATTCCTTTATGAATAATAATTAGACCTATGCTTGTGGAATTGTGTTATTTGTGCCAACGGAATTAACGCCGGTGAATTCTTCATCTCCAGCAAACACTGAATACGTTGGCATCATCTGTTGCGCAATCATGTCTTGCACTTCTCTACCAGTCAGATTGAAATTTGATGGATCGACCATTTGTCCATTTCCATGTGAAAGGAAATGGTAGTTAAGGGACTTGCACTCTTGTTTTGCGGTCTTCTTTTTTGACAATATCCTGAAATTTATACATTGATTATTAACATGTCCGATGAAATTACTATCCATCCGTCCATCCGTCCATCCGTCCATCCATCCATCCATCCGTCCATCCGTCTATCCGTCCATCCATCCATCCATTCGTCCATCCGTCCATCCGTCCATCCGTCCATCCGTCCATCCATCCATCCATTCGTCCATCCGTCCATCCGTCCATCCGTCCATCCGTCTATCCGTCCATCCATCCATCCATTCGTCCATCCGTCCATCCGTCCATCCGTCCGTCCGTCCGTCCGTCCGTCCATCCGTCCATCCGTCCATCCGTCCATTGGTTGTAATGCAGAGCAATTGTCTGCGAAGGACTTGCTCAAGGTCCTTACACAGACGAGAGTCGAACCCAATCACTCAGCGCTACCCAACCAATCGGCCACCATGCCACACACCTAGGCACCGACCTACTATCTATTCATCCATCGAATTGTTTTATTCTTTCATCAATTTTTCTTTTAATCATTTAACTAATTAATTAATTTGTTAATTCGACAGTTCATTAATTCATTCTGGCATCCAATCAGAGGCATTTCCAGCCCATCTCCGGCGATAAAGAACAGTTATTAAGTGCTTATTTCCATAAGTGCTTATTTCCATAAGTGCCCCTTTCCATAAGCACTTAATAGCTGTTCTTTATCGCCGGTATATAGGTCTATAGGATGTGCAGATCCATTATTAAAAGGAAATGCCGATATGAAGGGATATGAAGGATAATTGTATGTAAGGGTCCACGATGCTGCAATCAGATGAGTCGAACAATAAGAAGATTGCTGTCAGCCAAACCCGAAGTGATGACGAAACAGCTTTCGAAAGTAGACAGATGGCTTTCTGACTGGCAACACAAGACTCAGAGACTGGTCTCCTATAATCAATTGTAATCTTTTTTTTCGTCTCAGCTCTGTTCAATTGTGTTGGTTGTATTGGATAGATGGATAGATGGTTGTGTTGTGTCATACCTGAGATTATGCAACACTTCTGTTTATTGATAATAAGGCTTAGCTGTACTCACCGTCGCAAACAGACTGCTCCGAAACAAACGATGGCCAAGCATATAGCCAAAGTAAACCCACCGACAGCCAGCATAACTAAAACTAACCCAACATAATTATCGGATAGTGATCTGTATCAGACACAATCCAATTTATTCATAATCACAATCGAAATCGTATTTTAATTTATATGTCGCCTCCTGGAGAAAGCTTCATCAGAGGCGCCTTTGGCCTAACTACATTAAGATAGGACGGAAAAGAATGGTCTTCAATTGCCGACGATAGAAAGTTATGACACCGGTTGTTATGAAACATATTCCATGCAGGTGGGACGAACACAGCAACACTTCTATGTGTTATGTTCTGTCCACTCAAGGCAACGACGGTATAATGACGGATTGGATATCGGAATGAATTAATGCATTGATGAATTGTTTAATGAATGAATGACTGAATTAATGAACTGAATCAATGAATTGATTAAAGAATGAAACGACTTTTCAGAAAAGTTTCGATTTATTAATGGCAGTGCATCTGTTATTTCTTTTAGCTCTCTAACGTTGTTTGCTCTTGTGGACGATTTGATCAATACAGCTAGTTTGTTAATTTGATAGATGGCACTATATAAATGGCCAGTTGCAATTTCGCATTTACATCTGAAAAACAACCACGTCGTCGAATGGCAACATAACAGTATTAAATCTTCTGTAATAATTCACATATTTTAATATTCGCAAAAGCGTTTAGTTTATCATGAATACTACAAAACATATTCACTTGTTGAGTTTATATCGACAATTAGAGGTGTAGCCTACCTTGTTCATTGCTAAAACTCGATGTTTTGGGTTCAGACAGCGTATCCATACCGGTAATGTAATATGAATTATCTGTGATCAAAACAACGTCAAGAGCCGCCATTAACTTATAAACATGCCTATGCCTCATTGTTGTATTGATTTGCTCGTAACAGCGAATCAATGATGCTTACTTAACAGTAAATTTCTCATTTAACAATTAATTAAAATGAAGCCGAATTTCAAGTTCATAGTTCTGAAAGATGACAACAGTGAACCTATGACGTATAGGTCTATGCCTACAAGAAAATCATCTATTGAATTCATTTCAAAATTGAATCGTACCTGTTGAACAGTTGCCAATAATCCCAATCCACCTTCCATTCTCACAGTGGAGATGCCATGATTTACGGCTAACGTAGCATCCCACGACGACTGCATCGCCACTTCTTTTCACATAGGCGTCTTCAGGTGGGATGATGTCAGAACAACCGACAGCTGTATCAAAAGTAAGTATGTGACGTAAGTTTTAAATATGCTGACACAATCAATTATTGTTAGCCGACGTGAAAATAACTAAGCAATAGAAAATCCACTAGAAAGAGAGGCTTGTAGATGCAAACTACAAAATGTCGAAATGACATTGTTTTAAACAATTAAGTGCCTGCACATTTTAATACTGAACAGCTAGCAAGTTGTTTCTGACCTCTGAAACTCATCATGACATATCGTTCATTGTCGCTACTTTCTTGCTCGAGTGTACTTAAGAAGACATCGATGGCATTTCCTGCAGACAAATACAGTTTCTTCTCTCTCTGATTTCCAGTTGCACAGATTGTGGTGTTTCTTTTTCCTGCTTTATCCACAATTGCACCATAGTATTGACATGGTTGCTGTATTTGTCTTTGTGACTGTGTCGAATTTGAAGTGGGAAATACGATTAGGCTCATGCTTATTTTCTGACCAACTGGTGCTTCGACAATCCACGGTTGAGATTTTGTTCCACATGTTTTTGAACCGATTATATGAATAGGAGTCGTGGAGACATCGACAACACACGAACGCTTCTCATCTGCCACTATAATACAGTTTAAAATTGAAATAGATTAAGAATACCACTAAAATAAAATTTGCGATTTTAGGGTTTTATAGATCTCTCCAAAACTCATATTTGAGATAGTGTCCGACCAAAACCATGTTTTTATTTTTGGCCGAAAACGAAAACGCCACCGAAATTGCAGTTTTACTTTGGCCCAGTTTTGGTTTGGCCGAAAGCGAAACGAAATATATAAATTCCTGCACTGCATGTATAAATCGTCACCTCTGATGACGGTAGACTTTGCAACACGTGGTAAAATAAGAAATGTCTTACCTGTAAGGCAGGTGTAGCTTGCATCGAGATAAACACTGAGGCCTGAAAAGCACGGTTTGATATTTTCTGCTGAAATATGTATGATCGGGACATTACACTCTGTCTTTCCAGAACATTTTCGATCCATTAATGGAAGTACATCTGCTGAGCAGCCGAGATAACGAGCTCCGAGTGCATCAACTTCTTCCGCTGGGATACATCGACCAACGCGCATGCGTCCATAGGTGGCGCTTCGCATAAGGATGAGTTCATTCTTCTGGCACCGTGGTTGAAAAATTTCCGTAAGACAGTAGTCCCCTATGCAACACATCAGATAATGTGTTAATTAAGTCGATATTAAATATGTATGTACGTGGACATGTTATACACACTTACATGCATGTATGAAATGCATGCATATATGTATGTACGGGTATTTATATGTACGTATGTATGCATGCATGTGTATACATGCATACATAAGTGCATGTACATGCGTAGGCCTATGTATGCATGCTTGTGTGTATGTATATGCGTGTATGTATATATGCATGTATAATGCATATGCATACATACGTACGTGCGCACAATGAAAACATACATACATATATATATATATAAATATAAATATATATACATGCATACATGCATACATTATACGTACATAGACACAGACAGGCAGGCAGAAAGACAGACATGACGTGACATGACACGACGCGACACGGTGTTTATGTATATATGTATGTATATGTATGTATGCATGTATGTATGCATGTATGTATATATGTATGTATGTATGTATGTATGTATGTATCTTTGTATGTATATGTATGTATGCATGTATGTATGCATGTGTGTATGCATGTATGCATGTATGTATGTATATATGTATGTATGTATGTATGTATATATGTATGTATGTATGTATGTATGTATGTATGTATGTATGTATGTATGTATGCATGTATGTATGTATGTATATATGTATGTATGTATGTATGTATATATGTATGTATATATGTATGTATGTATATATATATGTATGTATGTATGTGAGTATATATGCATGTATGTATGTATGTATGTATGTATGTATGTACGCACAAACTGCCTTCGTTCTTTCGTGGACAATCTGATGATTATGACCATCAGCTTAATTAAGGCCCTAGTTAAGATTAACTTCTATCTATTCACTTACCTGATATGTGAATGCTAGTAATATTGGTACCCATTGCCAGTTTACAAATTCTACATAGGGTCCCCTGGTTAGCAGGGTCTCTGACCCCTTTAGGTTCCTCTGTGTAACCAGAATATTCATTTATGTTAAATTGTTGTTTGTTATTTTCTCATGTGTTTTGGTTACCAAATGAAATTGAAAAATTGAAATGCATGCATGTATGTATGTATGTATGTATGTACGCATATATAGTTTGGGCGAGCTTATGGTCTACACAGGGGGGGGACAATTGACCTAGTCGGGAGGGGCAAATGTCCGGAGGGCAAATGTCATACACTCGACGATGATTAAGCGCATGGCTTATGGCCTTCCTTGAACATAATTATGCATCTAATCGACTTCGCACATGAGAAGTTCGCATACATATATATTGGGTGGAAAAGGCTTAATGAGCTAGTATTTAATAATAGAGAGATGGAACCCATACTATCATAATGTATACCGTAACCGTTCCATTAAATTAAATCTTATTTCCCTGATTATTTCTCTTATTTCCATTCTCTATTCATTTCGCTGAAGCAAGCAATAGGACCAGTCTGAATAACAGGCGCTTAAGAGAATGCCTATGATAGGCCATGCACTCATCGAATGTCAACTGGAAACTATGTTAAAAGTCATCGGTTGATATAGACCACAATGCAGTGAAGACAAACCACTGAACAGTTGAATTGGAGTCATTTGCTGTTGTACATAGAATGAGCTGTATTTAATTTAAATACCTTATATTTAGACGAGACCAGTCATCTTCTATAGATGCACGCAAGGGAATAATGTATTTACCCGTCAAGCATTGGGCTGGCGTCGACTGTACATTTTACAATTCAAACACACTATGCAAAATTATACATACAATGTCATACATACATTGACATACACGAATGAATATACATGCATGCTCACATGGTTCTGATGGTCCAACTATCTCTCAGACAAACGTGTAGCTGCTAAACTTATAGGACCAATTACAATAATACAGGCGTTCTTCAGTGTGAGCTTGGTTTCAATCGTTAGGCATGAAATCACTGTGCATGTCACCTACAAATCACCTACAGATGTACTAAAATTTACAAACAACCCTACCTTCGTATTCCTGTGCGACATCGAAAGTCGAGCATAGCTGTAGGCCAACCATCAACAGCAATGCTACAACAATTATGCCTAAAAAACTTCTTATCAGATAAGTCATAGTAATAATTATAGCTTAAGTGATCAATCAGTGCTTTTACAATTAGAATTTTAATTTAACTTAAGTTGCAGGTTCAACCACCTGCAACTGACAAAGAGAATACCCTGATGTTCAAAGCTAGCGGATTAATATCCGTCGGATGGTTTATTATTTCATACGCAAGATTATTATGTAACTAAGTCGGGGGTGATCTCAAAATCGAAAAGCAGAACTAGTACGCGCAGAGTTAAGGTTTGCAATCTTAGTAGAAGCACATTGACCGTACTCTTGGCTTCTTTCTGGTGCATTCACATTGGATGTTGGAGGGAGCAGCATTCCAGTAGTCACACGATGGAGTGCACAGAAATCTTCGTTATTACTTCTAAGCCTAAGTCTTGGGGCCGTCATAGCGGGGAACGGAAAATTACCCCCCCCCCCCGAACAATTGCCCCGGACAATTGCCCCTCCCAACTAGGACAAAAGCTCCCCTCCGGTAAGACCATCAGCTCGCCCAAAGCATTGCATACATACATACATAACATACATACATACATATATACATGCATACGCACACCCATGCACACATACATGCACACGTATGTACGTACGTACATACAGCAGTATTTAGGTACAAAATCATGCATTGGCTAATTATTGCATCCGAAAGTTGTAGACTTATTCCATTTCCAAGTGCAAACATTTACTGGAGGACTTGTTTCGTGCGCGATCAGTTTGAACACCGAGCCCAATATCAAATCAAGTCAACAATAGTCAATGATCCTCTTTTTACCCTCTTTTCTTTAACTTGGCGTGAAGTTTATCATGGATGGACCGTCGGTTCGTCGGAGTTCTTTCAACTCTTTTCTTCGGTATGTTCCCGTCGACCTACAGAGCTGAAATTTTGCACACACTTCAGGTTAACACGACAATGCGATGTATCCAGTTTTTACGGACATTATAACTTAAAAATTGAGAAGAAAATGACAAAAAACAAACAAATGAAATATCATTTAGCCACTCGAAACGAGTCCTCCTTGACGAGCTCCACACTGGCAAGTTTACATCATTAATGATATTTAATCAAAAATCTCTTAAGAAAATGGAACGATTACGCCATCTGCCAGATAAAGGAGGGTCCCGAAAAACCCATGTTTTTACTTCAACTTGTATTCTTTCCGGTGCCATGTCAAAATCCGAGGAAGTAAAGTCGATGTCACCTATGGATTGAAGTATCTGATTAGCGCTTAAACGAGTTTCCCAAAGTGGTGTGTATACATAACTATACTACACACATAAGGGAATAGGAAATACTAATGCGTAATAAATTGGTACATACGAAACAGAAAGCATCTTATTAGGTATTATGGTGCAGGCCTACAAATAGATTCATATTCATTTTGCTCATATAAATAAGACAACTAACAAAATGGTATTTTAAAACAAGGTATTCAGAAACATGTAAGGTACCATTATGTGGATGTCACCTAAATTAAAAAAATATTGATATGTAAATCGCCTGAATTATTAGTAGTCTACATGTTCAAATGTATGGTGTAAACAGACTATTAGATTTGCCGACCCTACTGGTCAAATGCATCACTAGTAAAAACAATAGAACCTTACTTGTAGACCTATCTGTTGTGACTGGGCCCAATTTTTTAAGCGACTGCAGTTGTAAATTCTTTACTAACAATTTAACTGTAATGAAGCTCCAAATAAAATTAAACAGAAAAACCACTGCTTCTACGAAACATAATATTGGCCATTTTGTCAGATTTTATGAAGCACTGAGGATTTATTCTAAGCAACATTGGCTATGTTACTATCTATCTCTCTACTCAGTTGCACTTTCTAGCTCTCTACTCAGTTACTGGGTTAGTTACAGCACCTTCTGATGCAAAAGAAATTAAAATGTGTTAAGTCAACGACGTATGTAGTCGAGTTTCAAACTTATTGAATGAGTTGACTTAAATACCGACATCATAACGATGTGACTGTCTAAACTGTGAAGGTGCAGGCTACTGTCTTCTGCAGAGTTTTTTTAATGTAGGCCCTCATTGATTGATCGATGTTGGATGTAATTTTTTTAACTTTTTTAGCGTAAACTCAAGTTCCTTTGTATTTGCCTGCTGACGCCACACACATGTGACCGTCTGGATTGTGGGTTTATGATTATTTCCGCAATGCATAATATCGATGAGATGATCAAATGTCGGAAGTAGTTTGTGTTCAAAGCGTTTTGGTATATCCGACTTACAAATTCGACTAAAACTGGGTTGGCCAGAGCCGACGTATGGTTAGCTGGTGGAACATTTTTTGTTTTTCTAACCATCTTTTTCCAACTCCATTCATTTCGAAATCGGCTCCGGCATCAATCCGACAGCATTGTCTTGCTTTTAACAGATAAAACCGGTGATTCGTGTAAACAGATGATGTACGCTGTAAAGTTATTTGTTCCAACAGCCAACCCACGGAAAGTTCTTGTAGACTTTGAAAAGGCAGCAATGAAAGCTTTTGAGGCGGCTCTCCCCTTATAATTATACCTTAACTGGATGTTACTTCTACCTAACACAAAGTCTCATTCACAGTGTCTGAACTGGATATTAAAACTGACTACTAGAACAATGAAGCGCTTCGCACGTCCATCCATTGCCTACCAAAGTAAATTAAGTAAGTAAGTATGTACTTTATTGAACCACTTGCAAGCGCACTGAGGGCACATCATAATATGAACGTTCAAAAAATGTACATTCTAAAAATAAACATATCAAGCAATTACACAGCAATTAGTCATCCTCAAAGTAATTAGAGTAAAATAATGTAGGCCTACACTCATAAAATAATCATAGCTAGCAATTACAAAACAGACATCCTATGAGTAGCTAGAGTAAATAGAAATCAGCGTTTGTCCCTTCAGGTGATGTTTTGTACGCAATCTACCTGTTCGCCGAGAGTATTGGTTCAACATGAACATATAAATGAGAAACTTAGCTTTTATGAGCACACATACGTTCGAGGGCGACGACTTTGAGGACGCAGAGAAAAGTACGACATCAACTCACGAAACTAACATACGACAGCTATCGGCGGAATCGCTCGTACAACTAACGTTGCCGTGGGATGGCACCGTGGGCTCCAATCGGCTGTCATCATCCGACGATGTGGACTTTTCCCACGGGCGTAAACCAAGAAATGAACAAGCAGAAAGCTTCATTATTATTATTACAAGCTGCAGCCGGTGTTGTTCATCCGTCCAGAAAGAAGTATTCGAAACTCCAGAAACGGGTTCAGGCGGCAGTTGCGGCATACGGCAAAATCGAAATTCTGGTATTCTTTAGGGCTATGTCACACCTATCGCATTCGTAGGCCTCATATTTAGACGGATTACACATAAGCCTTTTATATTGCTTTTACCCTTTCGCTTTTATTGCATGCCGCAATTACATTGAATACATAATTCTGGTGTTAACTGTCACGGTATAAAAAGGTGCGATATTAATAGGTATTATATGTCGTCGGTATTAATTGTCGGTGGGACTAAATGTCCGGTACTAATTGTCGTGGTACTAAGTATTGCGGTATCAAATGTCCGCCACGACCCTCCAAGCATAGCATTCAATGGGCGGTAAAACCATTTACGTGGCTCATAGGCCGTCGTTCTCGTCTCAGGCTGAACCATCTCCATGGATCCCATGTCCCTTTCATTCAGAGAAGATGATTGCTAATTTCTTATGACCACTGAATGCAGTGTCCATCCAACTTACAACGGTACATCTCTAGCAACAGTGGTTTGCGACGTAGAAAGTACTTCTTCAGTGTTCTGCTCCGGCGATTCTTCCGATATTCTTGATACCTGCATAACGGTGCCATCACGTGTCAGGTAGTGCGTATCTTCCACGACCGTGACCTCTTCAACTAACGATGTATCTGTCACCCGGAGATTCGGGAGGCCTGCGTTTGTCTTAACATCCGTTTCAGAGAACGCGGGTACATTAACCTGTGACTCAGCGGCAACCTTTCGGTACTGGATGGTGCTCGGCTGACTGTGGATCGGAAGTTTGTGATCCTCTATCTTGATCAACCGTTCGGCTAGGTCTCATTGCGCTCGCTGGGCTTCCAACCATTGTAACCTGAAGATTGGATCGCCCAGCCGTTCGGTGACTAAACATTTGAATGTGAATGCGTAGTCTGCGGCTTTGCATCGTAGGGTGATCTCTCCGAGAATGTGAATTTCTATTGAATTGGCGGCTCGCAACCGTTGACGGGATTCGCTACGTCGCGAGGGTGCACCATCGATCTGGGAACCAGATTCATCTCACTTCCCGTGTCGATTATCGTTTTCGTCGCTTTTCCGTTAATGTTGATCAACAGATAGATATGTGTGCTGCCCTCTACATGTAGAATGCTCGCAGGCTCAGTTGTTGCAGGGTCAACGGCGTCACCATCCGAACCTGCGCTCGGTGTACATAATCCCGGGCAAAAAGTTCCAATTCGTTACACTCGAAGCATCGAGGTAGTGCTCTCCTAGAGCAGTGACCATTGGGCCAGCGTCCTGTCCCTGCACGATTGTCGAACGCCGGAGTCGTCGGCTCTCCGGTGGCGAGATGTAAGTGCGTCCCGGCAAGGACGAGTTTAGGAGGACATCAGAATTTTTTTAGTCGATCCATACGCAGTCGTTTTGGTTCTAGTGCATCGTTGAGAAGGCTGTGCATCGATTCATTCAAATGTCATTCTCTTCGAGTCTTCATCTGATTGCAGCGACGTTTGGTACACTCGTCCTCATCCTCTGCAGCTTTATGGGAACCTTGCAGCCGCATCGCCTTCTTGAAGGCTTGGTCGCGTTCTCTGACCTTCAAGGACAGGTTCTTATCTTTCAGTGCGTCCAGGAAAGCCCGGATGGCTACACTATCGCTGTGTGCCAAAGTGCATCCCGGATAGGCCAGAGTCTTTCCTGGCTTTGTACGTCCGGACTTTGTACGTCCTACACTAGCGTCGTAAGATCTTCATTATCCCTTTGTTTTCGAGTACTCAGCTGATTCTGGTAAAGAACAGCTTGATCAGAGATATCATTACGCCAGCGTAGCCGATCAACCAAGTCCTTCTAAGTCAGAACGGTCGCCGAATCGAATACCCACAGAATCTGATCGGCCGGCTGAGTCAGATAGTTCATTTTCTCATCGTCGGTCCGTTTATTGTGTCTGGCACATATATCGAATCGACAGAGGACGTTTCTTTTTCTGTCTTTCTATCGAACTGCCCAATTTAATGAACTGACGTTGCTTATCGGTTGACAAGCAATCGGAAAAGTTCTTTCTAGGCTCCTTGGCAGCTTTCTTAGACGCAGAAGAATTGAACTGTCATTCACCGATGGTGCTGCTGCGCAGGAAGTCGGCTTCACCTTCAGAGCAGACATATTGGACAGCTCAGACTTAGGTACAGTATTTTATTGTCCAGATTCTTCGCTTCTCGACGTTCGTTGCAATTCCTCCTTGATGATTCTAAGGATCACTTCTCAGAGTTCATTCTCAGACCTCGTTTCACCTTTAGACTGTTATTTCTTTGCCTTGGCTGTCGTTAACACTGTCGTCAGCGTGCGCATGACATCTTCCTCTTCTCGATTCTCACACAGTGGCACCTTCGGATGCGAGCGTGAGGCAGATCGATCACCGACATCCGCCTCTGCCTTTGCGTAGGTAGCACTCGGAGCACGGCGTCGTGATTGAGCGTCTGACCACAACTGTACCTCCGGATTGTGGAAGCTATCTCGATTCTGCAGACTTCATTCAACTGGGTCGACGTCAGGAACGAAATCTGGCAGATGGGTCATGGTATCGACTGCTCGCATGACTCGCGACCGGGCAAGCTCGAGGCGGTCGCATCGTGTTTCCATTCAATGAATTTCATCCACCGGCCGGAATAGTCCATCTTACGTCAGTGGGTCGAAGTATGGAAAAACATGGCGGTCCCATATGGAGCAGGAAGCGGCATCATCGACGTTCTCGGCAGGTCACTGATCAGCGCTGACGTTTGCGCGAGTCGATGGGTCTTGCAGACGCACAAATGACGAAGTATAAGCGACGACGGGTCGAGACGGAGCGTAGATAGAATCAAATGCAACAGGCGTAGAATGAAACGACGACACTTGATTCGAGTGAACAGCGACAATAAGAGGGTTGGAGAACGACGACGTGAATGCTATGCCTGAGAAGGGAGCGTCGTAGGCGGACGTCAGTGTACGGCATCGCGTTGCATCTGTCTCAACGACGATCGGCTGATCGGCGATCGTGGAATTGAAGGCAGGTCGACCCGAATCTGAAACTAGAGACTCAATACTAGTACTCAGTCTTATCATTACATCTTCTATGTCATGCAATTCATTCATGATTGGCTCTAAATGAGGGTTATACGATTGATCTCTCTGTGACAGCGCTGATGTTACAAGCTCAGTTCTCGGAAATAAGTTTTTTTTCAGTCACATCTTCCTGCTCCTCTGAAATTTCCAATCTGCTTCTAATCTCACTCGTGCCACTAACCGGAAGTGTTACAGTACAAACCCCAATTCTGGTACCACTTGTCGCGAGCGCCCTCTGGCGACTCTCGATCTGCCGGGAGAGGTCAATAGATTGCGCTATAGAAGTTCGTTCTGATTCATGCAAGGAGTCAAATCTGACACTGGCTTGCCATTCCTGCTCTGGATATGACTGCCGCCTAATCGGGAGCTTATCATTTACAAAAGCGTCATCTACTCTTGCATTAAAAGGCACAGGTTCTAATAACGGGCGGAAGGTGATCTCTTCTTCTTCTTCTGCCAGGGCCGATCGATCACAGTCCACGGCTCTCGGATTGACAGCACGGACGCACCAAAGCTCGTGCTAACCCTCCAGCAGATTTATTGTAACTATCCATTTCCAGGTTAGCAGTATGTGGGAGAGACTAAATTCAGGACATACACAAATCTCTTTACATATGCCGTTCAAGATGCTGTACAAAGTCACCTCCTAAGCAATGTTACACTAAAGATTCAACGCAGGTCATATGAGAACAAACATAATTATTATTAATGAACTGATTAGCAATTATCACTAAAGGAAATATTTCGTTAGCTACTGTTCAAATTCATATCCTATGCCAAAAATCAATCTGCATCACTTCAGACATCTGACAAAACTTAATTATCACTAAGTATCAGGAGCTCAGTGGTTATCTTTCTAAATATATCTTGTACTAAATTATCTTATTCACATAAAACCGTCCACTTTTAAGACAAAGTCCACTTTTAAGATAGCACCGTTGTTCTACTGGCCAATTAACCTAATATTGGTAAACGTGATCACAATAAAACCTGCAGCAAAAAATTGTCGTTAACACGTTGCTATTTCAAAATGTGTAAAATCTTCACACCAAAAATTCACATTAGTTTTCGGCCCTCGCGGCTTTGATTTACCCTTTTCAAGTGCATCAATCCAACCCTGGTTAACTCCCTTCTACACCCGAACGTATATTAAGCTACAATTTTAGGATTAGTGCAGATTTAAAACCAAAAGGGATAAATTTAATAGAACCGTTATACTTTTCGCCGCCCATCTTAAGACGCCAACACCGGAAAAAGAAAGATCCAGCAATCTTTGCCGCAACCAGCACGCTTCTCTAAAAGTTATATAGCGCAATTCAACAAATCTTTACTGTGTCAATCACACCTCAAATGAATGAAACTATAAAAGCATCAAATAGAGCAACTTATAATAATGAAACTTTCCTTATTATTAACTATAATAGGCCTACCTAGTAATTAATGACAGTATAAAATTAATCTTGTGGCGAACTGTGTTCCGCCACAAACCAACACAATAGGTCAATGTTCTAATCCCGGAGGGATCATATGTGCCTCGGGGCATAAAAATAATAATATTGATAATGATGACGATGATGATGATGATGATGATAACAACAACAACGACAACAACAACAACAACAATAATAATAATAATAATAATAATAATGATAATAATAATAACAATAATAATAATAACACAAATAATAATAATAGTAATAATAATAAAAATAATGATGATGATGATGATGATGATGATGCTGATGATGATGATGATGATGATGATGATGATAAAAACAAATAATGATAATAATAATAATAATAATAATAATAATAATAGTAATAATAATAATAACCTAAACAGGCAAATGCCTAAAAGGGTTATTAAATGGCACCAACTGGCATGGCCTCACCAAGCCCTGTTTCCCCAAGTCACTACTCATCGGATTCGCCTAGGCTATAATTATTAGTATCTCATTAGTTACCTTTCTAAAGGTTAACTTAGCCTCACCATTCGCTAGGTTGCGTTGGTAAAATGAACAACAAAAATGAATACCTTGCAGTAAAAGTCGAATTCTTCAATAATTTGTGATCATCTGTTCAAACATTGACTCGTAATCGCTCCTGAGTAGATGTTCGTGAAGAGGCACTATATAAATCTTCCAATTAAATAAATTATCATACTGCGCTGTTCCCGGTTTGAATTAATATGAATCACGAATGGGCCTAATTATGTTTATGAGCTATTCCAGAAATTGATCTACGAATAGTGATTCCATAATTATAGGCCGAGAATAGGTGATCATTATTTACGTAGGTCTACTTCAGGTTTACGAAAGTAATAATGGTAATATTGATTGTAACAATACACTGAAAATAAGTAACTGCGCTTTTTGACAAGTAGTGCATATCTGAGTGCCTGGATTCTAATTTTAATATACATGCAAGAAAGTTGGCATCTGAAAAATTATATATGATTTGACGTTTATTAAAAAAAAGCCTTGGAGGTTGATTTAGAGTCCAACTGCTACATAATAGAAACGACACAAACGAAGCGACATTATAATCAAACACTATAATGTTTCCCGTCCTCTAATGATAGTTACCTTCCCATCCACTTCTCCTTGCTCTCCCTTTACTTGGTCTTTCCCCACCAGTATCCCCTTCCCTCATCTCGTCTCCCCTTCCATGTTATTTCCCTCCCTTTCCTATTCCTCCCATTCGTCCCCTCTTCTCATTACATCCTCATATAATACCCTCCTCTCCCCCTCTGCCCTTCCTCTTCCCGCTACCCTAAACTGCTCTTTCTTCTTTCATAGATCATCCCTCTATTCACCCATCTCCCAATTCCCTGCCCGTCACCTACTGCCCTTTATCTTCTCCTCAACATCCACGTCCCCTCCCATGTAATTCAACCCCACCTGTTCCGTTCTCTCCATATCCTTAGCTGGTATTTATATATCAAGTAACATCTAGATCTAACGTTGCAGAGCTCACACAAAGAAGTATTTGAACAGTAGGGCTAAGGTAATAGCGTGCCATTTACTGCTGCCTTGTTAGCATCAGTAGTAACTAATTACAACAACAGGTTTTTTCCTTTGTTTAAGATCACGCAAATGAATTTATGCGATTCTGTTGGCTGAACTGAGATCGTTGAAATCGCCGTCTCCAACAAAGACTGAATACGTTGGTATCATCTGCTGTGCAGCCGTGTCTTGCATTTCGTTACCATTGAAACAGCGAACTGTTTGATCCGATGGTTGAGTTCCTATCAAAGTATGATGATAGTTAATGTTCTTAAACTCCTCCTCAGTTTTCTTTTTCGAATAAGTTCTGAAATGTATGATATTACATTTGTTTCAACAACGGGAAATTTTAATGAATGGTGATTAATAAAACTCATTGCCGTCGAGGAGTGATTAACTTTTTATCAATTATTTTGATCCTCGGTTGGTAGATATATCTGAGCTCAGTGGATGATAAGAAATTTCAGCATAGGCCTACTATAGAAAATCAAGGAATAGTTTATTGGTCTAGTCTTTACATAATGCCAATATATATGCAAATGAATTTATATTATATATATATAAATATTATATACCTCAAGAATTTTTTTATCCCTGACGTTGATCTCTGTTTGGCAAGTCGAATTCGTACAATTTCCGTCAGTTCAATTTGTCTATTTTTCTTACCATGGCCTGCTGGCAATTCTTTCTTTCATGTAATATTTTTAGACTCAGCCAGCAAAATGACAATGCGCTATTTAAAGTGTTCTTGTTTAACTAAACTTCGTAAAAAACAATCCAATAATTTCATTATGACTTTTGCAGTACGTTTTGTGACTTGTCCATTGTCAACAAATAAAGATTCTTGTAACATTCTTAGTTTTATAAGCTCTTGAGTGCGCGTTCGTAATCTTATTAAATGACTTTAAAGCTTTACTTTGACTTTGTTCATGTTGCATCATTTAGTTTACAGTGCAGAAGTAACTATATAACACGATGTATTCCGATATTCAACTCCCTACAATATCTATCGCGTCGTAAATAGGTCACGAGGACGTCAGATGGCGAATGTGTATTCTTAAAGTACAGAAGATGACGCTATGAAGACCATCGGCTGCCGATGACGTACTGAATTTATTTCCATTCGCAGAATGCTTAAATAGCCAACATTGGGATTTCAACGCCTGCATTCGGTAGACGTTCTTAATCCGATTGCTTATGGTTCTGTTCGCCTGGCTGTCGGTTTACATGCGTATTTGAAATACTATTATACTCATGTAGCTCTACATGTCTGACTATTTCCCTATCTACCAACGCAATTGTATGCAGAAAGGCAGGTTGCTTACTATTCTTGTTCTTGTAAATAGCATCTAAAAGTTTTAAGATTGCAGACTCTATAACACCCGGTGTTTAATACCAATGGTCTCGACGATTTTCGGTTGCATTTTGACTTCAGCAACCGTTGCTCCTCGTGTCCCATATAGGCCAACAAATGTTTTAGCATCTGTAAACTCAATGCCCTCATTTGATGCATTGACGTTAGTTACTAGCCTCCATAATATTATCCTACTGCAATTATAATTCCGATTCAACAAATAAAAGGCGTATACATACCGTCGCAAACACACTGCCCCGAAGCAAACAACGGCCAAGCAAATTGCCAATGTTGATCCGAGAACCATGATCACTAAAACTAAAGAGGTAAAGAAAACAGAAGAGCGGAGTTTAGGAACATAATCGTTTGAGTTTCAATTACAAAAATCTATAGTTTGATGCACCGTCTTCTTTGAACTTCACTGTATCGGTGAATAGCTAAGCTAAGTAAGCTGTGTCTTACGTAGCCTACATGTAGGTCTAGGCCCTAACGTTTATTTACTAAGGGTGAAACACTGTGTGGATCAGAATGCGGATTTATTTACGTTTTAAATTTATTGTAGGCCTAAGTCTCGTCTCTATGACTGAACTAAACCCAATTTATTATTTATTTGTGAATGCTGAGCCAGACCCTTCCAGCTTTCTCGACCCTGTGAAGGGCCCGGAGACCGCCCGGAAGTCTTGTTATTGTGCAGTCCTCCACTATGTGGAACATCGTCTGCGCATCGCCACACTCGCACAAGACCGACGTGGCCTGGGACCATCTGAGAAGATCAGCTCCACAGTGACCGTGGTTCGTGCGGAAACGGTTTAGGATTGACCAGAGCCGAGTGACCAGAGCCGGCGAGGTAGGTCCATGCCGGGTGGTTCGCTGGTCGGGTCATCAGGACTTTTTGCGACGTTCGTCTCCGACCACTCTGACCTCTAGAACAAGGAATCTAAAGGCCCTATTATTTACCAAACCCAACTAATTTTAGAACAAGCAAAGAAGTAAACGTAAACCCCTTTATTGTCTAAGGAACACTCGGAAAGACAAACTAACTAACTAACTGCTAACAGAATTTTCCGTTACATTTTGCCATGAATAACAGTGAAATGATTAGTGATTAAAGTTAAAACCAGATTCAAAGTCAAAGGACTACTTTCATACGTGCACGTAAATGATAGAGCTGTAGATTCCTTGTTCAGATAAAACTAGAATAAGGAACTTATGACTCTCTTATTTACATGAATATGAAAGTTGTCCTTTTACTGCACATAAAAGTTGTATATGCAGTTTATACCTTGTTCATTATTCAAACTTGATGTTTTGGGTTTTGTCTCCGCCTCCGACTCCGGTATGGAATTAACTGCAACAAAGTGAAATATGAACGTCAGTTAATGGTATTAATGTATATAGGCCTATGTAAAAGTCTGATTTATAAAATTACTGTTTTATTTGTGGCGAAAATCGACATCAAAATCTAGGAATAGCCAGTAATTAAATCCTACATGGCTTTCAGAGAGTCACCAACGCAAGTTTATTCAAATTTAGTGATGTATTGGAACATTAAAAGCTTATGTACGGATTTAAAGCCTTATTAGCTCTATAAGCTCTATAAACCTAGCGAATAAAGGCGTTGAACGACCGAAATTTTAATAACATTGCATTGACGATTAGATTCTAACCTTGTGAACAATTACCAATAACACCAATCCACTTTCCATCTTCACAGCTGAGATGCCAAGTTTTACGACTTGTGTAACAACCAACTATAACGACGTCGCCATTTCGTTTAAGGTAAGCGTCTTCAGGTGGAATGATGTCAGAACAGCCAATAGCTAAAATAACTATTGTATTTGCATTATTTCGTATTTATAGATTTACATAGCGACTCTCACATAATAACTATTCAGAGATACCAGAATGCTATAGCCTTTCCCACAGATGAGCTTAGGGACACTTCGATTGTAATTTCGTTTGTCTCGGTGAACGCTAAAATATTTTTAATATCATTAAAAGTCTTATACAAAGTTTATTAATGTTGCAGCATTATACGAAACCAGAAATACAAAATTGCAGGCTTTTAAAAGCAATTCCACAGAAGTTATTTCTAACCGTGAAGACTTATGATGACATTTCGGTCGTCAATGGGTCTTTCTTGATTTGCTGAATTCAGAAATATCTCCACTGAACTTCCTGATGATAAACACAATTTCTTCTCTCGTTGATTATCAGCTGAGCAGATTGTGACGTTTCTTTTTCCTGCTTTATCCACAATTGATCCATAGTTGTGACATGGCTGTTGATTTTGTCTCTGTGTCTGCGTTGAATTTGAAGCAGGAAATGCAATTAGACTTATGCTTATCTTCTGACCAATTGGTGCTTCGACAATCCACGGTTGAGATTTTGTCCCACATGTTTTTGAACCGATTATATGAATTGGGGTTGTAGAGACATCGACAACGCACGAACGCTTCTCATCTGCCACTGTAACAAAGTTTCGAATTAGTGTACATCACCATGGGGCGTCGTATTTTTGAACAACTGGCATTTGAGGTCTAGTTGATGGATTGTGAATCAACTATTCACGTATACTTTCTAAGGACTGTGAAATAACCGTTCACATATTATTATAAATAAAATGCATGATTGTTTGCAACAATTATTTTATGGTCATATTCATCGATCTATTAGGCACGTTGCGAGAATGGTCCGCGTTTCCAATAATTTCCACCCTCAAACCTTGTCAAGATACAGCGTCATTTAAAAGAATATAAAATGACATACTGCTAAGGCAGCTGTAACTTGTTTCCAGGTAAACACTGAGACCCGAAAAGCAGGGACTGAAATTTTCCTCTGAAATGTCAATGACACGAATGGCGCATTCGGTTTTTCCAGAACATATTCGATCCATTAAAGACAGTACATCGGCTGAACATCCGAGATAACGAGCTCCAAGTGCATCAACTTCTTTCGCTGGAATGCACCGACCAACGCGCATGCGTCCATAGGTGGCGCTTTTCATCAGAATTGCTTCTTTTTTCATACAGCGTGGTTGAAACGTTTCCGAGAGGCAATACGCTTCAAGATCTGCATTAGAGGCGAATAAAATTACATCACAACTAAGGCAATTGAAGGTCTATTGGTACATTTTCATAGCACCTTGCTTTTTTACTAAACAAGAACTATTCAGAAGTCATATTAAGCCTCTTGATCCGGGCGTACATAACGGTCGCTGACTTCGACCATCGACTTATTGCTAACTAGTTGAATCATTATCCTAAGCATATCGTATTCAGATTAATCCAACGAAATCATTAATTGAATGCTTGTGTTACATTTCATGAGTGTAGGTCTATCAGTGCTCAATATTTCACTCAGCATGGAGTTTATAAATGATGAGACATGATGTTCATATCAGCATTTTCTAGCATTTATTTATCTGAGGTAGAGATGCCAACAATGTAAACGTAACATGTTTGGGTGCAACAAAATGTGCTTAACATGCCCAGAAATGAAATAATAATTCTTGCTATGCATAGAATAAGATTCATTCAAATAAATAAATAGTAATTGCTCATTATAGTTTAAACAAAATTTTGCGTTTTCCATCTTAAAATACAATTTATTATTTTTATTTTTTAAGGCTACACTTTAATATGATGACTGGGTGTAGGACACTGTAGGCCCTATATTTTGAGCTACCAAGTAAACTAAGAGACATTTCCGTGGGTGTATTCTTATTCCTACCCCATCTTTATCAGATAATTATATAGCTATCATCATCCCATCCTAGTTAGGTCAGTGGCCGTACCCAATAGGCCTATGTGTGAATCCATCCTAATTTCCATTCTAAAGAAGAAAAATAGCAAGCATAAAATGTCATGTACGTCAAACCGTTCAGTTAAAATCTTTAGATTTTATATGCAGAATACTTAACTGAATTTGAAAAGAAGTTGAATAGTCAAAGATTTAAATTCCATAGCCGATTGTTATGGACAAAACGGCCTTAAACTTATTTTAAGTTGTCTCACTGTTTACAAAATGCTCACCTGTCGTCTCGTCATTTCCTTCAACCATCAAGAAAGAGAGTTTTGTCAAAAACAGCAATAAAATCGTTGACATGCCGACAGAACGGTAGACTATTGACGCCATCCCAAGTCACTTTTTTTTAAAGCGAGTATGTTTTTAGTTTAGATGTCAAATACTCTTTATTTCTGTGCGTACGCTATTTTATCAAACGTATATGCCTATCGCGGAATAATTTGCACCGCGCATCCTTTGGAGGCAATGGCTGTTAGATATTTGGATCAGGGGCTATCTCAAAATCTACGTGCAGTCTAAACATGGTAAGAAAGCAAGAATTGCTATGAAATTATAGGACAAGAAATAGAATAATTTAGTTATTATTGTAATAGAGAGAATTGGCGTTTGAAGCATGTTTGTTCCAAGATTTGTCAAACACCTTGCCTTGGCTTATAACGAAAAATTAATAAACTTGGAATGCGCTATCACAGGTGAACGAATATCGACCTAAATTTTGTGATTGGTCCGGGTCTTCTCGAACCTCTGAAATGCCTCTGCCTATACCCCATAGGCAAATACTCTAACCTTTTTTTATTGTTGACGATGTTGCAAAGTATTATTGTTGCTTCAATGATGCATTAAAATTGCAGTTGTAAGCACTCAACAATCACACGGTAACAAATTGAACCACTATAGTATAATTTAAATAAATCGCTTTAGTAATTATCATCGCTAGTTTCAATTTGGAAACACGATATAGTGTACACTTGACTTTGCAAAAGTTTGGTATGCTTATCAAGACAGAAACACATTAGCATACTAGACCTACATCAGCTACAATTTCTATAAACTTCTAGATTGGCATTGATTAGTTTAATGGGGAAAAAAAGCAATTGTCTGTATGATAATGCATTAGAAACGTTCGCGTATAATTATTCAAGCCCAGCATAAGCGTTTTGACTATATGGCCTACTAAGGCTCCCGTTTTTGAGTCGAAAGCCTTGTAAAGCAGTGCTAGTATCCATGAACAGATTAGCGTATTGGTTGCTCGAAATTGAAGAGAATTGCATACTATAGACGTTCTCCAACGTTACTAAAGATTAAATTGCGAAGTATACTGGCAAATCTAAAGAGACGCAAAACCTTTCGTAAGAGATGATAAGTCTGGATTTGAGACACGATGGTCTCATGAGGTATGCCATTGACAACCAATATACAACGTATTTGCAACTTTATTCAATTTAATTTTAATTTTGTTCTGCAACGCTATAGACAACTCACAATGTCAGCTGGTGTTACTAAGTGATAAACCTAATTAATGTTTACGTGGCTGGCGGTTTAAGAAGGCGTAGGCATGGTAACAATAACAAGCTAAAACACTGCTATGAAATACTGAAGCAGAGGTATGTGTTCATTTATAACCTTTTAGACCTTTCGTTCTGTCCTAGAAATCAATTCAGTTACTGTGGAACGTTTAAAGCGATGTTTTGCTACCAGAGGTGTAACAAGGTTTCTAATAGTGGGGGCGCATAGATCTGATAGTATTGCGAGGAGCGCAAAAAATATTCCCCCCACTTTTTGAATTTTGCCTTTCCCAGAAATTTTAAAAATGGGGGTACACAAATTATCTTAACAAAAGTAATCTTGTCATGATAATCTATAAAAAAATGCAGGATGTATATAATAATATTTTGTACAATATACAGCAAAACTTCATGCAGATGATTCCTTTCCACCATTATGACGCTTGTAACAAGGATGCCAAGTTAATTTCGGTTTTAACTTTCCATAAGACTTACAGAGACTGTACCAATGGTAAGTAGACTAGCAGATGCTGTTCAACACAAAAAGGTGTTATGTTATGCTCATGGGAAAGAAAAATGAAAAAGTTCAGATTGCAGTAGGAGGTTTAAACATAAGAGACTCAGAGGAAGAAAGAGTCCTAGGGTGGTCATACACGAGAGTGCAAAGCAATGTTCAGAGGCAGTAAAAAAGTCAACAAGATGTTAGGAATGATTACAAGAGCAATAGTCAGCAGATAAAAAGAAATAATTCTCGAGTTATATAAAACACTGGTCAGACCAAAGCTTAATTACTGTGTACTAACGTGAAATCCATACTTGAAACAATATATATAGAAATTTGAATAAAATATGGAGAAGAGATACAAAAACGATAAAAGGATTGTATACAATTTAAAAATATGAAGAAAGATTGAATAGATGTGGAATGACAAAAATTGAGAGAAGAACAAGAGGTGACTTGATTGAAACCTAAAAATAAGGACAAGCAAGGACACGTTGCCAGCACAAAATTTTGTCACATATACCGCTGACAATAAAACCAGAGGGCAGAGATACAAATATGTAAATAAAACCAGCTGCTATATGGATGCAAAGCTTTTATAGTTCCTCAGTGGTGAACGCATGGAATGATTTAGATGAAAAGACCGTTGCAATAGACTCAGTAAAAGCATTCCAGGAGAGGCTTAAGAAATTTGGGTATTAGAAAGTAGTAATGAGAAAACAAAAGAAGAAAACGGAGTGTTCCTTATACAGATGCGATCTTCTGAACCGCTGTAAGACACGTTGTGCTATGTCATGTTAAGACTCATGTCAATGTACAAGTTATTTGGATCTAATAATTATTCATATGCATGTATACGAACATATCTGTAGCACCTTCACAATTACTTGCTTAAAGTGCCAGTGTTGATTCCATATTTAATCAATGACTACAAACAACTATTATGGCTAAATGATGATCAAGTACATTTGGCTGGTGATAACACGGCTAATTTTATCTCATTAAGAATCTGCCTATTGAATTTTGACGTTAGCCTTGTTATCAACAGTTAAATGTCAAAATTCAATAGATAGATTCTTAATGTGATACAAAATGTCCAGGTTTAAAGTACTTGAGCCAACCTTGAGTGTCCGAAAGCATCATAGTCAACGGGGCAACTACGGGGCAACTCGTAAATTGGATTCTCGTTATACGGTTTCTGTCAGCTCCACGTAAATCATACGTTCCAAGAACTTCTCATTATTGCAGAGTTGGCTAGGAGGTGCATGTCCCAACAGACATTTTCAGTAAAATTTGTGGGAGGGATATCCCGGATATCCCGACTTCGTGATTGTCGACCGACCAACAGATTATTTCTTTAGGTAATGATGACTATTCTATATACTATAAGAGATTTTCTGTATTTTCGGTACAAACAATGCGATACATTATAGATGAATGAATAACTAAGCATGCATTACTCTCGTTTGCAAATGTCAGTCTTTTATACCCGCAAGAAGCAACAACAAATCGCGTAAAAAAAATTTGGACTGCATGAGATTTATTTACCCGCAATACCTTAATCATTAGATATAAACAGTGATTGGAGAAACATAAAATTAGAACAGATTTGGGAGCACTGGGGGGGGGGCAATGACCACCAAAACTGGGGGCGTTGGCCCTCTGCCCCCCACTTGTTACACCCCTGTTTGTTACATTATATTGACGTATATGTACTTTAGCCTAATGTGTGACCAATTGACGACTGCATCAACAATGTAGCAACCGTAAACGAAGTAAAACTGTCAAAAAAAGAAATTGTCAAACTGAGAAATTGCCAATAATTACGTACCATAGCCTACTTCACAAAGAAACATAATTACACGTTAGGTCTAGTTAATAGGAAGTCAGCAGAAACAGGATGACATTGGTTTCACAGAACGTTTATATTTAAAGCGCAACACATTGCAGTCTTTGTTGAAGTCAATTTTACTGGCTATTGCCTGCATAGATTGAAAACGTTGCTGCTTGAAGAGTGTCTTGACCATAGACACTGTTATCCGGAGCCACATCTGTGGCAACACCATTTAGGAGTCTTGGATCTGCAGTTTGAGTGGAGTTGATGTCGTACTGCAACGTTCTGTAATTTTGAATTTTCTTGTTTTTCGTGTAGTATCTGATACATTGAACGCATAAATATAGGCTATTTGCGGTGTCATTATTTTATCTTCAAATCGACATTTCTTTAGCAAATCATGGCGATATGGTTTCTAACAGGCATGCTCTGCATAATTATTTTTCAAATAAACACGACATTTTACACCTTCACCGTAGCATTATTTATCATTTTCTGTTTTTCAGTTAACTATCCTACCTGCGTCCATATGCCCTATATGTAGTCTCTAGCCATCAATTCTAGTCATACAGTAAACGCTATTATTTTATTTCAGTGTTTCTCATGTCTAACCTATAACCTTGTCCCACCGGATATGCAAATATAGGCATATGAGCATGTTCGTTTAAAACTCGGCTGTATATTCACTATCTTTCCATTTCTCAAAGATCTATTCCTGAATACGAGACTCAGATCCTTGGCGTTTAAAACAATAGACGCTGGTTTCCTTAGCACACGTTGCATCCAAAATAAGCTTTCCTCTCGGCGTCTCAAAATTATATATTTGATCAAACATCTTGCTCTCAATGGAACTGTTTGAAACACAGCCTTTCGTAGTCTAGAACATAACAGCTTTTGTCTAAGTCATCCTCCGCCTAATGGACTTGGATTAAAGTTTATCTCCTTCAAAAGTAGGCATCTAACACAAAACTCAATCACTTCTATTTACTCAGTCTAACCGAGAAGTAATTAAATTCCTTACACATGTATGTGCCTTATAGTTTGTAATAAATAATATCGCATCTGAACTAACTTTCCATTGAATGAATAAAAGCTGGTTGTCAAATATTTTATATATATATATACATATGAAAGTTCGAAAGCCGTGGATAGAGACCTTGTGAAAAAAACTTAGCATATCAACATGTTGCAACAATGTTACATTTATTACACTGAGAACCCATCGAGAAAATAATTTAGTTACAAATAATGTCCTACACAGACCAAAATAATACGCTTAAAAAACCCAGCCGGCTTAATTTCCATCCTTACTGATATTTTGTACCAGTAAGTGACCAATGGATTCTCTGACTCCGTCTAGCCTCGCAAGAGAAATGTTTGGCTCTCAGAAGATCTCTGTTGCTGATCCACCGTCCAGAGCTGTTTTTGTCAGTTACTCATGTCAATCAGCTTGCAGACTATTCTTAACATCACTTCTGTCTTGTAAAGTATAACTAGAACAGGTTGTAACTTGTTCAAATAATCTATAGCTAACAAGATCGAATACAAGCTTCTTCTTCCTAGCTAAATTCATTGCTTGTTATTCCACACTGGTAGCAATTGTGAATATTAAGTGATAACACCACATGTGATGACACGCATCATGGAAGCAGTTAAATGAGTTTTAATACATACCTACGTAGACAAATCGCTCCAATACTCATAATTGCCAGACAAATTGTCAGTGTGAATCCACCAATTGCCACCATCGCTAAAACTAGAACATTGCACAAACTTCATTCAAACTGGCATTGGTGGATCATCGAAACGCTCTGCCCGGCAATACTAAAGGCAACAGGGTAGATTGCAATAACTTAGTGTTTCTATCCGTCCATCTTTCTTTCTGTATTTAAAATAATATTTATCTCTGCAACTATCTATCGAACTATCTATCTACATCCATCTATCTGTCCATCTATCCATCCATACATTCATCCATCCGTCCGTCAGTTAGTCCCTCCGTCCGTCCTTCCATCCGTTATCTATCTATCTATCTATCTATCTATCTATCTATCTATCTATCTATCTATCTATCTATCTATCTATCTATCTATCTATCTATCTATCTATCTATCTGTCTGTCTGTATGTATGTCTGTCTGTCTGTCTGTCTATCTATCTGTCGATCTGTCCGTCCGTCCTTCCGTCCATCCGTCCGTCTGTCTCTCTATCTATCAATTTGTTCATTTGATGGTATTAAAAAAACTATTCCTCCTATTTACCTTGTCCATTTTCTGATAGCACGGACTGCTGCTCCAATTTCGTAACTGAATCGCTCGCAATACTATCTGGAAATACAAGTAGGCCTAACTAAGTATTTAGCTCATTAAAACAACGAATTAGCGAATCAATTTTCTGGGCATTCATCACAAGCAATAAATCGTTAATTGAACTGTGCTCAGAAAACTATAAGAGACGTTACTCAACTTACTCATCATCTCATGTTTCTCCCACCGTATCCGCACCAAAGCCACACTGACAAATTCTAACCCGAAGTTGATATGTAATAGGCCCTATTTCCTACAGCGTTCTGCGTCCCTTTGTTGTGGTGCACCGAGAACGACGGACAGCAACCGCCGATGCAGTCGGCAATGCTCGCTTACCTCCCGTCCTGAAGTTAATTCATTCAATACGAAAATTTTTATATTTATATTACACAAGATATGACACTGGCAATTTCTCTTAAGCCAACAGTGTCTGTGCACTGTGTGCAGGACAGGCATTCATCGCCAGAGGTCAGATTGGTCGCACAACCTACCCGACCTAAGGGCGCTCAGCCCTTATCACTTCAATGGTGCCAAGTACAAGATTGTCGGTCCTAAGTCAGCTAGCATAGGTATACATCGATCCTGCCAACCATTTGAATAGATGCATTTTTGCAAACGTATTAAAAATCCATAGCATGCTGTCAACGTACGTGGTTGACCATGTTGGTCGATTCACTGACTCTGCGTCATTTCGACGATTGTTTTAATTTATATGCAGAATTTGCTTAGTAAATTCTAATATGTTGGAGTTCTTTAGTCCTAGCTTTGCGTTCTGGATCAATTCGTCGGCTTTTGCAAGAAGTTGGTACCTTTGAGAGACATTTTATCGAGCTCATGACTCAAGCTCAAATGTGAGGATTGAATGGGAAACGGGTTGTAAAGAAACCTTCGTTTACGCTTGAATCTTTCATGTAGGCCCTATTTGAGTTCCTCTGAATGCCAGTTAATTACTGCACAACAGAAGCTATTGACGCTTCAAGGAACAAAATGAAGCTGCGCAAAGAAAATATTTTCTCCAGGGCATTGGCGGAAAACTGGCAAGATAGTGGACACCATCGCAGTCACCACTACTCATTCCCCTCATTGCTCCTCATTTCCTCGTTTGTCTGTGTCCTACTACAAAAAGACGTTAGTCGCTTTACAGTTTGTTTTGTGACTTGTTCTTTCTCTTAGGAATCATTTCCCGTCAAAATTGCAGCAGCTTTCATCTGCTCCTCTTGAAATTTCTGCGCAGGCCTTTCCATTAAAGTTAGAAGAGAGCTTTTCAAATGATCCTATTATAATTCATTCTCTTCTTCTTTTTCTCAACCGACGCTTCATTCAACATCCTCCATAGTAACCGCCTTCCTTTCTACTTGCCTGCTTTCTGGATTCGGACTTATACTCGATGCTGGCCGGGTATGTCGTTCGACTCTGAGTAAACTCAGTAAAGTGGTAGCCGCAACCTAGCTTTTTCCTGCTGAACATTATTATCGCTATTCACTGGCTGACGCTACATAAACTCAAATGATAGGCATATAGACCATTGCAAACATTGTTTCTGGCAATGACTTAATCGTTCAGTGAACTGTGATCTAGTACGAGCATTGAGTATGTTCCAAGTTCTATAAACAGATCTCAATATTACAAGAAGAAGATGGAAATACTGTTGCATACCCTAATCCTCCACAATGACCTCCATGGTCATTCTTAATAGCCACTGTAAGAGGTCAAGAGTCTTACTTACTCTGCAGGGAACAGTTTCCGACAACACCATTCCACACCCCTTCCCTGCAATTGAGATGCCACGTCTGGCGACTGGAGTAGCAACCGATGACAATGGAATCACCTTTCCTCTTCAACCAAGCGTCTTCTGGAGGAATCACGTCTGAACATCCTACAGCTGCCAACATGAATTATTATTATCAAACAGAGTTTCATTATATTTTCATATAGTTCTTTTGACCATCATAATCAAAACGTATAATCATTATTCTCCAGTTAAATTACCTCAGAATATTTATGCAAAAGTTTCAAACGTTCAAACAAGATATAGGATTATAGATGCAAATATTCACATTAATGTCCTTATATTCATCGGATTATAATAATATAACGAATAATGTCACGCTACTTGATTGTCGGACATTTTTTATATTGTTGTTATATCCTTCTCAATTGTGTGATAATTATCACGTAAGAAACCTCTAAAGTAGTGTGCATGTTTCTATAACAAAAATGACAGTTTAAAGAGGTTCATTAATTGCTTTGCATGTGGTACATGTCGATTCATTACGTTCGTGATTCATTGCCTGACCTGTTGGTGTACAATTCGGAAAGTAATTTGTTAACAAGTTCCAATTTCAATTAAAGGCATGAAATAACCAAGTTAGGTCGAGAGTTTCTTCTTATCGACAAAGCAGACAATTTATTTATCCGTCCCAACAACGACTCCCGAACTAAACGCTCTGGCGATATGATAATTATTACAAATCGTTCTCACGCAAATTTACTGATTAATGTAACCATTTTAAGCAGGTAATTTCAGGACCGTGAGCGCAATCGCCGAGTTTAAGATGCAATCCAAAGTGAATCATGGTTGTATGACTATGACTATGACTAAAAACTTCTATAGCGCCGCCATAATAATGCACAGGGCATCAACCGACGGCTCACCAAAACGTATCCGAAATCAGGTAAAATCCAAAAGGTCAGTCCGAAGAGACAGAAAGACAGTCTAAGACCTAGTCGAGTGATGATGACCCTGGAGGACAAGCAGAGTGCATAGGTAGGCTACTCTAGCCGACCAAACGAAAATGGTATGGTTAGTATCCTGTAAAAGCCCGGGTCAGGTTTGTGGTAACTATGACATATGTGGCATTCACGAGAGTATTTTAACCTGTTACTTTAATCATGAACTGCTTGGAGTTACTTGGCAGTCGAGTTACTTGGCTGTCTGGTTGAAAATATGGGTCAAACAATATCTTAATAGTATTTCCAGTTGATGTATACAGCTCCTCTTCTCTCGTATCTCCGTCAACACAGATGGAAACGTTCGTCTTTCCATCTTTATCCAGAATCATTCCACTGCTACGGCATGCATGTGTACGAGACGTGCGGCCGGAGCCATCTACCGCAGATGAGAAATCAAGAAGGACTATTCTTATTTTTTGGCCACCAGATGATTCGATGATCCACGGCTGCGTCTTTGTTCCACATATTCTGTCAGTTGCTATGGAACCGATTAAGTGAATTGGATTCTTAGAGGCAGTGATGACACACGAACGATGGTCGTCTGCAGCTGCAACATATTCATCACATGATCATTTATTAGATTGTGGAAACTGACTTCTGAACAACACTGCTGACTTTTAGATACGCAAAGTCATCGAAATGGTGTTGAATTTTTTGCATATCCTAGTCACACAGACTTAGCCTGATGGCTAACGTGCATCTAACATCTATCATTTTCACCACCAAGCGTCGACTGTTCCTTAAGCAATCGCCAACTCACAGTTACAGGTTCTATTTGGAAATGAATATCACTAGTGACAATGGCCATAAGCGTGATGATATAACTTAAAAGCACAAAATATTTTGAACATGTACATGTAGAATAGCCAGATTTTGAAAGTTGTTTACGCTCAGTTTAAATTAATCTTCGCTATTTGGCCTATGTTCTAGGGAAAGTATTTATTGCAGCTGCGTGACAAAATTTGTCACGCTGCTGCAATAAATACTTTATAAACTCTAAAATCTAAACCAAAAACTCTAAACTCTAGGCCTATAGACTTGATTTAATCAGGTCGATACGCCTAGAGTTTAGATTGACTCAAAGATAAAACACAATTGCAATTCAACCAGACTTATTCATCTTCACGAAACGTGACATAAAATGTTAAAAACTCTTGAACTTAGTTAAAATTTGAAATAAGTCGGGCTATATTGATTCTACAATAATTTGTCTAGTATCGGTAAATGGCTTACTTATTACACAATCATAGCTAGTTTCTAGATACATCTTCAGACCAGGAAAGCAAGGCTGAATATTTTCATCCGGAATATCAGAAACGCGAATGTTGCACTCTGTATTTCCTGAGCATCTCCGATCCATGCTATCCAGAACATCTGCTGAACATCCAAGTAAACGAATTTCTTCGCCTGCTAATAACCTCCTTTGTGCAGCAACTTCTTCAGCAGTTATGCAGCGGCCTGTGCGCATGCGCCCGTAGGTGGCGCTTTTCATGAGTATGACCTCGTTCTTCAAACACTGAGGTTGAAAGTTCTCTGTCAAGCAGAAGTCTTCAACGACACCTAAACAAAACCACTATATACCTTTTGTTGAGATGACTGCATTTATAAGATAATGCAGTATTTTTTTATTTTGTGTACCTACGACTCTAATATCCGATTTTACTAATGTATACGTCTAAAAGAAATTTTAATTTTTGAAAGTATTTCTAGCAGGATTTTGTTTTAAGCGTTGGTTAAATCGGGCATAAGCAAGTTATGCCTTATTGTCTAAGTCTAACTCTAACAGTTAGCTAATTAGATACTAATCTGATTCTAAGACTGAAGTCGTTAATAATGTATCTATTTTCTAATAACTATCATATGTTGGTGCATTCAGAATTAATAAAACCTCTAATTTAAATAGTTTAAATCAAAATTTTCTACTAATGTAGGTCTGAAGGCTAAGGAAACGCGATAATATATCTAGTAATTGAGCTGCTATTACACTACACAGTGAAACTATGGTAACGTCACACAATGCTGTAAAGTTCATATATATATCTCGAGGTATTTCAAAAGTTGCATTTCAACGCAACAAATATAAATGCATTTATATAAAAACGAGTAAGTCTACCTGAACCTTTATTCAAGCCTTCTTTCTCAGATGCGGCAGAACAGAGTAGAACAGAGATAACCAAAATAATCTGTCCAGATGTCATGGTGATTGTGCCTTCAGTAGGCTATGCCTCCAGTTTCAAAGTTACTGATTATATTTAAGCTAAAATGTTTGATGCCATTGATCACAGTTTTTACTATTACGCACACGTCGCACAGCCTAGGCCTATAAATGATCAGCAATGGCACTTATATATACGCCGTGAAACAGGAAACAACGACATAGTTTTAACCATGTAGCCTAGCCATGCAAATTATTCAACTGCTTATAAGCGCGGAGAGATACGCCATCCATATCAAGGAGTTAAGAGTATTGTTAGTGATCGGTCGGGGGTCGTCTCAAAGCGCAATAAATTTCACATATCCAGCACCTAATCAATAATATTCGTAAAATCGCAAATATAAATAATTTTTAATGACAAATTATGTTTAAAGTTACTGTAAAATAACGCAATTGCTTAAATGTTTTGATAAAGGTGATACAATGAAACTCACATCTGGAATGTGCTAGAGGGAAATTGCTTGACTTGAACGGATCGAAGAAATGGACAGTATTATTTGCTGTTTTCTAACCTATGAGATACTTTAATACTACAGGTCTAGTTTTAACTGAACAACTTTATGTTGACAGTTAATGGATCAGAAATTAAAGTATACGAACTTGATCTCTTGAACACACTTAAAAAATTGACGTACTGTGAGAACTTCCAATTCACTTAAACATGAACAAGGTACATGTGGGCCTAAACACTATGACTAGAACACTATGACATCTTATGACTGCTATAGTTATGAACAATTAATGCAATTGCATTCTATTCCTTTACGATGACGTTTATTAATTGCAATTAATAAACGTCATCGAAAAGGAATAGAATTCATCTCGATTAACGTTTCTGCAGAGACGGGTTTAGACGTAGAGTGCCCAATGCGCAGGTGTGTAGGGGGCTCCACAAGGTAGCAAGGAAGTGATCAGCTTAAATTACCTGCCGTTGTAGAATGTGGTACAATTATAGTTTATGTCAACGCTACAATTAGCACACCAGATTATTCCTTAGACAAACAAGAGAAGCGAAATAGGTCTTCACAAGGCTCGTTATTTATTAAGGCGGTCTGAATTCTTAATTAGGCCTACTGATACGATTCACATTGTAATACATGTACCGTGACTAGTCATATATCTTAGTACTCATACGGTATACCATGCAGCATTGATGTGATTGGCAATAAGGCTTCACCTCGCAATGAGTATTTAAATGATGATGAGCTATTATGATTTATGTTATAAATCGCTCGTATTGTAATGTAATTTGTTGGAAACTTTTCCAACCCTAGATGTAGCACATTTTAAAATAGGAATCAAATTTTATTGTACGTAGCAGGTACTGATAGGATCAGTTCAAAGTTCTCTTTCTTACATACAAAGTGTTTTTGGATCAATCTCCACCCTACCTCTACGATCTTGTCAGGCGACTTATCTCGGTTGCCTCATTAGCAGGACGTCCTCTCCGTTCTTTGGATAGTCACGACTTTCTAGTACATGTACCTCGGTCTAGAACTCAACATCGTGCCTATGACTCTGTTGGCCCTTCGCAATGGATCAACTTTTCTGCTGTGTGAGGCGCTTTATTATGCCTTTATAAACAGGTGAATCGAATAGAAGTGAATCTACATGAAGGATACGCCAAAAGTACGAATTCCTCATCCAAATACTAGTTATATGACCTTGATTAATCTGCAACTTCTAGGTATAGATCTACCTATTTGGTTACACAATTTAATTAAAGTTCAGATGTTTTATCTACGAGGACCAGGTTGCAGCTATTTTTAATTTTTTTAAATTATGAACAATCTCAGAGGCTCCTTTGGTCTGGGACCCTACGCATTTACATAAAGCTCATACGGTTTATGTCAATACGGTTTATGTCGCACACGCTACCTGCTTTAAACGGTAAAGGATCATCACCAAAGTGTTGTATGGGATTCTGAAGCGACTCGATGCCCAACATCGAACATAACGGTGGTGAAAATATCACACTCGCGCCTGTGACGAAGGATGCGTGTTTTTGTGAGTGAAGTATTTCCACATTTTGGTTTTGAGCGTTCGATTGAATCTCTCTACAACAGACTCTCTACAACAGATGCTTTAATATCATCATTTTCAGATGTGTAGAAACGGATGGAATTTTATCGCAGCAGTGTTTGAAAAAACTTTTTGAGAAAGTCAGTGCCTTTATCAGTTTGCAAGTGAGCGGGGTGTGCACCATCAGACAACATCCGTGAAAAGGCTTCTGTCAATGCAGACCCAGTCTTTGATTTGAGCGGGAGCACCCTTGAATACTTGGAAAACACATCGATGCAGGTTAACAGATATTTATTTTTATCGTTATGCTTTGACAAAGAAGAAAGATCGGCCAAATCAGACTGCCACAAATCGTTAATGAGTACAGCGAAAGTTTTTCTACGTCTAAATTTTTATCTGACAGGTTTATGCAAAGTGTAAGCATTCTTATTGGATAACCAAGTTTGCAAATCTTTGGTCTTTATTCGACCGTTTACATGTCTCTTAAATTTCTCCACACTGCCGAAACTGCCCGCATGCTTCGGATCGAAATACGACTCCATCAGTAAAGTTCCCAATTCAACTGTTTTCGAGGCTTTGTACGTCCGATTTGAGAATAAGACTTAATCACACCAGTTGTTCTACGCGCAAAGGTCGATCTTCGTCCAGTGTTCGAAGTAACTGAATTGGTAGGTTTCAGCGAGTCGTTAATATAGTTCCATCTGTCTTCGTTCCCAATTAATTCGTGTGGTATGTTGTGTTCTTTTAAAGCGTCGGCAAACTGCATCCAACCGTTTGGTATGCGGGTATAAGTTCTTTTTCTCATCAGATCGTTAACCAAGTCGACGACATGCGTTTTGGGAATGATCTTATTCTTCAAAATCAGCTCCCCCTTTTCGCTCCAAGCAACTTCTGGATTGTTTTTGATATGAGTCAAAAGACGTGAAGCTTGATATTTCCACTTCTTCGGAATGCTGTCTAGGACAAGAGCTTCGATGTCGGTCGATTGTTTCGCTGGTTTCACAGCCGCTTCTTCCAAAATTTTTCATCATTGGAAATGTCTTTATGTAAGATTTCATACATTTCTCCATCCAGTTTAGACAGTGTCTTATCCCGCATCGTTTCCTTATACTTTTCAATCTGCCTCGGCTCCACCAAAACCATTTTCTTTGCATAATTCATGACACTATCCATTTTGCGGTATCAACTTTGGTATCAAAAGAGAGTCGAGAAGCGAAAGCACTGGAGTCAATAATGCGCCTAAGAATCCTCCGGATTGTAAAATTTCCTTTTTCGATTCAACATGCGTTTTCTTCGATGACAGATCTCGTAACTTCTTCTTAAATCGCTTCAATCTAGTCTTCTGAGGAGTTGTCAGCAGAACGTTACCTTGTAAAAGGTTTTTTGCACACTCACACAAGCAATGCAACAGACTGGAGTTGCAATCCTTCAAAATTTCTTTCCTAACTTTGTTCGATACTTTTTTCAATAACGACAATTTGGCAAAATACTTGCGCAGTCTCGAAGACATTTTCATAGAATGGTTGCTGAATCATACTTACAAACATCTATATAGTCTTACTTTCTTACATAAACGTAATGCGTCTCGCCTGGAAAAATGTTTGTTCTTAATCCACATCTCTCGTCAGTGTCTGGTCTTAGATCGACCAACAGATATCCGAATGGAACCACGGTAGCATCGGCGAAGGCTTCCAACATGAAATTAGACTTTCCTGGGAACATTTGTCTAGCCAAATTTGCAACTTGAGTCGAATCTCTCACGTTTTTAAAAAAAAACGAAATAGTTGGAGTTCAGACTTATGGTTCTGGTATGCTTGTCTGTGTAAAACAGATTCGGTGTTAGATATAACACGGATGCGTTTCGATGGTGACTTATCTTTGTAAATATTTTTGTAACGCGTACGTCGGTTTCGTTCATCAAATCGAGCAAAACGAGCAGTTTTCTCTTTACCATCAAAGATATTTAATTCTGGCAATCCTTCGTGAAATTCAACCGACGGATACTTGTCAAATATTTCTTGATATATTCCATAGCACCTTAAAATTTTATCGACCAACGGACTTATCATATGAGGCAAGTGATCGATAAATTTAAGCGTAAACAGAGTCTTTAAACCCGAACCACTAATTATTGCAGAAAATGGATGTTGCCAAGTTGGATTCATTTCGGCGAGTGAGTATTTGTTGTTGTAAAAGAAATTTATATATGATTTATACCTTATAAATTCTGATGGTGCCCAATATACGTTTCGTACATAATAGGCAATTGTCAAGAATATCTGCACAAGAGTCGCATAATACTATGTGAGCGCATGGCAGAAACAATGATTCCACAGCATTCAAATTGCAATTTCTGCAAATAAGCATATTTTTAAACTTTTGATTTTCTGCTTTGAGATTTGCAAGACGAAATGCACTCATAACATCCTTGGCAGAAGGTGGTATGTCGAATTCAGAATCTGATTCGCATTGCTTGACAACTTCCGCCATTGCACAATGTGCATCCTCATTACATAATAATGCACCTGTCAAACACGTGTCAAGTCCATGTCAAGGGTGTATCAGAAACCTCACATACCCCACTACTATAGGATGGCCATAGGTCATTGAGATAAGCACAGTACAAAGATTGCCTGCGCTGGAAGAACAATGAATGATTGTCAGACCGTTGACAGATGATGCATACAATGGCTACTGACAGGGCTCCAGATGCCCAGTGCAAAGGTTACCTGCTGTTAGGATTGGCACAGACCCCATTTTCTACTTTTAATGGGCGGCGCGCTGCCTTCATTCTAGCGTTGTGTAGGTCTGTTGGGGTCTGTCTAGGGTTACTTCACTCAATAGGAGTGCTGTACTGGCTTCCACTCCAGTCAGCTAGGCATGCACTGGCTTCCAGCCTAGGATTAGAATGACCTCAAACAAAAGAAATTAGGTTTGGCCAGCCTACAAAGTCCAAGGGTCATGACCTAGATACAAAGTACAGGTCACAGAAGACAATGAATGACGTCAGAGGCAATCACGTGACAGTCCAACGGTCAGACTGTTCCAGAAGACTTACTACCACCACTACTTCCTGCTCTGAGTATCTGATGGGTCTAATCGGTTCAGACTTTTGAAGATGGGTCGCTGGTGGAGTCGTTCGTTGGACCAACGATGCCATTGAGTTCACTTGAGAAGACTGAATGCGTCGCTTGCATGTGATTGTTGTCAGACGTCGCGTAGTCTCCTAAGACTCTCGAAGGAATTCTCTGACTTCGAACGGAATTAAAGTTGCAATTGAGTGTCATGTAATCTCGCTGCTTCTTGGTGCTCGCATAGAATCTTAAAATATAGACCAGGCAATGAAGGACGCAGGTTGGTATATTTGAATTAAGCTATCGTTTCTCGGTTACCCGGTGCAAAATAAAATTAAGAATAAAAAGCCAGAAATTATCATATTCGCATCATCCCCAATCCTACATCATGGAATTTAGTTACCTCCGTTTTCTATTTAATCTCAACCTCTGTGATAGTCCCTATCATATGCCGCAGTTACGACAGATTTCCAACAGGAAACTAATCTATATTAAATTCAGAATATAAATGCCTAATTTACATATCAATGCATTATTTTATAAAGCTGTAAGATACACATCGTTATTTTTATAAGAGTGCAAAATCCCACTTACTTTCGTAGGCAAATTGCACCAACGCAAACAATTGTGAGACAAATTGCCAAAGTAAATCCTCCAATTCCAACAATGGCAATCACTGCAAAAACCAAAATAATACAAAGCATATACCACGAATTCACCTAGAATTCAAGCAAGAAAGTAACGAAAATGTATACAATTGGCATCTGAAGATATTGTTCTCGAAATGAACAGCAACAGCAAGCTATTAAAACTACATATTAAATCTGTTAATGTAGAACATTAATTGATATTGAATGTATTGACTTTGTTCTTTGTAACTAGCGTTTTTGACAGATCATAACAATAATTATGATAGCATTGGCCGCATTTAATCTGTTACAGTTTTTTAATCATGGAGATCACGTGTTAAACAGCATCCTGAAACAATTAATTTTTTTAATTAGAATTTTATTAGGATACATACCATTAAAACATCTCCTCTATTCGTATCAGGATTTGCAATATTAGATCAGTAGAGCAGAAGAATTACCTTGTCCTTTATCGGATAACGCAGCTTTGTGTTCCGGCTCAGAAACAGGCTTACGCTCAAGCACTTCTGTATAAGCAGATAGAAAAATAGCAATAAAAGTTTAACTAAAGAGCAATTATATTTGTAAGACGAAGTTTGACTTTCCGACAACAATAGTCATATGCGACACAAAAGGCATAGGCCTACAATAATTGTTTTCTGAATATTATACAGCTAAACATGTTTTTTAATTAATACGTGATAATTGGTTAAAAATCAACAACCAGATCGCGTGCATAAGTTAATTTTTTATCCGGTAAAGTATTTCGCAGTTTTCATGCGCCGTTTTGAAACATTCACAAGTCAATATTAAAATGAGCACATTAGAGGCTTCATTTATAACAAAACGCATTGTAGAATAACAGAAATGTCACGCAAATCATGCAACAAGACAGTTTGATGTGCTGTTGATAGAACTTACCATGAGTGCAGTTCCCTAAAACGCCCACCCATGATCCCTCTTTACACTTGAGATGCCACGTTTGACGACTGGAGTAACATCCGATCACAATCACGTCATTGGTTCTCTTCAGCCAGGCGTCTTCCGGTGGAATAATATCCGAACAACCAATGGCTGCAAGAGATTAGTGCATAGGCCTCGCACGTCATATTTACTTTATGAATTATTCCATATGAAATTCTTAAATATAATCCTTGTATGCACATATTTCAGTAATTATTAATTAATTTGCTTCGAAGGCCAAAAAGAGCAACGTGTTCCAGAGTACATAATTATCTGAATGGCCATTATTAAGCTTAGTTAAAATTTTGTCCAAAAGATCACTCTAACCTCGCACGGTTAGGATGAAGCGTCTGTTGCTACCAGTAGCTGCTTGTTGATAAGAGAAATCAATGAATATGTTAACACCATTTCCAGTTGATATGCATATCTCCTTTTCCCTCTGTTGCGCTCCCACGTAAATTGAAACATTTCGGTTTCCTGCCTTGTCGACAATGACGCCATCGTTACGGTACGACGGCTTCGACCCTTCTGAATTCTGAGCAGAGTTTGAGACTGTGAGGTCGATCAGACTGACAAAAATTCTGAGGCCAAGAGGCGCTTCGATTGACCACGGTTGATACTTCGTTCCACATATAGGCTGAGCTCCATCCGTAACTAGTATATTAGTTGGACTCTTTGAAGCGATTACGACACACGAACGTTCCTCGTCTACAACTAGAAGGCCTGGGCATCAGTGAAAAAGAGACTTAAGTTTAGATATCACACTCGTACCATAAGTCTCACACTTTGCAAATAATTAGAGAAAGGACAAACTTGCGGAAGAGATGTTTACTCCAGCTGTGACAGAAAATCCAGTTTCCAGGTCTCTTAATTCATCAACTCTTGCCAATTGCCATTTCATTGACATGTCATAGGAGTTAGTTATTATTAGTTACTTATTCAATTTCATTTTTCATTTTTCTGGAGACACAAGCAAGCAGCCTTAGCGATAAAGCATATGCCCTACCAAGTAAGAATTTTATATTTTTAATCCAGCTAAGGAATGAATACAATTCTATTCCTTGCGGATTGATGTTCTCACTGACAATGTAGGCCTACGGCGATTCGTGTCATGGGCTTAATTGAAATTAGTTTGGACAATGGGTTGAGATGATTGGCTTACACTCTTGATGGGGAACTGGAGAGTACGGTGTTCTAGTGTTTAGCGTGCAGGGCTGTCAGTGTCAACCGTTGTTTGCAGACTCAAATCCCCACAAAGGGCAGACAGTTGTGTCGAGACTTCTGCTCCACCTTCGTCTCCTTTCAATCCGCAAGGAATAGAATTGTATTCATTCCTTAGCTGGATTAAAAATATATAATTCGAACGGAGCTATATAATGATCACACACTGCTGGTGGGAAGGTGAGGCGGAGGAGTTGAGGATTTACCACCCACCTGCAGTCGCCGACGCTAAGAAAATGACGTCGCTGACGTCTCAAAATCATGGCTGCCCGGGACTGCTCTTCTTCTTACTCTACTTTGGCATAATAAATAATATTACGAAATTAATTAACCCCGTTATTTCAACAACTCAGCGAATCGCCTGGCAATTTATGCTCAATTTGGTTCTGTTAAAATTTAGAGCAGTTCTTTAAAACATGCAATTCTGAAATAACACTATACATGCATATGCCTCATAGATATACGTCAATCTACAGACATGACTTCAGGAAGTGACGTGAAATTGAGGAAAAATCTGTATTTCTGATCGTTTTCGTGTTAATTGTTCGCCCGTATGAAACTTGCTTCAGACGACTTAAGTTTATCAGGTGCCTAAGAAATGTGCAGTTAGCCAATAGGATATAACCAGACGATGAGACATTAGACAAAATGCATGAAACTAACTGCTGATGCATTCGAAGCTGATTTCCAGATACATCTTGAGCCCAGGGAAGCAAGGTTGAATCTTATCGTCCGGAATGTCCGAGAGACGTATATCGCACTCAGCCATTCCAGAGCATTTCTTATCTAATATGGCGAGGACATCAGCTGAACAGCCGAGATATCGAGGATCGTCTCCCACAATCGCTTTATGCGCCGCCACTTCCTCTGACTTCACGCATCGTCCTATGCGCATTCGTCCGTATGTGGCGCTTCTCAGAAGAATCACTTCATTAACCAGACATCGTGGTTGAAACAGCTCAAGCATGCAAATGTCTTCCACTCCACCTAAGGTTTCATATAGAACAAAGATTAAGCAATGACAAGAAACGAATTTCAATTATATAGCATAATAGCCCCATTACTAAGTCGTAATTGCAAACTCAACATTTCTAAAGTGCTGCTCTAAAGCTAAACGCAGGGACCAATACATTGAGCAGTAGTAAAATAAAGCTTCAGGACCTGATTAATTCCTATTAACCAAGTGGAGTCGTGGCTCACCCTGGTGAATCATCTATATAAAAAAGTAATTAGAAGGTACGACACGAAGCTCCATCTATCGAATGAAAACAAAGCAATTTTTAGACCATTTTGTGAAAAAAGAGGTAGATTGAAGGAGAAGGATGGTAGACGAGTGGAATGGTGGAAGAGATATGAGATGATAAGGAGGAGGATTGAGAGGGGTGGGGAAAAAGAAGAAAAAGGGGAGAATATGAGATGAGACGATACGATACGAGATGGAAGAGAGAAAAAAAGAAGAAAAATTGAATTATTTGTCGGAATAGTAATCTCTTTATACTGCCCAACTATATAGCCGTGTGAGATAAAATTATAAATATTAAAACCGTTAAGAATTAAAAGACAATTTATAGTAAAGGCTTTTATGTAAAATGCAAACACAAAATGCAGTCGACAAGATTCATACCCAGAACTGTGACGATAGGCCTATCTGGTTTCAAATTGAGATGCTGACCAACTGGTAGGGACTATACATGCACTTCTGTACTTACTTAGCGCAATTACTGTCTGGCAAATCGTCAATTGATGGTCGTAGCATTTTCTGTAGAACGCTAATCTCATGCGAGCTCGAACAACACATATAGAGTCTACATGTCAGTATAAAAAATTATGGTTTATCCTTAAATTTAAACTTTACTTAAACGTTTGACCTAACAATATAATGGTTACATGCATGTAGCTAGCGGAACTGATAACGCATCCCGAAGAATGACCAAGACTCACGATAAACACAATTCTTTAAAATCGAAGACAAAGTATTTAACAGTGGCAAACCTCGTTCTTTCCTGAATTCTTCGGACAATGATATCCGAACCAACAGCGAGAACAGGTCCACGAAAAATATATTTCTTACGATGAATTTCATGATTAAGCTCCGATCATTATATGTAACGGACGATTATAATTATTATCAATATATTATCACTTTGCTACAAGTATTTTCCGCCAAACAACTCTGTTATCGTATTTAAACTCTTTGACCATCAGTGGTCTACATGTGCATGTATCGTCCCAGGTCTATAAATCAAAGAAACCATTGCAATGATGATCGTTATCATACACTTTGTTCCTACTCACAAAGAGACGAAGAGTCTGCTTCCCATACACCTACGCGCATTGATCCGATAAAATATTGTGATTGTAATATAATCATGTAAATGCGTAGGGGTCGTCTCAAAACTTGCAATTGTAAACCATTTGGCACAGATAACTTGTAAACACTAAGCAAAATTTGAAGACGATACTTAAAAATTGAGATAGGTGCAATAAGATGCGCAAAATCAATGATGATCATTTACCAATGCCAATTCGTGTTTGAAGGACGCCTTTAAAAAATTGGAAATGGCGTAGAAGCACGGCGCATCACAGATCAAAATGAGAAGGTTTCAAAAAATCACTTTATTGAGAAGATTCAACTATTCGATGTGAGATTGTTCTTAGCATCTAATTTAGTCAACGTCCCCCACCTAGCAAAAAAGGCCTAGTCAACATAGCGGACTGGCAAGATTCGAATCTGCTTCCAACTGCTCTTCACGCCATGTGTTGTCGATTATTTTATCCCTCCACACAAATATCTGATCCATCCTACGAACGAACTCAGGTATCACAATGTCTAATAAAATTGAATCAACTGATAATATTCGGTTGTCTATTACTATTAGTAGTGCACAGGTGTGCGTTTTCAACGCTGCCCTATTTGTTTAGTCTCTTCGATTGCTATAGTCATCCAAAGCAAGCAAGTATAGTCTTTATTGTTTTCCAACTGCATATTTGCTCGTCGGTGTAAATACATATAGACAGTGTTTAATGTTCCTTTTTTGCCCTCTTTTATTTAACTTAGCTTGCGTAAAGTTTGTCATGATTAGACGTCGGTTCGTTGGTTCGTCGGAGTCCTTTCAACTCTTTTTTCGGTATGTTCCCGTCGACCTATAGAGCTGAAATTTTGCATAACTCAAAAATTGAGAAAAAAATATAAAAAATGAGCAAAATCAAATATCGCTTACCCACTCGAATGAGTCCTTATCAGGCAAGTTTAATGATCCATTAAGTAAATGGATCGATTGCGCCATCTACCACATTGCTAACAGTCAGTAAAAGAGGGTCCCAAAAACCCATGTTTTTACTTTCACTTATATGAACCTTTTAACTAGTGAAACTACATGTATACGCTTGACTAATAAAACGGAGGTGCAACTGCTGACTTAGAGATTTGCGACACAACCATCATCATCATCACAGGTCTAAAAGCTGAAAACGCAGAGTAAACCTAGCGCTCACGATAACTAGAGTGTTAAACAAAATTTATAGTCTTTTTAAATTTTGCTAACCGCTGTCACGTATGCGCTACTTTAAGATGTTTTTGTATTTATTTGAACACTTTGTCATTCGCATATTTTGCGCTGATGCTGGTTTAGCCATCCAGAGAGTAACTTTTTGAATTGGTGTACCATGGCTTTGATGCAGAACAAGTGATTGCTTTGGAGCTCCGTTCATAAGCAAAATATTCTCAAGCCCGAGTAGACAAATTGGTTTTATCTCTGCCTATTGAATTGTTGGCGTCATGGATGTGGCTGTCTCCATAATAACTTGGCATCTGCTGATGGTTAGAGAAACGATCTGCATTATTCTCAGACAGTTGTCTCATCGCTGCACCCAAAGAAACTTCAGGATTTACAGATTCACCTCTTGTCGATATAATTGTATAGTTACGCGCTATATTGTCTTTGTTACTCTTACTTCTGTTGTAGAATCTGCAATGATAAAAGATGCCGTGAATCAAGCAGAATAGATAGCAAGCAGTGTGAGGATCAGGTAAATATTGACAATTTCATAAGCGATAGCGATTAATCTAAGTTTCGAAACATTTGACTGGAATCCAATCAAACAATTTAAAAATTATGAGCGTTTTAGAATTTCTAGACGGCTCTAACTAAAGCGTTATAACTCAACTTACGCTTGGGCAACCTCACAGAATCAAACGATAATGCGGCTGCAGCAATCAAGATGAATTGGGCGAAGAACGTTAGCAGAGACCGTTAGTACAGGAGGTAGAGCAGGATGCCCAATTACCACCGACCTCTATATCGATTAGCGTGTGCTCAAGTCTTAAAGGTTACAAAAGATGTTCCCATGATTGTTGCGACATTGAGAAGAAAAGGTGCCATGTTGTTGGATTGTTATGATCATGCATGCGTTCCAGCTGAAAATATCCTTGAAATGAATGAATCACTTGTCTGATGATTCTCTTTAGAGTCCTATTTAAGCATGTGTGTAACTGTGTGTTACCATTTGAAATGCTATAACTACATCTACTTACTTTCGTAGATAAACAGCTCCCACGCAAGCGATAGTCAGACAAATTGCCAAAGTAAACCCTCCGATGGCAACAATAGCCAACACTGCAAAAAATAGAACTGTTAAGGCTAAGATCCTTATCGTTTGTATAACTATGTGTGATAGCTGTGTTTAGCACCTTAATTAAATAATTAATTAATTAACAAAATTGTGTGGCACAGTGGCCGATCGGTTAGAGCGGACGGCCCGTAACGTTCAGTGTGTGCTGAGCGATCGGGTTCAACCCTCATCCAGGGAGTCACTGTGTAGGGACCTGGAGCAAGTGCTTTGCGCACAATTGCTCTGCAGTACAATTGCAATTGCGCCATCGAGGCGTGTGTGTGCACTTCTGAGCACAATGTTCGAAGAAGGGCGGTATCAAATTTCGGTAATAAAAAAAATTAAATTATACTTAAAGTATATGTAAGATGCAATCAGATACATGTAATATACTATTTTTAATGTTAGCTTCAACACACTTTGATTCAAACTGAGCCTCATCTTGTGGTGCAAATGATCGACGTCGCTACTCCTCTCGTTGCTGGGTCTCTTCCTTAAGCTTTTCATATTTATCTGTCGTCATCCAACCCATCTTAGTAACGAGTCTCCAGTCACTGTGTGTCCCAAATCCATTTCCCTTGTCTCTTTCTAATTGTGGGTATCAGGGCTCTTTCTTCTTCAATCCTTTCCATCACTTCTTCATTTTTGTGTGTTCCGTCCAGTTGATTTCTCCCTATTTCATATCTTCACATTTCAAGATCCTCCAATTCCCTAATGTCCGGTTTTCTCGTGGTCCATTTCTTTGCTCCGCGTGACTCCGCATTCTAAATCAGATTTTCTTTATCATTCTATTCGTAAGAAAGTTCATCCTTTTTGTCTCGCATTTGAAATAACTATTAGGATAGGCCTTTGGAGGAATAGGATTGTATTGTTGACACATCAAATAACAGACTGAAATGTTCTGGATTCAAATTGTTAAAGAGAATTGATCAGCATTCGAATAATTACTAAATATATATATGCAACATAATAATTTTATGTGATTGAGAAATTACTCACCCTAGAAAAAGAATAGAAGAATGTGAAGCTTATTATTCGCCTATGGTATTGCATCTAAGCATTATGCCTACCTTGGCCTTTGTTTGATATTGTACTTTTGTATTCTGTCGCAGTTGCCAACTCATGCAAAGAAGCATCTGTAAAATAAATGTAGTGTAACAGTGATATTAGTAAACACTGCAATGGACCAAGTTCAAGTGTTTCTTTCAGTAGGTTTGTCGGTTTATCGTCAAGCTCCATTGTGTTGTATTCATTTTGATTATTCTAGAGAGCCCACTTGGCGATTTTTTTAAAAATTATCTCTCGTTAGTTAACGACAGGGTCACCAGTTGTTCGTTAATATAATGCTGCCATTGACTGGCTAATTAATGCGATGAATCTGATAATGCAACTACTTAAAAAATTGCTATTGCTCGTTAAAATCGATACTTGTTGGAAGTAAATTTAAAATTTAATATTAAGCAATAGTATTACAGAACTTAGTTAATTTCATTTTATAAGCCTAATATCATTTTAAGGCCCCGTTTAAAGCAGAGGCCCAGGCCAAGTGGACCGCCTGGCCTCCCTCTGATAGGGCCTGTGCCAATAAGTTGCCTGTGCGCATAAGTTACTGCAATTCCCGATCGACCGCCCACGATTCTAATTTCAGCTGAAAATAGTTGCATTACTAATAGCGGAACTGTTGTTTGCATCCCATACAGCAGCATTGTAGCGATACAGATATTTCGATCGTGTGAGCGAATTTCGCTTCTTTCCTTCTTTTGTTAGGCGGCGGCGTTTGTCAAAACAAATGACATGTAGGCCTATAGTGTAATGGGCGCCCAGCGTGGTTAAATTCGACTCATGCAATAACTCGTCATAATTCGAACATACTGTTCTTGTAATCATATTGCGGTTTTTCAGTTTGAAACTAAACGAAGATTAAAAAAACTACTGTATAATATTCCTAGAACATTAATTGGCTCAATTATTTCGTTGACATCAAGGCAATTTGAAGGCAATTTAAGAATGACAACAGCATAGTTACGATAAATCTAGAGCAAAACCTACTAGACACAGCAACTTTCAATAGCATAGCTAGTACACATGACCGGCATTTACATTTAGGCCCAATTCAGTTTTCATCAATTTGTCTTCAACCATGTATGGACATGTTGATGATGATGATAATGATGCCTTGGTATGTTTTCTGCTAATATCGATGGCACGCATTTCAATCAAAGCTGATTTATCTCACCTTGAGTGCAGTTTCCTAAGACGCCAACCCACTTTCCTGTTTCACAACGAAGATGCCATGTCTGACGAGTGGAGTAACAGCCAATTACGATCGAATCATCTTTCCTCTTCAGCCAAGAATCTTCCGGTGGAATAACATCCGAACAACCGACAGCTACATGTATAATAGAACAAAGAAGCTTTGTCCGGTATATTTCAACATTTTTCAGAATTTCTTTCCTTTAAAGATTCTCGAGTTTCATAGATCTCTTGTTGCAAACTGACTAATTAGAACCATTTATAGAGCATTTTTCATAGACATTAAACTCCTGGCTGCTTTCCCTTAACAATTGTTGCCGGCAGAAAGCCATAACAGTTCTGCGTTTATTAAGATTTGTATATGACACCAATACCAAGGTAAATTAGGTACGGTATTAGCAAAGTTTCAGCGCCAAAAGATGGTCACTGAGTAAAGTGCAATCACAGATAACACATGAATGTATTTATTCATACCTCTCACTTCCAGTAAAAATCGAATTGCCCTGCTGATGTCTTGCTGGTCTGATGGGTTGAAGTATATGTCAACTAACTTTCCAGATGATAAAAATAATTCCTTTTCTCTTTCACTACCACCGACACAAATCGATGCATTCTTCTTGCCTGGCGTATCGACGGCAACGACGCTGTTACGACAAGACTGTGGTCTGTGCTGTCCACTGTTTTCACTCAAATACGTTGAGAAATGTATTAATCTAATGAGAATTTTTTGACCAATCGGTGCCTCGAGCGTCCATGGTTGTGACTTTGTTCCACATATTCGTTGAGCGGCATCCATAGCAACAATGCTAGATGGAGTCTTTGTAACGATAACAGTGCACGAACGCTCCTCATCTACAACTTTAGAGGCAAATGATTCTAGGTCACTCAGTTTAAAAAACATCGTCTACACAGTTTCCGTCAGTCTTAAATGCTACTGCTGGGTCCATAGCACGCCTTCCTCGGTTCACAAAAACTTCTATATTATATTAGTGAAGTCTGACACTGGCTCCCGATCATCGAATGTTTCCAATATGAGCTCATCCTCCTGGTTTCCAAATCCCAACTAGGCCATGCCCCAAACATCTCTCTGACTTCACGCGTAAGCCTCTCTCTGCAACATGGACCTGCCCCTTGCGTCCAGCCTTTTGGTCATCCTTGGTTCAATGCCGGGCATTTGCTAATAGCCTCTCCCTCTGCAACGGTCTAAGCTAATGTCTGAGATTTCCCTCGCGTCTTAACGCTTTCCCAAGATGTTTCTGTCGCCACGAGCCTTCCGCACTGAAAGCGTCTCTGAAAAGGTGCTCTCTGCACATTTTTAGATGCGATTTGATTGGTGAACATCAACTTTCTATTACCGACTACTTGAATTTCTCAATAAGTGATTGTCGCTTAATAGGCGCAGTCCAGAAACAACGAGAAATAAGAAATATTGTTCTACATAATTCATGCAATTCGTGCAAATATTCACGTTTTCTTATTGTAAGTCAGTTTAATTCCTAAATTAACTGACTATGAGTATTTTAAGTTGCACTTTCTGTTATTCATCACATTCTAATATCTGGTCTATTCTATTCTAGTCTAACGTACTTCCAACGTCGTTTATGTCATGTTATAGAGTCGTCGACTCGTCGATATCTCAAAATAGTAGAATGGCACAAAAGTGCCTTTGACGGTCGATTCATAAGATCAGCGGAGTTGGCAAAGGTTGCATTGTACGCTTTTAGTGATAATATTCTGGTTTTAATTTCATCAATAGAGGGTTCAATATATCGGTTGAATCAGAGATTTATTTTTAGCCCTCTTTAAGAGGATGTTGATTTGACTAGTCTGAAACGTTTAATTAATTAATTAATTACAATGTTTTTCGCCTGCACATAGGCTGGTCAAAATACATGTATGCGATATCAACGAAAGCACGAACAGTGTCTTATCTACAGACCTATCGGTTCTATGCCATATTTGTCATGGCTTTGGTACTAGGCAGCTTGTTAGAGGTCGTCAGAGGATGTTGAAAATTTACTTACTCGCGACGCATTTGTAGCTGATTTCTAGATACATTTTTAGACCAGGAAAGCAGGGCTTGATATTTTCATCTGGAATGTCAGAGAGTCTTATCTGACATTCGGTCTTTCCAGAGCATTTATGGTCCAGTATCGATAACACATCAGCTGAACAGCCGAGATAACGAGGATCTTCTCCAAAGTGTGGACCAATTGCATGAATCTCTTCAGCTGGTATGCATCGACCAATGCGCATGCGTCCATATGTGGCTGCATTCATCAGGATGACTTCATTTTTCAGACATTGAGGTTGAAACGATTCTAGCATACATATATCTTTAGTTATCCCTAAAAATCAGACATTATTAGCCTTTGAAGAAGCGAGGAAATTACAATAATGCTATACGAAAGGCAATCATAATGCGTGTGAAGCAAATAATTAGGATATAGGCTTACAGAAATACATGACGAATAAACTCATAAGTACACTTTTTAGAATCTATTTGACCATCTGCATAGGCCAACTATGAGTCTAAGACATCTTATTATGCACAAAATATTTACATTAGACAAAAAATTAAAAATTGCGCAGATATCAATTAAATCAATTACATATTTGATAATACCACTCAACGAAGTTCAATAAACTGGCATGACAGCATTAATTTCTTTGAAATTCGCCTACAATCCCTATAGTATACATGTGTCTATGATTCATCCTAGGCATTTCTGAGGAATCTGTCAAAGTATCTCAATGTAACATGACTTGGAGAAATAGCCTCTAACTTGCAGTGATTCTAATTACATCGGGCCATACACCTTTATCTAATCTACCCCCTTGCAGCATATTAGACTCTTCGTTTCGTCCGCTGTCCATAGTATGACCCTACTCACTTTTCTAAACATAGTGCAATCCGTTCTGAATAAGTTTAGGGCCTACTGCAATACGTCTTTGCTGTGAATTATCAGTAAGTTACTAGCCTTGGTTTTGACAAACACAATTTTCAGTAAAAGTGAAGACTATAGGCAGCCGCATGAATCATAGTATTACCTGGTTCTATCTTCAAATCTTCAGACAGAGATACTTCAATTAGAATCCACATCATTTGCACGTAGAGTAAATTTCTTAGATGCAGTTTCATTGTTAGGAGACTTAATATCGTGCACACAGTTTCACCGTAGGATTATAATTTTTGGTTGCAAGGCTGCAACGATTTACTTAATCATTCAGCAATACAGTTTAGCCTTGTAATAAGCTTAGCTGTTGAATCGTTACCAAAATGCTCAGCTCTTAGCAAGTAGAAGTGATGGTGAGTCCTAAATGCAAAATAAGAAACTGGTCTAGGAAATCGCGTATGAATTCAGTGAATTCAGAATCCACGGTAGCATACCAATAAGTAGGTAGGTCAGGGATCGTCTCAAAAATGTAAATTTCAAAGCTGTTGGCTTATGCGTTCAATGTAGGCCCACGCAGCACTTTTATAAATTCTAGAGCTGACAATTATGATTACCGTGTAGATCTTGGTTACTGGGCACATGCACAATGACAATTATTCTGTTGGAAAAATAGGTATTGACCAAGTGTTGAATGAGCCCGCTGTTTTTTTCTGATTTTCGCCTCGAGCTATTTGTGAAGAAATGATTCATACATACCCAAGATATACTCCCAAAGTGTGGCTAGATCCCCTATGATATGTCGCATCGAGCATCTGCTAGTGCACGGGTTGATATGGTTTGGCGGAGTTTTGATTTGTTATATTTTAGGGTGCCGATCGGCTCTCGGTCGCTTCTCACGCCAAAAGCACAAGAAGTCTGTGCAAAAAAGTAATGATACAAAAAGAAGGAGATAACAAGGTAAAGGAGGTTGTGTTTGGTGTAGAAAATTGAGGCTTGTTCGACTAGTAGTGAATTGTGTTGAATTACATGCTCGAAAGCGACGTGTGAGTTGAAAAAAGGTGTTGTCGCGATCCGTTCAGACAGGAAGTTAAATTTTTTTGTTAGTCTGGTAATTGTGTCTTTTTATCTTGATCTTGTATTTACGTGTGTGTTATACAGTCTACAGGTTTTGTTGAATGATGAAGGGCTGCATTGACGCACATAATTGGGATTTTAATAGATATAGGTTTCAATGCAAATAGTCTACTATTGTATTAGAGAGACTAAATGCTGACTTAATGCTGTATGTTGTTAGGGAACATTTCTCAAGTCCTCTTGCTTTAACTGTTTGATCACAAGTAAAATATTCTCTTAGTAATTATTGCAAACATGAAATACGATAATAATGGCTACAAATATAGTCAGTTTGAGGTTAGTCGAACTGCAATGGATGAGAGAGTTAATGCAGTGTCTGCATGAATGATGACACAATTTGGTGCATTGTCTGAAAATCCGAGTAGGCTTATGTGGTGAGCAAAGAAACGCACGTATAGGCCTACCTTATAAATATCCGCAGTAGGCGTTACGTATCCTGAGTGAGCCCGCTCTTTGCAGCGCCACCAGTGACTATCGATTAAGGTAATTCCAGTGGCCACGTCAGCCACCCTCCACCAAGACGAAAGCGCTCGGCTACAGGGGCGTAAACGGCCCACGTAGACTTGAATGCATCTTAAATGAAACGTATACCTGATTTGCGTAGATTTTCAAACAAAATGTTTGAGTGGCTCAAACGAAGACAATTCTGGGTCTAAAGCATCTTAACTAAATAGATTAATTATTCGTTTTCAGGGGCTGCATGCAGTTTGATCTGGTTAGCTCTTATTTGATCTGATGTGATTCATTTCGTCGACTCGGATCTGATTGGGTGGGACCGTTTATGAGTAGGCCTACGATATGCATCAACTGATTCGAGAATAATAGATGTCATCTGAACACGTTCAGATTGTTTTATTATAATCGATTTAGTTCAGTGGATGATATCTGCGTATTATTCAGCCTAAGCAATGCTTTGCAATTATTAGTTCATCCATGACACAAAAAACAGCTTAAAGCGATAATCTGAAAATAAAAAAATCATTTATCAAATTTATGTGTGGAATTTCTGCGTGATCAACTTCGTTTAATGTGTTTAAAAAATTTAGCGCACAATAATAATCTAGGGATAAAACGTCTTAGCTTTAACAAATCGACGATGTGCTCTAATGACTGTTGACTGTTGAGAGTAATCTAAAATGTTTCGCTGAACGTTTCTAATGGACAGAATTATCCACATCATTGTGTCCGACATAGACTGAATAAGTTGGCACATGTTGCAGATTCAATCCGTTTCCATCACAGTCGGTTGCAACACTCGAGGGAAACGTCTGGTTCATGATGAGATTTCGATTTGAATTTACTTGTGCATTCAGAGTTTTGTAATCTTGGCCTTTTCTTCCCTTCGCGTTGACTCTGAAACATATGACTTCAATTACTGACTTTAAATAGTTCAACAAGTACATGAATAGATGATCCTCGACAGCTACGTGTATTCCACCTGGATAACAATAATTCCATGGAGGGTTCAGCCGCAGACAATATTATTCAAATGTGTATATTCTCCACCATTTAGCAGAGCGCTAGACTTCAGAAATGGTACGTATATTATATAGTATATCAGTGAAAACGTAGGAAATTTTTGCCATAAGAAACAATTCATACGGTGCGCAAGGCCATAAATTCTTTTATAAAGGCAGCGGTATAGTGTCCTACTTAGAGATATCCAATGTAGAAAGAACTCTCTTATCAGTCACTTCTCCGATCGTTAATTTTTTGACTCGTTCATCTCCTTTTCCAGATTGCTGTTTAGCGTAAGTTAATGTTACTTAGCCACAAAAAATCTGCTATTTATGTTGTGTCGTTTTTTCATTATCTCCTTTGATTTGTGTCTTGCTTGCATACATGTAGACTTACGTACTCGCTATCTTTTCGGGAGCAATCACCTTGTTATAACAACGAAGGCTGTAACCCGATCATTACTCTGTTTACGTTGTGCAACACATCGGTTGTAAGTGGTTTATTTGACAACCATTTGTTTGCTGACAATCTGCAAAATGTAGTTAGAATGATCCATTTAAGTCTACTAAATTCGTTGAACAAAGAACATCGTTTTTATCGTTTTCAGTGACTGTATTTGTACATTAACGTTGAAAAAAATAACGCAAATATTTATAATTAAAGTGACTTAGTCTGTGACTTCGATGCAAAGCATAACTTAAAATCAGTAATTCAAAGAGTCTCGAAATTTATTACTTCTTACCTTCGTAGGCAGATGACTCCGATGCACCCAATTGCCATACAAATGGCGAGAGTAAATCCAACAATGGCAACACTGGATACGACTAATGAAAACAGTTGAGATAAGTGTCAATCTAATGTTATATTAGAAATGTGAACAACATTACTGTCGCATTATTGCAGAAATATAAACGCTTAAGAAGCTCTACCATACGCCATATACATGATGTTGATATGTCTCTTCAAACTGTCTTAATTTTATTTGCCAGAGACTGAATTGCTCTTATTATAGAAACACCTCTGTAAAGAGTGTGACCATTGTTTTTATATATGTTTTTTTAAACTGCCAGTGAACAAGCAATATAAACGGGTTTACTAGCTCATAATTTAGTAATAAGTAACAGCGCTGCTTAGGCCTTTCAACCTAGGCTCAAGTAGGCACACTGCAAGTCTAGATGTAATTAGATAACATGGCCGATGTGATCACGCAAATGTTGGAATGGCTAAGTAAGCGAGCACAAAAAATCACGTAATACGCTGAAAGTTTCGATCTGATCTTTTTTAAGGATGCACTGCAAATATAAATGCTACGTTTGAGTAAAGAAAATGTTACATAAGTTATAATCGAGTAATAAAAGAATTTTAAATTGTAAGGAAGTCATGATTATTCTAAGTCGTACTTAGCTCATCATTTGTGAGTTTTGACCCAGTTTCCGAAACCGCGTCCGAATGATGAGTATGCAATTCTGCAACATATTACGCAATTGAAGTTCAATCACTCGGTGGATTTAATATCTCAGAGCATGAGTAAAGACAGACAAAGTATTAGACTGTATATGCAAAGAACTTCATTAGCAACATAGGCCTACTGTAAGAAGGAACACTTCGAGCTGTTTGTGATTCAATTACAGGCCTACGTCTATAGGCGTAGACATATGCATTTTGTAGAGACATCAATTTTAATTTTAGAAGCTTATTAGCGAAATCTTGGAAAAATTGCAATGTTCAACAATATTTCAAGTTCAGCTGAAAGTCAAACGTCTATAGCATTTATTTTGTGTTTGATCATAATAGGCGTGTTAAATTGCAGATAGTTAATGAGAAGCTCTGACCTTGCTGTGAGCAGTTTCCAATGACACCAACCCAGTTTCCTCCTTTGCAATAGAGATGCCATGTTTTACGACTGGAATAGCAACCAATCACAACTTCGCCGTCGTTCCTTTTTAGCCAGGCATCTTCAGGTGGAATAATATCCGAACAGCCAATTGCTACAAAAGATTTACGCTCATTTACCTTAATAGTCATAAATTATTTTTCAATACGAAATATTTTATATATATGAAAACAAAGAAAATCCCGCTTGGTACGTGACATGAACTACGTATTGTTAAAGAAGTAGGCCTAGGCCGCATTCCCTGCAGTGATTGAGAGCAAAACAACTTACATCTAAAAAGCAGGCACAATTCATAGCCAACACCTGAAGGATTATGGAACGTTACCCATTCCCGATTGTTAGTATTTTGTGAAGTGCCCTTGTATCGGCATGGCCGCGTAAACTGTCTTCATTATTATTATTATTATTATTATTATTATTATTATTATTATTATTATTGTTATTATTATTATTGTCATTAATCCCGATTCAGTCAACTGTCCAAATCTTCCATTATCGAAGTGCTGAATCAGGGTCACAGGACGAAATCTATCATACCACGACGTATTGATTCTTGTACACTTCCATTCTATCGCGTCTGGACTGCTGTAACTCGGTCCTGGTGGGCTTTGGGAGTTCCTTACACGACAAATTCGATCTCTTCTAAGAGGTCAAATATTCATAGCCAACCCAGATCAGTACTTGCATACATTTTATGCAGGCACTCATGGGTAACTCACAGGTTATGCCAGTTTTATCAAGTTGTCTTGCAATCCGCCACGTACGGTTAGTCTTCTCTAAGACTCAGAAGAGGGTATCCTTTACTAGTACAAAAAAGTAAACTGAAATAATAATAATAATAATTTGCAATTAACCTTCTGGGAACTAGTGTAGGCCTATAATAAATTATATTTTATTTAATATACCTAAATATATTTCTAAGGCATGTGTTGATATTATTAAAAATCCTAAAAACATTTTCCAACCTTGAAGTTGCAATATGAAAAGGCTGTCATTGTGGAAATTTTTCTTCTCATTTCCTACGGTTAGTATTATGTCGACTGCATTTCCACTGGATGTGTACAATTCTTTCGTCCTCTGTCCTTCTTCAGCACAGATTGTTTTGTTCCGTTTTCTTGTCTTATCAACAATTAATCCATAATTTAAGCAAAGTGACGTCAGACTTCGTCCTTCAAGAGTGGTCGTGAAAAAATAGAGAAATGTGATTCTGATTTGTTGTCCAACCGGAGCCTGCACATTCCACGGATGAACTTCTGTGCCACAGTTTTTCTTAATCATTGAACCGATTATATGAGTTGGATTCGCAGTGACTGCCACATCACACGATCGGTCATCGTCGACAGCTAAAGAATGAAGACACGTTTAGCATAAAGAACTGCCCGAATTTTGCTTAGTTTTTATAGAGTATGCTTGACATATATGATACAACATGGATCATTTGAGGAAGACGTAAACAATAGCACAGGCCTATAATGCTATTACGGTGTCAGTAATGGTTATCATGTGCAAACAAATTGAAAGCTTCTTGTGAATTCAAAGTTCTAGCCATATGAATTAACATACCCATTGTTCATTCGTACGCGCTTTACTTTTGGTGTTGTAAAAAAATATAGCCTATAGATACTTGCCTATTATGCAGTCATAGCTGACTTCAAGATATGCGACTAAACCGGGAAAACACGGTTTGACATTGTTGTATGAAACGTCAGCTGTACGAATGTCACATTGACTCTTCCCAGAACATTTTCGATCGAGAATGGACAAGACATCGGCTGAACATCCGAGGATTCGAGGATCGTCACCACCAGCCAACGACCGCTGAGCAGCGACTTCTTCGGCCGTAATACATCGACCAATGCGCATGCGCCCATAGGTAGCGCTTTTCATCAGTATCGCCTCATTTTTCAGACATTGCGGTTGAAACTGCTCCGAATTGCAATATTCCTCTTTGGTGTCTAAAGTAAAAGGCATATTAAATTTTAATTTCGAACAGAAATGAAATACTTGACTCGGACTGACAGTCAAATCAATATTTATTTGTATGTTAGTCTGTGTGGCATAGACTTTCGCGGCTAAGATCCTTGAGTGTCAAAAGACTAGCAGCCCATTGCCATCGAGCGAAGGCGTAGAATCCAGGCAACGAGCGTATACTGTGAACGTGCAGAATAGGTTCTGTCGGAGGAAGTTGTCTCTTCAAACAGTTCTCGATCGTTTAAATGTGTCTCAAAGCATTCCTGTCTAGATTCCATTGTTCACCGATTTCTGATGGCTGGCTTTAGCATTCATTTCTACTCCACCTCTTTCTTTCCCTGTTTTCCAGAGCATCGATCGTCACACCGTTAGTCAATCAAGAAACAGATGATTCAGACTCAGATCACCAAAAACTCGCTAGGGGTGCCAGCGTAGAGCAGGGCAAGGTCAGGCTGCGCGATACCAGCAGGCGGTTTCTAGAAACGAGTCAATCAGTATGAAACTGATAAAGACATTCTGGCTGTTTTCTAATGCCTGAACAGAAGCTCATCCGTGGACTGTAAACGCAACGGTTGTATAACAAAGCGGCATCAAATAACTTAGGCTAAATTTTGTCTGCCATCGGAATTTACCAATGGTGCCTTCCCAAGTATCAGTGTTTCTGCCAACCTTTGCGTCACTATTATCATATGCCATCAAGTAGATAAAAAATCACAGAATGCTCACACAAGAACAGGTGTATGACAAGGTTGTATCTTATCCCTATTCCTAATTCCCATTCCTAATTCGCCTGGCATTAGAAGTTGTAGTGTCACTCACTCTAAAAGAACGTCGATTAAGCAATCAAACAAAATGGAGGAATGGTAAACAATCTCTGATTTGCTGACGACTCCTCAACCTCGAATCATAGCTATATGATATTAATACACAAAAACTGACGAAACAGCTAGATGGCTTGGCCTAGGCCTAAGGATTAACACAAATAAAGCCAGAACAATGGTGATTGAGAAACCAAAGAGATGCCATTAACCATCACGATCAACAGGGAAGCTATTGAACTTGTAAATCAATTTGTCTATCAAGAAGGGCCAATAAACGCAGATGGCAGCAACGGAAGAAACATAATGGACCTAAAAAAAAATTTGACGCACTTTAAAAGATTTTGGTTCGATGAACAGGATACGGAGAGGCAATCAATTAACTCAAGAACAATGAAAAAAATATGCGAAACGATTGCATCCGTTTTTTCTATACGGATCCGAATTTTGGACAATGTTGTAGCGAGTAAGAAGTCTTACAGCATAAATGAGTTGCCTGCGGAAAATATTAGGTGATTCGAGACAACAATAAATAAGAAATAATGACACATGCCACTTATTTGGTATCTAAAAATAGCTCCGTTAGAGAATGTCCTTCAACGAAGACTTCGACGGTTTGGAAATATGGAGAGAATGACTGTTGACCAAATCCTACACAATGCACTGCAGGCAAGATTCGAAGTAAAAGGAAACAAAGGCAGAACAAAACTGCGCTGGATAGATAGCATAAATTTTGAGGATATACAATGACATCATTTGGACACACACTAGGGGAAGTATTGGGCATGTGACCGAGGATAATGAGGGTCATGTCCTTGTAACCATCTCCGCCACATGCCTGGCGTCAGGAATTGATAATGATAACATTATACAATTATTCTTGACTTCTGAAGATACGTTTATTCATGCATTTAACTTCTGAGACCTTATTAATCGTTATGACTACCACCTTTAGGCTTACTAAAAAAACACATTTAACTTCTACTGGAAAACTTGCCTATATTCTCTGTCTGCATAGCTGAGTGATATAGAAATTCTAGAAACTATGACTTATTTCATGATAACATGGACTGTTCAAGAAGCAATGTAACTGACCTGTGTTTTTGTAGGCTGTTTCAGCACTTGAGTTCATCACATTGAAGAGCACAACAATAATCATTAATAGCTCTGTGACGCTCGACATCGTGCTCACTTGAAATGTGCAGTAAAAGTGTCGTTCACAAAATGAAGATTACGAGGATATATTTACATGATGATCAGGCTGTTTTAGCTACCAGTGACTCTTTTCAGCTTATAACTTTCACGCAAGGCGTAAGAATCTTGACGACTACACGTACGTGCATAAAATTAACTACTAGGTCAGGGGTCGTCTCAAACGCATGAGCAGGCTTAGTATACTTTTCTTATGTACGATTTTGAACCATCTTGGTCGCCGGAAATGTTCATAATAGACTCCATTGCAATTGATTGCAATATTCTACTTCCAATTTCCTTCATTGCTTTATATTCTTTTTATTTGATATCCTGAATGACTGTATGCAATCCCATTGCGAACTCAATTAATACTGACAAAACTATGATCGTGTTTGCAAATAAATCTTCTTGATTTTTTAAATTCTTTATTGTTCTCTATAATAAGAACTTAATTCTAAATGCGAATACGCATGCCACTAACGCTCTGCTCTGCATAACGTCTGCAGGTCTAGATTCATGTAATAAGATTAGAGTTGAACCAAAGGTCTTCTTGTCTTCTCTTTGTTGCAAAGAAATTTAATTGTCAAAGAACCCAGTTAATTAAAGTAGGCCTAGATTCTAACTGCGTAAGGGGCCGTTCACATATTATATAACGCATAAAATCCCAATTTTTGGCCCACCTCTACCCCTAATAACGTTATATAACAGCAGCTGTGGACTCCACCCCTATATTATATAACAGATATGCTACATACTCCTCCCTAGTCTAAAAGCACGTTAAAGACATACTATCGACATAATTGTATTGCACAATTTGACACTTTTATAGCACAGAATATTAGTTAGCACTTTAATAGTAGTGGTTCAGCTAATAATTGCCTTTAACCATTTCAAGAACTGCAGTAAAAAATATCATCATACGCCCAATTAGCAATGTAAGACAAGCTATCTTAAAATTGTGTACTCTCTCGTGCCAATGATGATTAGACCGGATGTATGTAGTTCCTCTGCATCTTAATAATCGGAATTTTAATGGTAACTAATTGGATAGTCGACGATTGTCACCATGTATCGGTGTGTAGGCCTACTAATACAGCATGATAATGCATGGTAGTGACTTAGATCCAATCTAAAAACGTCATTTTTGTTTCCCTCCTGTTTTGCGCTAGAAATGAGGATAAAAGTATCACACAGAATCGATTGGTTTTATATTGTACTATCAGGTATTTATCGATAGGTTTGCGGTACAGCTCTACCCATTTAATAGCGTATGAGACAGAGTGTATACCACAACTGCAATTGGGTATTTAAGTAAACATAAATTACTTACACATACTATATAAAATGAAATCAAACATCATGATAGTACCTACCAAAATAATTCTTTCAAGTGAATTAATTTCAATATAAACCAGAATCAAAACAAAGCACGCAGAATTGAATTTTAGAGCGTTTACAGCTATATACAGGAAACTGTTAACATTGTAAACAGGAAATTGTTAAAAGTGGATTTATAGATAATAAATAAAAACGTAAAATCAATTCGCCAGATGGCAGCTAACTGTACCAGTTTTGGTTCACAACGTATTGAGAACTTCGATTAAACAAGTAATTTCCAATTGGCAGGCAAACAGGGAAAAATGGCATAAGCTGAGAAAAGTTTGTTAGCCTATATAACGAAACCTTCAACCTACCCCCACTTTACACAATATAACGCTAACAAAACCAGAACCCACCCACCTACCCATTGAGCGATAATTTGTGAACGGTCCCTAACCAGTTGGTTAGCTATGTGAAGAAGATCATTACAGCAGGGATCAACAGCTTATTATTTCTTAGTTTATTTTAAATCGATATTGAGACATGCGCTAAGTTGAAATTTTTTTATTGGAAACCGTTTAAAAAAAGTACATATTTAGAAATAGAGGAAATCACGTAGCTCAACTATCCATAATTCACTATAATATGATATCACAAATGATGGGCACTTTAACTACTGTAGTTATTAACCAGTAGTCATAGCTACTACATGTACATATGTACATGTAGTTGCCTAGTAGTTATAACTAGTTCTGAAGAAGTAGTTAAAGAAATAGTTATAACTATGTTTATAAAGTAGTTTTAAGTTAACTACAATATTTCACAGCAACTACATTTTTTCCAGTTTACTAGTTTCATCTTACACACATGTCTTTAATTTCATAACAATATTGGACGTTGAATACTATTGTGAGGAAGTGGGTTCCTCACAGAACAATAGAGACAGCCATTGGTATGTGAAGAATGACAGAATGAGAGAGAACGGTGTGTGGTCGTCTTGGAGCCGAGGAGAGTGGAAATGGATGTGCAATTGAAGAAGCAAGATGAGATAAAGTCATAGATTAAATGACCTTCGCGTTTTGTTGAAAACAATAAACATGATTGTCTTTAGTATTCAATAATACAATTCTGCACGTGGATTGCATTAACCATTTAGACGCAAGTTTGAATTCATCTTAGATTAAACGTTCACCTGATTTGTGGAGATTTTTCAAAGAAAAGATTTTAGTGGCTGAGACAACTACAATCCTGTGGTCTAAAGCATCTTGGCCAAAATGACTAATTATTCGTTTTCAGAGGCCATATACAGTTTCATCTGGCTTGCTCTGAATTGATCTGAAACATTCGACCAGTCGAATCAAATCAGATCGAGTGAGACCGTTTCTGATTAGAATATATTTTAACTGATTCGTTCAGATTGTTTGCATTATAATCGATTCGGTTCAGTGCATCATATTCGCATATTATTCATTTTAAGCAATGCTTTGCTCTTAGAGTCTTAATTAGTAGTATTTCGATAGCACATAAAACAGCTAAAAACGATAATCTGAAAATAAACAGATCATTTATGAAATTAGTGTGGAACTTCTGCTTTAGCAAATTAGCTAAATTTTAAAGTCAATAATGATAACCTATGAATAAATCGATATTTATCGAATCGACAACGCGCTCCACTGAATGTTCATAGCAATAGAAAATGTTTCGCTTAATGTTTCTATTGGATAGAATAATCCGCATCATTGTGTCCGACATAGACTGAATACGTTGGCACATGATGCATGTTTAAACCGTTTCCATCAAAGTCGGTTGCAACACTCGAGGGAAACGTCTGGTTCATGATGAGATTTCGACTTGAATTTACTTGTGCATTCAGAGTTTTGTAATCTTGACCTTTTCTTCCCTTCGCGTTGACTCTGAAACGTATGACTTCAATTACTGACTTTAAATAGTCCAATAAGGATAGATGAATTTCGACATGTACGTGTATTGCACCTGAATAGCAATTATTCCCTGGAGGGTTCAGCCGCGGATAATATCATTCAAAATTTCTACATTCTCCGTCATTTAACAGAGCGCTAGACTTCAGAAATTGTGCATCTATCAAATAGCACTTCAACGAAAACATAGGAAATTTTACAGTAAGAAACAATTCAGACGTTGCGCAAGGCCATAAATTCTTTTTAAATAGAGGCAGCGGTATAGAGTTCTACTTAGATATATCCAATGAGCAACTCTCTTAACAGTCACCACTCCAATCGTTTGGCTTCGTTCATCTCTTTTTCCAGATTGCTGTTTAGTGTAATTTTATGTTATTCAGCCACAGAAAATCTGGACTCTGTTGTCGCGTTTTAGTATTTTCTTCTTTGATTTATATTACACTGTCCACGTTGTGCAATACATTGGTTGTAAGTGGCTTCTTTGACGACCATATGTTTGCTGACGATCTTCAAACCGTAGTTAGAATGATCTATATAGGTCTACTATTGCGACTGATAAAAGAGCATATTTTTCCGTGATTGTATTTGTGCATTCACGTTGAAAAACGCGCGAATTATTATGATTGAAGTGACTTAGGCTGTGACCTCCATGTATGCAAAGCTTAACTTATAACCCCTAATTCAAAGAGTCTCGAAATTTATTACTTGTTCAGCTGCTGGTGCGCATCTAGCCAAATATATTGAGTCATCTGCGGATTAAGTCGCATTCGATTTGATGACATCCAGGCAGTTAGGGCATCTGTAGCTTGAGACATTGTTCGGACTGCCGAAGAAGTCTGGGACGATAAACAATACGCATACGATTGAACATCATCTGCATAAGAATGGAATGTAAGAGAACAAGATGCGAGTAGAGACTCGATATCTGCAGTGAAGAGAATGTAGAGAAGAGACCCAAGAACTGTTCCTGGGGACGCCAAAGGGGGCAGAGCGCCAGGGCGAACGAGATGAGTGATAGACAACAGATGTAGAACGCTCGGAGAGATCAGATTTCATCCAGCTGAGTGGAAGGTGTCTTATCCCAAAAGTTAAAGAGAGACGACTCAAGAGGATATCATGATCCACCAAGTCGAATGCAGCGCTGACATCATATAACACCAGAAGGGTTACTTGGGACCAGTCCTGGCACCAAATGTAAGGCTATATACTAGAATTTCTCCTACTTCGTCTCCTCTCTGACAAAGTATGTCAGAAAGGAGACCAAGTATTAGGGATTCACCGCCATCGTCATTATCATCATCATCAGCATATATAGTCATCAGCATAATCGTCTAACTGAATCGATTGTTCGCATGTTTGTATTGTGGAAATATTAGAAAACAATTGGTTAACGACGGCTAAATACCTTGCCCGCTGCTTGATAAGGACGGTGCAATAATTATCTATTCGAGTTTCATGTCTGCCTAAACAAATCCCTGCATGACGCGAGAAAAACGAAACTCGACAATTCTCAAAAGCAACGTTCACGTTGGTCTGAATGCCTTCGTCGTCTGCTAAAATATTTCCCTTAACCAAAAACACAACACTGAAAGACATTCCATATGGGTGACATGGTGGCCGATTGGTAATAGCAGTCGACTTGTAACGCGGAGAGTACGGATTCGAGTCTCGTTTGATGAGTCACTGTTTAGGACCATGAGCAAGTCCTTCGCGTCCAACTGCTTTTCAACACAACAGTTATTGCACCGTCGAGGCGTGTGTGAACTTCAGAGCTAATTATGAGGCGTGCAATAGCAACTTCTAGTTGCATTAAATTTCATATAAACACGATCAGATGTTTTTCCATTGAAATCGATACACTTCAGTGCATCATATTTGCATATTATTCAGTTTAAGTAAAGCTTTGCTCTTAAAGTCTCAGTAATCTGTTCATAGCCGATAAAATAGTTATATACGATATTTTAAAAATTATATAAACAAATCATTTATGAAATTAGTGTGGTACTTCAAGCTTTAGCAAATTCGTTTATGGTGTTTAAGCTAATTTTAGTCAACAATAATAACCTATAAATAAAGCGATATTTATCGAATCGGCCAGTTACTGTTCATAGTACTCAAAAATGTTTGGCTGAATGTTTCTATTGCACAGAATTGTCCACATCATTGTGTCCGACATAGACTGAATACGTTGGCACATGTTGCAAATTCAATCCGTTTCCATCACAGTCGGTTGCAGCACTCGAGGGAAACGTCTGGTTCATGATGATCGGATTTCGACTTGAATTGACTTGTGCACTCAGAGTTTTGTAATCTAGACCTTTTCTTCCCTTCACGTTGACTCTGAAACAGATGACTTCAATTACTGACTTTAAATAGTCCATTAAGTATAGATGAGTCTCGACATGTACATGTACTTGTATTGCACATGACAGAAATAATTCCATTGATCGGTCAGCTGCCGGCTATAATAATTATTAGAATTTCTCCATCCTCGTCTATCACAGAGCGCAGGACTTTCGAAACTGTACATATAATATACATATAATAATAATATATATAATAATATACATATTATATCAACGAAAAACAGGATAACTTTGCCGTTTGTAGCAATTAAGACTGTGCGAGAGGGCATAAATTCACTCTAATTATTCTAAAGGCGCGCGTATACTTCAAGATATCCAATCTATAGTACTCTCTTAATCAACAGTCGCTACATCGTTAGTGTTTTGACTCTCTCATTTACCCCAGGTTGATGATTAGCGTTATTTTATGTTATCCAACCGCAGTAAATACCTGCGTCGTTTTAGCCTCATTCTTCTTTGGTTTGTCTTTTGCTTGAATTGGCCTATGCATGCTCATGAATTTTACGTGAGTAATCACCTCGGTTTAACATCGACGACTGTTTTGGGCGTCAACATCTTACGATGGTCTGTGTCAGCTACTCGTGATTATTACATTGTTTACGGTGTTAAATGCATTGCTTGTAAGTGGCACCTTGGACAACCTTTCGTTTGAGGACGATCCTCAAAACTTATTTAGAATGATCCATATATATGTATAGGTCTGCTATTGTCATTGAAAAACGTGCATCGTTTTTCAGTGATTGCATGTGTGCATTCACGTCGAATAAACATGCGAACTATTATAATTGAAGTAACTTAATCAGACCTTGTACCACGATACATGGTCTAACTTATAACTCGTAATTATTCTCGACAGATTTTTCCTTCTTACCTTCGTAGGCAGATAACTCCGATGCACGCAATTGCCATACAAATGGCGAGAGTAAATCCAACAATGGCAACACTGGATACGACTAAAGAAAACAGTTGAGATAAGTGTCAATCTAATGTTATATTAGAAATGAGAACAACATTACTGTCGCATTATTTAAGTCAAAACGCTTAAGAAGGTCTACCAAACGCAATATTACATAACATAATGTTGATATATTTCTTCAAACTGTCTTTCATTTTATTTGCCAGAGACTGAATTGCTCTTATTAAAGAAATGCAGCTGTCAAGAGTGTGACCTTTGTTTTCATTTGTGTTTTTAAAAAAAATGCCAATGAACAGACAATGTTAACTCATATTAGTAATAATTACAGCGCCGCAGCTGCCATTTAGCCTAGGCTCAAGTAGGTACAGTCTAGATGCTATTAGATAAAATCGCTAGTGTGATCTTGCTAATGATTGAATGGCTAAGTAAGCGAACACAAAAAATAATATACATACTAAAATTTTCGATTTGATCTACTTTAAGGATGCACTTCAAATATAAATATCGCCTCTGAGCATAGATCATGAAGGCGTGCTATATAAATTCTGATCAATTGATGAAAAATGTAAATTGTAAGAACGTCATGCTTATTCTAAATCGTACCTAGCTCATCATTCGTGAGTTTTGACCCAGTTTCTGAAACCGCGTCCGAATCATGCGTAGGCAGTTCTGCAACATGTCACCCAATTGATGTTCATTCACTCTCGGTGGATCAAATATCTCAGAGCATGAGTTAAGACAGACACAGTATTAGACTGTATATATGCAGTAAAGGCTTGATAGAATGCATGGTGGCCATGAACTTCCTTAGCAAAGTACAGAAAGTAGGAATACTCGGATCTGTGTGTGATTCATTCAATATAACGACAATTTATATTGGTTTGTTCCATTTTGTAGACACCTATTTCTATTTTAGGAGCTTGTGAAGTCTTGCGCAGTAATATTTGTAGTTCAGCTGAAAGTCAAACGTCTATAGTCTTGTGTTTGATCATAATGGGTGTGTCATATTGCAGATAGTTAATGAGAAGCTCTGACCTTGCTGTGAGCAGTTTCCAATGACACCAACCCAGTTTCCTCCTCTGCAATAGAGATGCCATGTTTTACGACTGGAATAGCAACCAATCACAACTTCGCCGTCGTTCCTTTTTAGCCAGGCATCTTCAGGTGGAATAAGATCCGAACAGCCAATTGCTACAAAGGATTTACGCTTATGTATAAATGGTCACAAATTATTCATTAACGCGAAATAATTTGAATAGATGAAACCATAGAAGATCCCGATTCGTACATGAAATAAACCATGTATTGTTAAAGAAAAATGCCGCATTCCTTGCAATAATTGAAAACAGAAAAATTAATATCTAGAAAAAGCAGGTACAAATCATAGCTAACACCTGAAGAACTATGGAACGTTACACATTCCCGTTTTCCGATTAAGTTGACTGTCTATATCCTGCCATACCACGAAGCTGAATCAGGGTCATGGACGAAACATATCATTCGACGCTGCCGTGACTCTTGTACACTTCTATTCTATCGCGGCTGGACTATCGCAACTCGGTCCTGGCGGGCTTTTGGGGAATTCCTGACATGACAGATTCAATCCATTATAGAAGGTGACAGTATTACCAAATAAGATACTTGCATACATTTCACGCGAGTACTCCGTTTTTCACAGAGCATACGCTGTCTTCATCAAATTGTCCAACTAGCTATCCAACACATTAGCCTTTTCTAAGACACAGAAGAGGATGTTCTTTATTAGGACGAATAATAAATTGAATAAAAAAGTAAACTATAACAATAATCGGAAGAAAAATTGCAGATAATCTTCTTGCAAGGCTGGCTTAATTTCTAGAGTATAATCTAATTTTATTTACCTAAATATATTTCTAAGTCCATTATCGATAAACTATTATTAAAAAATTTTCGAACATTTTCCAACCTTCAAGTTGCAATATGAAAAGACTATCGTTGTGGATATTTTTCTTCTCATTTCCTACGGTTAGTATTATGTCGACTGCATTTCCACTGGATGTGTACAATTCTTTTGTCCTCTGTCCTTCTTCAGCGCAGATTGTTTTGTTCCGTTTTCTTGTCTTATCAACAATTAATCCATAATTTAAGCAAAGTGACGTCAGACTTCGTCCTTCAAGAGTGGTTGTGGAAAAATAGAGAAGTGTGATGCTGATCTGTTGTCCAACTGGAGCCTGCACATTCCACGGATGAACTTCTGTTCCACAGTTTTTCTTAGCCATTGAACCGATTATATGAATTGGATTCGCAGTGACTGCCACATCACACGATCGGTCATCGTCTACAACTACACAATGAAACAACGTTTAGTATATAGAACGGATATTTTGTTCAAATTATTGCTAAGACTTGATAGAGTACGCGTGATAAAATATGATGCAACATCGATCACTTTATAAGTAGACGCAACAATAGCACAGGTCGCCTCGGCTTGACTCCCCGGATTTCGACCTGGCAACTGAAAGAAACGAGAGGATTGGTTATTGCGGACTTAATTTGGTATAGCGCCGGTGGTTAAGCTGGTCTCCTTGACGTGGCTTTTATGAGCGGTGACAATTTACATCACATTGATGCTAGGCCTATATCGGTGTCAGTAATTGTTATCATGTGCAAACAAATTGAATGCTTCATGTGATTTAAGTTAATATTCCCATTAGCTGATTGTATTATGTTTGGTGTAGCAAAAATTAGATAGGCTAGAAGTGCTTGCCTATTATACAGTCATAGCTGACTTCAAGATAAGCGACTAAACCAGGAAAACACGGTTTGACATTATTGTATGAAACGTCCGCTGTGCGAATGTCACATTGACTTTTCCCAGAACATTTTCGATCAAGAATCGCCAAGACATCGGCTGAACAACCAAGGTAGCGAGGATCATCTCCAACAGCAGATTTATGCGCATCGACTTCTTCGGCCGTTATACATCGACCAATGCGCATGCGTCCATAGGTGGCGCTTTTCATCAATATCGCCTCATTCTTCAGACATTGCGGATGAAACTGCTCCGAATTGCAATATTCCTCTTTGGTGTCTAAAGTATAAAGCAAGCTAAAGTTTAGTTTAAAACAGAAATGAAATACTTGACACGGACTGATAGTTAATCAGTAATTATTTGCATAATGATAAAGTACATGTAGGCCTATGTGGCATAGACTACCGCGACTAAGACCATTGAGTGTCCAAAGATCAGTAGACCTTATTGGACGAGCGAAGGTGTAGAACCCTGGCAACTAGCATTGTGAACGTATACGATATATGTCCTGTCCGTGGATTCGCAGCAAGGGTTATTGGCGTTGGCGGAAGTTATATCTTCAAACAGCTCTTACAGTTTATATGTATTATAATACATCTCTGATCATTCCTGTGTAGCCTACATGTAGGTTCCATTGTTAACCGATTTCTTATGGCCGTCTTGGTCGTTCGCGTGGATTCTACCTCTTCCTTTCTACAGGGTGACACAAAAGTTCGTTCACCGCTTTCAAAGTGCGTTTTCTCAGTTAGAGCTTCATGTTTTTTCTGATATTTTTTCAGTGTATGTAGGCCTACAATTTGTTTTGCGCAGAACTAGGTCAGGCTGTGCGATAACTAGCAAACCAACAGCTGGTCTCCTAGAAGCGACTCGATCAATATGAAACTGATGAAGACTTTCTGGTTGTTTTCTAATGCCTTTTCAAGAAACTGTCGTATTGCGGACTGTCGATAATATTATCGTGCTTCTTCCTGGCTTGAACACAGATTGCACTTCTCCGAGTGTTTTTTCAACACTAAGCCAGTGCACTTTTTTTTCACTATGCTTTATGTGATTTTGGTGACCAATTTTCCTAGAATGCTCCTTAGCCTAGGCTAATGTTTCCGCAATTTTTGTCTCCCATCAGAATTTATCAATGGCACGTACCTTTCCAAGTATCAATGTTTCTGCCAACCTTTGCGTTACAATCATCAAATGCCATAAAAGCAGATAAAATATCACAGAATTCCCACACAGGAACAGGATATGGCAAGGTTGTCACTTACCCCATACCCATTTAGCCTGGCATTAGAAGTTGTAATATCACTCAGCCTTAAACACACCGATTAAGGAACCAAACTAAATGGAGGGATGGTAAACAATCTCCGATTTTCCGACGATACTATACTCCTTGACGTCCTTATTGAATCGAACCAGGGCTAAGGGATATTAATATACATATTGACGAAACAACTGGACTGTTTGGCCTAATGACCAACACAAACTGAACCAGACAAATGGTGGTTGAAAAGACAAGAGAGATGCAATTAACCATCACAATCTACGGGGAAGCTAATTGAACATGCAGACCAATTTGTCAATCTATAAGGGCTAATAAACGCAAATGGCAGCAACGGAAGAGACATAATGGGTTTACAGAAAGATTTGACGCACTTTTGAAGCTTTTGGGGATGATGAACAGGATACGGAGAAGCAAAGAATTAACTCGAAAACCAACATAATAATATGCGAGACGATGATGCATCCGATCATCCTGTGCTGATCCGAATGTTGGACAATACAGACGCGAGTCCTTACAGCATAAATGAGTTGCCTGCGGAGGATTTTAGGTGATTCGAGACAACAGTAGGCCTAAATAAGAAATGGTGACATATAAGACACTCATTTGGTATCCAAACAGCTGAGCTAGAGAAAGTCGTTCAAGATGTAACTATGACGGCTTGGTCAAAGGGGAGAATGCTGAATGCCAGCTGACCGAATCCTAAACAATGCACTGGTTTCACGATTCAAAATAAAAAGAAACAAATGCAGGCCAAGACTGCGCTAATAGATAGCATAAATGTTGAGGATAGGTATGCAGTGACCAGAAGTGTAACAAGGTTTTGAAAAGTGGGGGGACATAATATAAAAAATATTGCTATAAGCGCAAACACATTTTTTCACCCCCCCCACATTTTATTTTGCCCCCCAGAAATTAGAAAAATGGGAGGGGGGCACAAATTATCTTAACACACACAAGTCATCTTAAACGGCCATTGGATAAACATAAACAAGAACCGATTTGGGGGGCACAATAGGGGGCACGGAGTACTAAAACTAAGGGGGTTTGGCCCCCTCAGTTTTGAAACTGGGGGCCGGTGCGCCTCTGCCCCCCGCTTGTTACACCTCTGGCAGTGTCATCCTTTGGGCCGACATTAAGGAAGCACTTTACATAATTATTACGACCGAAGATAATGGAGGTCGTTTCTTTGTAACCATCTCCGCCACATGACTGGCGTCAGGAACTGATGATGAGGATGATGGCATTTAGATTTTTCTGAACTTCTGAAGATACATTTATTCATGCATTTCACTCCTGATGCCTTAATCTTCGTTATGTTTAATCCAAAACACATATAAATCAGGATGGAAATAAGGCAGACTCGCTCTGCTGGATAACTCGTCGTGATCCTCTGACTGCATAAATGAGTGATAAAGAAATTTAAGAAACCCTTACCTATCTCATGATGGCATTGACTGTTCAAGCAATAAAACTGACCTGTGTCTTTTTCAACTTTTTCAGCACGTGAGTTCATCACCGTGCAGAGCACAACAATAATTGTCAATAGTCCTGCGACTCTCCACATCGTGCTCACTCGAAATGTACAGTAAAAGTGTAATTGAAAGCCTGCGTTGCCTGTGATATTAATCATTTATATGAAGATTACGGTGCAGCAATACCACCTATGTATGCATAGGTGGTATGCTATATATGGTCACTCATCAGACTGTATTAGCTGTCTAGGCGAGGCAGCCTCTCAGATTATAAATTTCACGCAAGCGTAGGAATCGCGACGACCACGTACATACAATTAGACTAATAATTATATAGGTCGGGGATCGTCTCAAACGCAAGAGCAGATTTAGCATAATTTTCTTATGTACGATTTTAAAACAACTTGGGCGCCGGAAATTTTAATGTTGGACTCTACTGCGATGGCTTGCAGTGGAGTCCAGTTCCATCAATGTTTTCTTTTCTTTTAGTTTCATATCCAAATGCCTGCATGCTAGCAATTCCTTTGCGAATTTTATTAATAAAAATTATAGACGAAACATTTATCGAGTTTGCAGATGAATTTACTTGATTATTTGTTATCCGTTGCTGTTCTCTAGAATAAAATCTTAACTTTAAATCTGAATACGCTCACGAGGTGCGATTTTGATCTCACTAACAGTGAGGTCACCAGGTAAAAATCGCAGATGGTGCCCTTCATGGTGACACTGACACTTCACACCTACGGCAACCTCTCGGACTATTTTAATAGACTGATCATTTTTATACTAAATTAGCCTACTAGACAAAAAATCAAGCTCTCAGTTAAGACTGATTGAAATGCTATGGTTGGCCATAGGGCTGTTAACAATAATGGAAAAAAGTATTGCGATACCAAAGCCAATACTTCATCAAAAAAAGTATTGCAATACCCATACCAATACTTTCACCAATACTTTTCGACGATCAAATTTCCTGTTTTTTCATACAAAACATGTGCTAAAGAAAAAGGAGTATGATTACAATGTTAATTTTACATACAGTAAAGCAGTATAATTACAATTATTATTTTCACATATCAAAGATCAGTATAATTACAATAATGATTTTCACATAAAAATCAGAATAACTACAATTATTATCAAAATTATTATTTTCAAAATGTGTACTACTGAAGCGTGCTACACTCCCTGCCAACATGCCCATATTGAGTCCATCTCCAAATTAGATGGGCTCATGGTCTGGGATAGCCCATGTCAAGCCCATCTGGGCCTGACATGAGGAGCCTATTCTAGGAAAAAAAATTTCGGCTTGTGGGCCGGGGCTGCCCACATCACATCCATATGGGGTTGCGCTTATCAGTCCATGAACCAACTTTAGCAATATCCGACTTTTGGGTGGACGAGGAGTGGGCTCGTGGGCTTGGGCTGCCTACATCACACCCATGTGGGATTACGCTCTGCAGCCCATAAATCAACTTTTACAATATCCAACTTTTGGGTGGGCGATGAGGGGGCTTGTGGAAGAAGGTTAAAGAACAAGGATATATATATATATTTATCTATCTATATATCCTTGTTCTTTAAGCGCTTCCGAGACTTAACAGAGGAGAGAACGAAGAGTCCCGCCGTTAGGTACGTGGAGCGGAAGACTATTCCAACTGGAGGGACCTATAAACCAAGTTCCTTGTTTGGGCCGTAGCAGTGCGCATACGGGGGACCAGCAATAATTAGGGCTGTAAATTATTCACGGTCGTCGCGGGATTCGCAAAATTCGCTAATTTTGGATACTACCGCGAATTTTAACGTTTTGCGGCGAATGACCGCGAATTTGACAGCTTCCTCGTGTTGCTTAATTTGTGCTTTTGATGTGGACCATGTGGTAAAGGCAAAGGTTATAAACATTAGTTACGACGTCTTCGTGTGTCAAAACATTCGGTGGCTAGAGGAAGACGTTCGGTTTAAGCCCGGTACGTTTCAGGTGATCGGCGAGCGACGATCTATTGTTTTGCAGAACATGCAGTGTGCACTGTGCACGTCGAATTTAATCGGAGGGACAGTTGCACTAAGGACGCGAATAATCACCATTCACAAGCGCAAAGCACAGAATGTAGGAAGTGGAGAGGCGAAATCCGCAAAAAGGAAATAAATTTCAGCTGTGTTTGCAAAGCAGACGTCACAGCAACAGCACCAGCCATTATTGGCATGAATGGTCGTTGATTATACTCGGTTATTGACTTATTTATTGTGTCATTTGTGTACCTAACACATTTGACCGCGAACGCGCGGCGAGTTCTATGTTTTTGGCCGCGAATTGGTCAGCGAATTCTTCAATTTTCGACCCCGAAAAATGTACAGCCTTAGCAATGATCCATGGGCAGATGAACGGAGAGAAGCCCGTTGGAGAAATGGAAAACATTTTGGTACAGATCGAGAGCCCAAAGGTACCCCGAGTAGAGACAACAAGACAGTTTCGCATCAGAGTAAGAACTTTATAGTGCATGCGTTGAGGTGCAGGAAGCCAATGAAGAGATCACGGATGAAAGATGAGATGTGTGAAAACTTAGGGATGCCACCAACTAGTCAACGTGATGACGATTAATTACGATTACCATCCTGTTCAACTTGATCATCCTTCTATGAAATTCTGTCTAAGTCTTTGTCGAACCGCGGTTACTACTTATCAAGTCCTCCTACAGAGCCATGGCCTATAGGCCTATCCAGCCACGCCTCTGCAACGATCCATCCTATGAATCCCTCAAATTTACGATTCATCCTTGATGATTAGGCTATCATTCAATCACCAACGATCATATATGCGCGAGGCACACTGGTTGAGAACCACTGATTTAGCATGTAGGCCTGCGTAGGCCTATCATGTTGTCCAGTGTACTTTAATGAAACCAAGAATAGCCTATGCCTAAAACATTGTTCCTGTTTGAAATAATATTTAATTAATTTATCATTTTAATTTAAACTAAAATTTAAAAGAATATAAACTTAGCCTACTTAGAATGTCAAGGCACACCTACAGCACAGAGTGCTGTTCAAAATGAAGTTCCAATAAAAATGAAGACTGCAAAAAATGCGTGAAGCGCGTAATTTTCGTGTGTCTCCTCTCTTTTCTGAGTGCCCCTCATCTGCAGAGTGCTGTGCTCCAAATTACATATAGAGGAGAGCAGAGCTAAGAAGGCACCATCATATGTAGACCTACAAGAAGAAATTCTGCGGATAGTCCTGCAATTAGAAGCCTCGCGGGGAACCGCGAGTCAAGATATTGCAACTAGGCACAAATGGAATAGATCTCTGGAAAACGAGAGGAGCAAGTATGACCACGTTAGGTAGCCAAGTATAGATATTTACGTAAAACCGCAAAGAGAAAAGAATATGCTGAAACGCCCGCATGGAATCAGGTTTTCGACACCAGTGAGGACCTTTCCTCGTATTTATTGAACGCACGAATGGGGTCACCTTCCCCGTATTTATCGAACGTATTCATGTTTCCCAGTATGTGTCAACGGCTCCTTATAAGCCTACCTATTCCTAGTTACTGGTCAAGGTGTATATTGGTCCTTGGTTACAGGTTGTACATCGGAGTACGAATCTTCAACATCCAGCTGAGGGAGCGAAGAGGGGTGGGGCGCAGAGCTAACGAACCGAGTGAGCAGGGCCGTCCCGAGGTCGGGGCCAGCGGAGCCGTGGCACAGGGCACAAATATGGAGGGGCGCAAATTTCAGTAAGACATAACTTTTATTATTCTATAAATTCCTTCCTTCTTCAAATATGGCCCTATTTTCATTCAAGAATAAACACTAAAATTGCAGTCACAGTTAAAAAGGGCAACTAAGAAAGTTTTTGGTGGGAGTTATGCCATCTTTGGCTATACCAGTTAAATCATTTCTTGTGTATTAATAAATTTTATATAAAGAATATGCTTAATTTACTTACTTATTATATTAAAAATGCAAAATATGGGGGCGCCAGATTGATGCTAGGCACATGGCGCAATTAGAGCTCGGTACGGCCCTCCGAGTGAGATCATTGTATATCTGTAACGTTGACATGTCCTTCTTTCACTAAGCAGCATTGTTGGTTAAATAAGTGTATAACGTATAATAGGCACCTATTTATGTTATCATAGAGCGGTTTGAATTTAAGCGAAAATTATTAATATCGTTATTAAAGAATATGCTTAATTTACTTACTTATTTATAATATAGATGAGCATGTTATCTATGCTGGACAAACGAAATGTCGTCATGGTTGCGTCAGCGTATTGATTTAAGTTGCGGCGTAGATCTCGAAGAAGACGGTCAAATTTCGGATTTTTGCGAAATTTTCGCTAATCTGCCTGCATCGCCAACTTCTGTTTCGATTGGATTTTCGTCGAGAAGTAGCAAGTAGACTTAACAAATTTCAAAACAGCTATTTCTTATCGAATGTTTTTAGTTTGGAGATCGAATTATCGATCTTAAGCTACAAATTTTTTTGCTATTATGTTATTTGCCATTTAGACCTGTAGATGATGCTTCATAACTAGGCCAACTGGAGCCTAAAAAAATGATTTTTGGTATTTTACTAATTGCTAAATTTAGCAATTTTAACTCTCTTTCCTTAGTTAATCTGTTTTCTCTTGTGAAGGCCTGTTGTTTTTCTCTCTTTCTCTTATCTTATTTCTACATGGACGTGTTCTTGTCTTCTCTTATTTTCGAGTAGCCTAGGCCTAATTAGATGTTCAAACATTAATTGTAGATTGATGAGAAGATTGAATTGAACATATTTTTAGTGCCTAATGGACTATTGATAATAAGTTAACTGCGCTGTCCAGTGTGATAATATCATTAATATGTTGATATTCAACAGGTCAATGTTCTCTTTTACAGGCATTACAGAGGTTAGGTTAGAAATCCTGACCATTTTTGAGATCCGGGTCACTGGATCTTTTAGTTTGTATTTGTCTATTTTGTAATCCTCTATCGCTGGTCACGACTTTTGAAGACCTGGTGCTAGGAACTTACGGCATTGGATTCTATGAAGCCATGACTGCAGATGTTCCTCTGAGGTCGTTATATTCTAGCCATTACCCAAGTATTTTCATACAAGCAGTCATAACAAGGCAGGCAATTTGAGCTTCAGAGTGCCAGACGATGGTAGCTCCAAGTTAGCAAAAATAAGTTGCTATACTTGACCTAATTAAATACATTACATTCTTTACAATGTTTCCATCTAGGCCTGTAGGTGATGCCGTCAACCGCTGGTCGTGTACACGTGAAGCTCTTCATTCGAAGGATCTCAATTCCAGTCAGGATCAACTGCAATGATTCGGTTGACCGACTGTCCTACATGCAGCTAGGTTAGTTTCAGTTTCTATTTTCTATGAAGGTTTGCGACTTATCTGGACATCTCAGTTAAGATAATGAGACACACAGCAATTTCTGTCTTGTCTGCTTGTCTCCTTGTTATTTCTCTTCCTCTTGTCTTAAGTTTGCTTATAGCTATAGCTAAATTTTGTCTCTTCTTTGATCTACTGACCCTAATTTCTCTCCTTCTTGTGCCAAATTTTTTTTCTTAAGTCTGGCTGAACTAGATTTTTTGCAAAAGCTTTAGACAACATATCTCTATGCTTTGCCATACAAAAATATTGTTGGCATATTGAAGCTCGGTTAAGTAATACAGTTACTGTTTGCTCTTTTTCAATCTATCCTAGGCTACTTTCTCTCGCTGTCGTCTAGCACACTCCCTTTCTTGCTTTGCAACGTTATGCGTCACTATTTTGTCTTTTAGAACATGCCGGAAACCATCAAAGACGACTTATCACCTCAGATGTCGTGAAACGAGGCGGAGAAGGAACTGGCAATGGAAAGAGGAGACGAGTGGACTAGGGGATCCGTTGCCCAATATGCAGAGGTCTATAGTATACTGAGTAAGTTTTAATCATAAGAGTTTTAACTCTTTCAACTTGATTACCCAGAATTGTCCGTTAGGAAAGAAAGCAATGGGAAACCACCTCATTCTTATCAACCCCGGGTAGCATATGCAATAAAAGAAATCATTATCATCATCATCATCATCATCACCATTATAATTGTCATCATCATCATCATTGTCATCAGATTGTTTCGTTGCCTTCTATCTCCATTCTCAGTGCATTCTCTGTGTTTTTCACTTCAGTTTCACTGCCCTACTCTCAGTTTTATTCTAAGTCTCCTTTCGAATTTTCTTATCTGTCTTACTGTTCACTTACTTTGGTCAGTTTCGGTATACGTCAGTTTAAGATCCGTGTATCCTCCTTTGGTTAAATTCACATGTAAACAATTCAATACGAACAAGTATCATCTGAATGCACAGACGAAAAGAGAATGGCACACTGTATAAAAATCTGTTGTAAACTCTAATCGTAATCGTCAACTTCTCAAAACTTCTAAAGCACCACTCGAAATCCAAACGCAGGAAACCAGATTATCCAAGAACGCTGCATTGTTTCAGAGGCGTTGAATGAATATGTTGCATTTAGTCTGAAATGAGGAGACTAAGGGGTTTGAAGATAGTTAGATGTCGACCTCAGACCTGATCAAGTCAACACAGAACTACCTTTCAATTGCTTGCTAGAGAAAATGTGATTGTCCAAATGCATCACATTTTCTGTGTAGGGCCCTGGCTTTGAGATAATATTAAGTAGGATTTGTGTAGTCCACTCATTACCCGTATCTCAGGCAGTTTGTTATTTTAGCTGGATTGTATGGATCTATGACTGCCCCTCTGAGGTCTTTTTATTCTAGCCATAACCCAAGCATTTCCATGCAGGGCCGTACCGAGCAACAATTGCGCCCTGTGCCTAGCATCAATCTGGTGCCCCCACATTTTTAAGACGGTGCATTTTATGGATTCATAAGTTATTCCATCCTAAGATTTGCCCCCTTTCCACATTTACACCCTGGACCATGGCCCCGCTGGCCCCCCCTCGGTACGGCACTGTTTCCATGTAAGCAGCCAATGCCCTAGCAAAACAGGCAATTTTGAGCTTGAGAATGCCAGACGATTGGTGGCATCAAGTCAGCAAAATAAGTCTGCTATTTTTGAGCTATAGGCCCTACATTACATTCTGTACAATGCTTTATCAACTTAATAAAATTTACGTAATTAAGGCACTGTTTAGATTTATACAATATCAGCAGGTGTATAAATTACACAGGTCAGCGAATTCCGGCTGTTTTTGCACCGTCCATCCTGGAAGTTCAGGTCAGGCCAGAAAAGTCCGGCAGTTTTGGCACCGTCCATCCTGGCAGCCTCAAGCCAGAGAAGTCCGGCAGTTTTGGCACCGTCCATCCTGGCAGCCTCAGGCCAGAGAATTCCGGAAGTTTTGGCACCGTCCATTCTGGTGGAGGTGCTGTGGCATCTGACATGAAGCGCTACCTGTCCTCGGTTATCGAGACCTGTTCGTGACCGCCGTCAACTGACCGACTGTCCTGCAAGCGGCTGCAGGTTAGTTTCGGTTTTTATGAAAGTTTGCGAAAAATTCCATAGATTGGTTGCTAATAAAATCGTCGGGTCGTTTGGAAGATTCTAATTAAGTAGCAAAATGTCGATCAGGACAATGAAACACAGAACATTTTATATCTTCTCTGCCTGTCTCTTTCCTAAATTTCTCTTCCTCTTGTCTTAAGTCTGTCTACAGCTCTATTATCTCTATTTCCCTCTTCTTGGGTCTGCTCAGGGGCGTCAATACCCCCTGAGCTATGGAGGCAAACCCCCTGCTCCAAGATGTCAGGAAGGCAAGATATTCCCTCCTTAGACTAATCAATTATCCCCACCTGAAATTGCCTTGGACCCTCCCTCCTATCTGGACGCCCCTGGGTTTGCTGACCCTATTTTCACTTTTCTTGTGCCCAAAATGTTGTCTTAGGTGTGACTGCCTTCCTATTGTGGATGAATGTAACGAGATTTTTGAAGAAAGATTTTGGCAACATTGTCCCTATGCTTTGCTGTTGAAAAAAAATTATTTTGGCATATTACAGCTCAGTTAAATTATACATTATACAGTTACTGTTTGCTCTCTTTCAATCTATCCTACTCTACGTCTTTTTCTCCCTGTTATCTAGTTCACTCCATTTCTTAACTTTATGACATTTTGCATTATTATTTTGTCTTTTAGAACTGACTGGAAACCATCACAGACGACCTGAGATGCCTGGAGAGTGGAGATGTCATTGGACGAAAACGAGAAGGACATGGACATGGACAGAGGAGACGAGTGGAGGAGGAGGAGATGCGTTGCTCGATATGAAGACCTACACGGGAAGGACTACAGTACTGAGTTAAGTTTCAGACTTCTAAGCTACAGAATTAATTGCTTTATACTAGGTTAGATGAATGTGGGTGTAACGATATACGTTCTATGCCGTGTTAGTGGAAGGTCGCAGGTTCGAATCTACCTCGAGCCACTCCGTAGTGACCCTGGTCACTGGACAAGTTGATTGCCCAGAATTGTCTGTGTGTAAGGAAGGCAATGAAAAATCACCTTACCCTTGTAAAACGTGGGTGGCATATAAGCCAATTAATGGACCTGTCTGAGGGCTAGGGACTCATCATCATCATCATCATCAGACTCTTTCATTACTTTCTATCACCGTTCTCAGTGCATTCTGTGTTTTTCACTTCCGTTTCACTGTCCTACTTTGAGTTTTTACTCTAGATCTCCTTTCTCATTTTCTTTTTTGTCTTATTCTTCACTTACTTTGGTCAGTTTCGGTATACGTTAGTTTTAGACCCGTCCCTGTATTCTCCTTTGATTAAGTTCTGATAATTGATTGCTTCCACAACGACCACAAGTAAACAATTCAACACGAATAAGTTCCATCTAAATGCACAGACGAAAAGAAAATGGCGTGCAGTGTTAAAATTATGCTGCTACAAATAACTCTAATCGTAATCGTTAACTTCTCAACACTTTTAAAGCGCCACTCGAAAGCCAAATTCAGGACACCAGTTTATTGAATGGAATGATTATGTTGCGTTCAGTCTGATATGAGAAGATTAAGGTGTTCAAAAATAGTTTTGTATTCACCTCAGACCTGAGGTCAACACAGAACTATAGTCCAACTGCTTGCTTAAGAAAATGCGATGGGCCAATTGCGTCACATTTTCTCTGTAGGGCCCTGACTTTGCATAATATTAAGTAGCTTACATTTAGGTAGTCCACTCATTACAAGTGTCTCAGGCAGTTCATTATTTCCCATTTTGACGAAGTACTCGTTAAACTGACGTAGTTGTCTGTGATTGACATTACAATCAGAGGGGTAAAAGCAGATACTCTAAACAATATAGCCTACATTATGCTCTCAATCTCTCACTCACTTTAACCGTACTTCTCGCTCATAAGTATGTACTGCCTCTGCTGCGTCCATATTATTTCAGTTTCGATCTTACTTTCAGTCTCATGTTTGTCGTACTTTTTCTCAACCAAACGGCATATTTTCTTCATCGACTGTGTATTAACCAATTTCTCTCTGCGTATGCCTCTCGATACACTTGTCTATCTGTCATCCTATGTGCCTCCTTATCTATCAATTGATGTATGGATCTGTTTATTCATGCATCTATCAATTTATCTAATATTTCTTTCTTAGTCTTTTCTATCTAGATATCTATCTGGGTCTCTTTTTCACTCTTTCGCTGTCGCTGCAGTGTCTGTTCTCCCGCTCTCCGTTTTCTCTCAATCAGTTTTACTCTCACGGACTTTGTTTTCGATTACTCATTGACTTATAGGCCTACGCTTGTGTAGTAGGCCTATGTTCTTCTCTGGCTATAGTATTTCTATGCGCAATCATGTCTCTGATTTGCGTCTTTTCGCGTTTGACCCCAGCGCCAATGTTTGCTTTGCATTTCAATCCAAGTAAAAGCAAATAACTGAAATTGAAAATTTCTAAAATTGGTCTATTTGTGGGTGATGCCAAACTTGTGATGACTTTCTACTGCCTGAGAGCTGCAATGAATGGCCTACGGAGACCTTTGCCAACATCTCCTCGTGGTGGTAGAGCTTAACGCCGGCCGCGCCGCGCCGCCAACGTTGACATTTTGTAGGCGCCGCCGCCGCCGATTTCTCGGGCTCGGCGCGCCGCTGCCGACAATTTGTCGGCGCGCCGCCGTGCCCACACTCACACACACACACACACGCACACGCACACACACCCATCATGCACTATATAGGCCTATTCAATCCTCAACCTTGCCTTGACCGAAAACCAATAGTATCAGACTCGTGCCTGCAACATAGGCGAACTGAAAAAACATCTAGATTTCTTTTTGAGTCCAGACAGAATCACGGTCAAAAACAATGATAAGTCGTAGCCCCACTCGCTCTGGAGTATTTAACATCAAGAAACCACCCGGACTCACAAGAACAGACGGGTAACGACCCAACTTCCGTTGATTCCATGGCAGCGACCTAATTAAAGGATTAATTCTGCTAAACGATTAATTCTAATCATCGGTGATCTGAAAGAGTATTGTTGCATTCGCCAACGCCTATCAATCACCATTCAACGCTTCAATGTTCTGTTATTTACCATCTGAGGAACTTAATCTCCAGAGACGGATTTTAGTTGAGCAAGCAGCTCTTCCATAATAATAATTCTTCTTCTTTATTGACTCAAACTGACTTCCCAGTAGGCCCTATCACAATAATAATGAAATAATAATAATATTTATTATAATAATAGGCCTAATAATAATAATAGTAATAATATCTAAAGTAATAAGAAAAATAACAATTACATTCAGAGGCTATTTATAACGCACTTCTAACAAAATAATAATAAGAACGACAATTTGTATTGCACCGTAACGCAGCCAGACCGCTATAATGGAGAATCACAGACAACTAACAAGTTATAGATAAGCCTCAACAAAAATAAATTATCTTGTATTACGTGATGTTCGTATAACATAGTGTGTATCTTACCTTACTTACTTACTTAGTTTAGGCCTACTTATAATACGCGTACAGGTCTACAGGTAATTTGGGAAGAAGTCTAATAATGACAAACGTTTTAACTTTGCCAAACACAAATGACGTCATGATTATTACATCATCGCTTTGTTTTCACTCATTGCATTTGCCAGTCGCAGCCAAGATGTCGAAGAAGATGGCCGTGTTCGAGAATTTTCCGCTCCTCCAGCTTCTGTTTCGATCGAATCTTCGTCGATGGGTATCAGGTAAGCTCAAATAAGTACAAAGATACCAAGCAACCAACTTTCATCGAAATGTTTCAATTTTGAGATCGAGTTTGCGATCTGTAAGAAACTAATCAGTTTTTGATGAGACTTAACAACTTCTATAATGCCGCAAGAGAATAACGCTTTGATATTTTTCTAAATAAATTAAGTTTTTCATCCTCTATCTCTCTCTCTCTCTCTCTTTCTCTCTCTCTCTCTCTTTCTCTGCTACCTCTCTACTTTCTGTCATCTCTTTCCTCTCTATTTTTCTCTTATTGTTGTATGCGGTCTGTTATGGCTACCCGTATTCTCTCTTTTTCTTATCTTAGGTCGTCGTAGATGTATTCTCCCATTGTCTTGTCTTAGATATATCTACCTTTCTGTCTTCGCTCTTTCAATCGTCTTATTTCAGTATGTCTCTCTGTTTTCGCTTTTCCATTTGTCCTAAGTCTCTCGCTGTCCCTCTCTATTGTATTTATTTCTCGTGTCTGAGGTCTGTCTACATCTCGTCTTTCGTGTCTTTCCTTTTTGGTCTATCTGCCTCTCGTCTTTCGTGTTTTTCTTTTGTCTTGGGTCTGTATATGCCTCATTTCTGTTCTTTTCTTGACTTAGTTCCGTCTACCCTTCTGTTCCATCTGTTCCACTTGTCTTAGATTATGCCTTCCTCCCTGCTTTGATATAATTATGACCTTTAACACCATCGGCAGACCACCTGCGTAGAACCACACATGTATTCACGATTAAAATTATCAAAATTAGTAGATTTCGTGTGCTTTCATTTAGATATAATTCATTTGCATGTCATTATAGCTTAGCTTAAGCCTATTTTTACAGAAATTGTAGATTTGTATTAGAGCTTGATGTGGATAATAATTTACTTACACAGTTCATTGTAATAATTTTATTGACATTCAGCACGTCTATTAATTATAAATCCTGACCACTTTACATTTGTATTACTTTAATTAAGTTTGAGCCTCTGTGGACGGTCATGTCTTTTGAAAATGTGATGCTCAACACTTGCAGTGTGCATTGTTTGAGCCCAAGAGTGTCTCTCTCTCGCAGTTTTATTCCTTTAATTCAACTCATAGGTCATAACCCAAGCTTGTCCATGCAGCAGCTTCAAATGGCCAGCCTATTTATTATGAATCATTTGTGCAAAGATTGCTAAGAGTTTTACCTATGCATTACATTCCTTGCAGTGTTTAATCAACTTAATTTAACCTACTTAATTGAGACTCAACTTAGATGTATTAATCAATAGAATGTTGGTTAATTACGCAGACCAGAGAATTCTGGCAGTTTTGGCACCGTCCATCCTGGTTACGTCAGGCCAGGAACTCCGGCAGTTTTGGCACCGTCCATCCTGGTTGCTTCAGGCCAGGAACTCCGGCAGTTTTGGCACCGTCCATCCTGGTAGAGCTACTGTGGCATTTCACATGGAGCGATACCTGACGTCTTCAAGTATTTACTCTTCACTCTTCTACTCAAGGTAATCCAGTTCCAGACAGGTAGATTTCGGTCTTGTGTGTCTATTTCTCTCATTTCTCTTTCTCATGTTTTAAGTCCGTGTATCTCTTCGTTTGATCTCTTCATCACTCTTCACAATTCAGATGGCTCTATTTCCTCTCTTTCTTTTGTATGTGTCTCTCTTTGGGATGAATGGCTGCATAGTTTAACGACAGGTTATGACAACGTAGACCGTTGCAGTCGACAAAAATTAGTTTGACAATTTACGGCTCTGTTAGATAATAATTTTAAACACTTTGTCGTCTCTTCTCTCTTTCCTAAGTATTTTTCCTTTTATTCCTTTCTTTGTAGGTCTGCTAACTAGGCCTATATTTACTTCCTCATGAATAGATATGTCTGCCTGTCATAATCTGTTTCCATTCTTTATCTTGTCTCAAATCATAGGTAAGTGAAGCAGAGAACAAGCGCCGGTCTCTCCTTCTCAACCTCCACTAATGTTTAAAGCTTAGCTGTCTTTACCTTCTCTAATGTCTTAAGCTTAACTATAGCCATGACGTCACTTCCGCTCCACAAATCCCCTTTACTTACATATTAAGAGTCACTGCGCACATTTTAATTTCCTCTCTTTCATAGATCTGTCTGTCTGTTTCATTTGTCTTCTCCCAATTCTTTGGTTTCGTCTGTCTGTTTCCGGCTGTTCCGTCCACCTTACTCCAGATCTATTTATCTGTGTTTCGTCTACATCACTCTGTCTAAAGCTCCATCTTGTTTTCCCTCTTTCAATAAATCCTACTCCAATTCTTTTTCACCATAATAGCTTTTCTCTCACTCTCTTTTCTGCATTAGGCCTGCGACTTAATAAATAGCTCACTGTTTTGTCTGTTGTACTGACTGAAAACCATCATGGATGCCTTGAGATGCCTGCACGTGTCACGGGACAATACCGAGGACCTGGTCATGGTCATGGTCAGAGGCAGGTGGGTAGGAGATGCATTGCCTGATGCGCAGACCTTCACGGGAAGGAATACATGGTAAGTTATTGGCTTTACGTTTGACATTTATATCCAGCATCGCTTGGTTCTTAGATTCTTTCGTTAATATGAGTCATCATAGCGTGTTCACTGCTTATTTAATTTAAAGCGAGAATCGATTGATATTCTAGGCAATGATAATAATTTTTGCGGCGCTATGGCATTTATTGCGTCATAGCGGGATGAAGTGGTGTAGTGGCATGTGCTGTGCTTTGCAACCGAGGGGTCGCTGGTTCGAACCCACCTCAAGTCACTGCGTAGCGACCTTGGACATTGTCTTAGAGGTAGGCAACGGAAAACCACCTCACCCACCTCATCCAAGGACGTCGTAAGGTCAAATGGCCCTCCCCTTCGAGCTCATAACGCATCATCATCATTATTATCATCATCTTCGTCATCATCGTCATCGTCATAGTCATCGTCATCGTCATCATCATCACCATCATCATCATAATCATAACGGGTCAGATGACTTTTCGCTCTTTGTTTCCGTTTTCCGGTGAACTCTCTGTGTTTTCCCAAACCCGTTTCACTGCATTACTCTTAGTTCTACCCAAGATCTGTTTTGTTTTCCTTTCTTTTGTCTCTTTCGCAATGTCTTTCTCGTTTTCTTTCTGTCTTACACTTCTACTGTTGTCTTACTTTAGGTCGTTTCCGGCGACTGTTGAAAGCGTAAGTTCATGATCCGTGAGTCTTAATTGATCGATTTCTGTGAATTGTCTCCAAGCGTCAACAATTCAACAACGAATAATTATCATTGAATTGCATCGAGGAAGAGAGAATGGCGCACCGTTACAATGATATACTGCCAACTTAGTCGTGGACTTCAAACTTCTGAGGAAACACTTTAACGAGAGCTGCACCCTGTCAATGCAGTTGAATAAATGTGTTGCATTTTAGTCTGAAATGGGTAGGTTGAGGAGTTCGAAGATAGTTGAGTGTTGACCTCAGACCTGATGTCAAGACAGAACTGTCTTCCAACTGCTTGCTTGAGAAATGTGATGGGCCAAATGCACCACATTTGTCAAACACACACACGCACACACACACACACATGCACACAAACACCTACATGCACACGCACACACACACATACGCACACAAACCTGTGACACACCAGCGCGCACACGCACACGCACACACCTGCACATACACATATTATATATATGTACATATATATATACATACATATATATAAATATATATAATTACATTTGGTTGGTCCATTCATTGCAAGTTTCTCAAGCAGTTTGGTTTTAGCAGTTTTTCATTTGGCGTAGTATTCTAAGCCGACGAAGTTTTTGATTCAGCGTTATTAGACGTAAGAGGCAAATGAAAATAAACATCTATATACCAATCCACCACCACTACACTGATCCATCTATTCATCCGTTTAGGCGATATATCGGCCATTCCTTCCACCCATCCACCAACCAACCCATCCAATCATCCATCCATCCATCCTCGTAATCTGTCTCTGTTTCTCTGCTCTGTAAATCTATCTGTCTGTCTGTTTGTCTGTCTGTCTCTTTGCCTGCCTATCTGTCTATTTGCCTGTCTGACGATCTGATCTGTCTGTTGGTTTGTCTGTCTGTAGTTCTGTCTGTCTGTCTATCTGTTTCTCTGATTGTCTATCTGTCTGTCTGTCTGTATACATCGGTCTGTCCTTCTGTTTACCTGTCTGTTTATCTATCTGGTTGTCTGTCTGCCTCACTCTCTCTTTTTCTGTCTTTCTATGCCTATATCCTATTCCATCTGTCTGCCTCTCTCTTGCTGTTACTCTATCGCTGACCTGTTCTTTGGCCAAAAATTCTCACCTATGGGCAGTGATTTCATTCACTCTTTCATTCACTCTCTCGAGATGTCTTGGCTTCTTAGACTCATACTTTTGTGCAGCCCTTTATTTCCGATCTTAGTGTTGCTGATTCTGCGTATTCTCATGTCTTTAATGTGCCTCGTGTCGCGTTTTGTTTGTCTTGCATTTGCATACAAGTTAAAGCAAATTCCTCCGATTGACAAAATTTATAATAGAATTTTTGTGGGCAGTGCCAGACTGGCTATGAAATTCTGCTGCTTGGGAGCTGATATGAACGGACTACGGAGACCCTTGCCAACACCTCCTCGTGGTGGTCTCTGGGCACGCAGTTAATCCAGCTGATTAACTGCATGGCGAAGATTGGCAGCCATTGTCCGTATATTTTCGAAATTCAAGACAGTGTGTTAATGATGATGCTGATGATGATGATGATAATGATAATAATAATAATAAAAATAAAAAAAATTAATAATATTAGTAGTAATAATGATGATGATTATAATAACAATAATAATAATATTAAAAATAATGATGATGATAATAATAATAATAATAATAATAATAATAATAATAATAATAATAATAATAATAATAACATAAGGAATTGCCCTCGACAGGTTGCAACTAATCGCTAGACAAGACGCTCTACTGATCCTTAGACATTCGATCGGATCGCCTAAACTCATGCATTTATTGAGATGCACCCCTTGCCACGACCACCCGCGTCTATGGGCTTACGACGATCTACTGCGAGGAGGGATCGAGCGAATCTTCAACATTTCGATGACCGATGACCAATGGAGTCAGGCCACTCTCCCGATCAGGATGGGAGGACTGGGAATTAGGAGGGCGTCCTCGCTGGCACTTCCCGCCTTTTTGGCTTCAGCCGCGGGCACTCTCCAGATCCAGTCCCTCATCTTAGAATCAGCAGCGGTGAAATCGGACTCAGCATGCGACTCGGCGATGTCTACCTGGCTTCAACTTACCGAAGCTTCTGCCCCGACGACGCCAGGCCATAAACAAGCCCACTTTGACAGACCGCTGTTAAACGCGGTTCTGTCTACACTAGAAGAAAAGCTACAGGATCCCTACGACCAGGCGAGACTAAGGGCCTTGCAGTCACCACACGCCTCGGACTGGCTATACGCTCTCCCGCTCGTTTCTCGCGATCTCAGACTGGAGGACGATACCGTGAGGGTGGCGGTCGGCCTACGTTTAGGGGTGGCCATCTGTGAGCCGCACACCTGCGCATGCGGCGCCTTCGTCTCAGCCAGAGGCGCACATGGCCTGTCCTGTTCATTGGGTTTTGGCCGTCAAGCAAGACACTGTAATATCAACGACCTAATCCATCGCAGCCTCAACAGAGCCGGTATTCCAGCGGTCAAGGAACCGTCAGGTCTTTCCAGATTAGATGGAAAGAGACCGGACGGGCAGACCCTGATACCGTGGAGTGGGGGGTGGACCTTACTTTGGGACGCAACTGTGGTGGACACAGTGGCCGCTTCCTATATCCCCGAAACAGCTTCCACATCTGGAGGAGCGGCGGAGATAGCAGCCACAGGGAAACACACAAAATATTCTGAGCTAGAGAAGAAATACACTTTTGTTCCAATCGCTATAGAAACCTTCGGTCCCCTCAATAGTGAGGGCCTCGCCTTTGTGTCTGAGACTGGACGCCGACTTTCGACAACTACCGGTGACACCCGAGAGACAAACTTCCTTTTCCAGAACTTGTCGGCATTGATCCAACGTTTCAATGCGGTGGCTTTTCAGGGCACCATGTCAAGATTACAGTCCACTGACAAGCGGCGACCCAGATAGCATGATGACAGATCCGTTGGCAATGCCAATGATGAATAATAATAATAATAATAATAATAATAATAATAATAATAATAATAATAACAAAATTAATAGTAATGCTAATAATAAAAATAATAAAATAATAAGAATAACAATAACAACAACAATAAAAAAAACAACAATAGTAATACTACTACTACTAATAATAATATTGTTAGTAATAATAATATTAAGAACAACAATGATGTACTGAATTTTGAAAATATAATGACGATGGTTGCCAATCTGCCCGCCCAGACACCACCAAGAGGAGGTGAATAAAACAATAAAGTCAGACGTTCCATCCTCGAAGGAGCCACAAGGTCTGATTCGAAGCGACGGAAAGAGACCGGATGGAGCGACACTGATCCCGTGGGCGAAAGGCAAGTACATGCAACAACTATCTGCACGTGCGCTGCCTACTACATCCATCTGTCACTCTGCAGTGCCTGGGGTGCAGCTGAACATGACGCGGACCGGAAGTATTCAAATATTCAACTCTCCCGCCGCACATGATTTCGTTCCTCTCTTCATTGGTGCAGTTTGCCAGAGTCTTGCTAGTGGCTGGCTATACAACTTGATTAACACGATATATTCTTGTGGTTGGCTAAAAATACAGCACATTATCATCGTCGTCGTCACATTCATAATCATCATTATCATATATCCTCTTCTTCTTTTTCCTTTTTCTCCTCCTCATCTTTTTCTTCTTACTATTTCTCTTCCTCCTTCCCCCTCTTCTTATTCTACTTCTCCTTATTATTTTTTTAATTTTTATTATTGTTTCGGAAACTTTCGGAAACAGAATTCTACTAATTCTTCTTCTTCTTATTATTATTATTATTATTGAAATGTATTATTATTATCATCATTATCACCATTATTATCATTATTATTATTATAATTATTATTATTATTATTGTCATTGTTATAAATATCATTATTATTATCATTATTATTATTATTATTATAAGTGTGTGTGTTTGACAATAACAATAATAATATTATTATTATTATTAATATCGCTAATAACAATAATAATTGTTATTATTTAATGTTATTAAGAGTGTTGGCAATGTCCCTCTTCGGGACATAGCCAACACTCCATTAGCTCATCATGGGCGATAACAGCATAATGTGAAACATATATGTATAATAATAATAATAATGATAATAATAATAATAATAATAATAAAAATTATAATAATAAGAATATAATAATAATAATGGTAATAATAATAATAATAATAATAATAATAATAATAATAATAATATTAATAATAATTAATAATAAAAACCATATATTTTTACCTCCTTCTCTGCCTTCTCCCTCTCCTCCTCCTGCCACCTCCTTCAATTTCTTCTCCTTTCTCCTCTACCTCCTCCACATCACGTGGTTCTTTGGATGGTAATATCGCTGCGGCCGAAAGGGCGGCGAACCTCAAAACTCAGAAATAAGCCGAGCTAGCCTCCACGTACGTCTTCACACCGTTGGCATTCGAAACCTTTGGCCCCATCAATTCCGAAGGCCAAAGCTTCCTTTCAGAACTGGAACACAAACTGAGCGCCGTCACTGGGGAGCAGAGGGAGACGACTTTTCTCTACCAGCGCATCTCGATGATTATTCAACGCTACAACGCAGTTGCTTTCAAGGGAACTTTCGCTGCTCAGGAGTCCAACGAGCAGGGCTACTCCGGACGACATCACCATTAAATAGATGAAATCAACTCAAAATAATAAAAATTATTATTATTATTGTTATTATTATTATTATTATTAATGAAAGTAATAGTAGTGGTGGTGGGCGAAATGGTGGAAGTAGCAACAGTATTATAATTATTATTCGTCATCATCGGGGTCAGCATTATGATGTTGTTCTTTTCTCCTCCTCTTTCTCCTTTTTCTTCACCTCCTCCTCCTTCTCCTCTTCCTCTTGCTTCCACATCATCGCCTCATTCCATCCTCCTCCTTCTTCTCACCCTGCTCCTCGTCCATCCCATGCCCATCCTACAACTCATGTTCATCCTCCTCTTTGGCTTTCATCTACATCTTTACATCCTTCCCTCGGCCTCTTTATCCTTCTTCTCCATCTCCCACATCATCTAGGTCTACTCTTCTCCTCGTTCCGCTCCTCTTCCATCCCATGCCCATCCTTCACCTCCTTCTCTGCCTTCTCCCTCTCCTCCTCCTGCCCCCTCCTTCAATTTCTTCTCCTTTATCCTCTACCTCCTCCTCCACATCACGTGGTTCTTTGGATGGTAAAACCCAGTGTCGACTTCTGCGAATTGGACTGACCGCGAGCGTGGCCGTCAACCGCCTATCTCCCCTTCTGCACGGTAATCCTGGTACTTGTCTGGTTCTAGTGTGACCACCGTCAATGACTTTCGAAAACAGAATTCAAAAGACAAGTTAGCGCGTGCGGTGAGTTATTTTGAATCTGATGAGTCGATTTCATTTCGAATTTAAATCGTTTCTTTAAACTATCGAAATGAAAATTGTTGTCGCGTTAAAAAAAACTGGTAACGTTTGGCATCTGATTTTGATGGTAATCGTACTAATCGATGGTTAACTGGATAATGCTATCATCAGCAGCATGATCATCACCGTCGTCGTCGACGTTGTCATCATCATCATCGTCGTCATATTTATAATCATCTTCATCATCGTCATCATCATCATTGTGCATTTCATTAGCTAACTTTATGTACACTGACTGCCTAGGCCCTCGGCCAATAGAAAGATCAAATGAGATGTGAGAGGACTGACGACGTACTCACATATGCCAAGATTAAGAAAGTGAAGTCGGTCGCACTTTATTCTCTAATCAATACACAACTATTGCCTAGACATATTGTATACGTACAGCTGATATATGATTTAAAGCATCGTGAAGAGAAGAGATGTCTCGAAATTTATTTGGGAGTATAGAGGGCTGACGGGGATTTCGCTTTATTAGCCTCGGTAAAGATGGGTATACGAAGAGTCGCAGGCATCAGTTATGCCCTCTCCCTGGCAAGAGATTTGAACACCCGACCTCTCGGTTGACAGTCGAGGACATATTTCACGAGACTAACGCGCATCTGGTAAATCTAGAGAGCAGATCTGGGACTGAATTTCGTGCATGTATTTGTACAATGAGAATTAAAACGTCGGATTTTCCTTGAACCCGGTAAAAACAGGCTTTGTTATCTGCATCGGTTTCTGTCTGAATGTCGCTGATATCGTTTCAGTTTATTTGCATGGTGATATATGACGATGACGATGATGATGATAATGATGATAATGATGATAATGATAATGATTGCGATGAGGACACTGTGTATGGTGGTGATGCTCATTGGCTATTATCATGTCATATCCTCTTATATCACATCATATCTCATCTCATATCATTTCCTATTGTATCCAATCATATTCTCATATATCCTATTCTCGACTAATTAGTCATTCCTTATCGTTTCCTATCACATATCCTATACTATATCTCTCTTATGTCCTCTCCGTTTGTATTCCATCATGTATCCAATATCCTATAGTATCATAAGTCTTATCCTATCGCAACATATTTAGTATTATCCTATGATATATGCAATCCTAATATATTCTTTCCCATAACAAATATCCGGCCGGCCCTATTCTAACCCATCCTATTTTATCCTATAAAATGTATAACCTATCCTATGTAATATAGTCTCATCTTCCTTCCTTTCCCTATGCCGCTCTCCTCTCAGTCATTGTCATTGACTGAGGGGAGAGCGCCTGTTCTACTAGTATGGGCAACTGGTGAAAACCTACACATGAGTCTTTAATAGAAGAACCGATGTGTATTGGCAAAGTCGGTTATAACCCGGATGTGTCTGCCTGCCTGATCCCTTGTCTGGCTAATAATGTTGTCAGTGGGAGGCTCCATAGTCCATACAGCAATTCGTTGTAAAATCTTAAAGATTGATTCCACGCCTGTGCAGAACCTCACAAAGCGTGTCAATCCTACCGCCTTTGCAAAAATAAAAAAATATATGTCGCGGGTTTCACTTTCGCCACTACTTCTTCTTGATGACGAGAGTATCCGCTGGTTCTTTCCTCTATCACCAAGCTCAGCAACACGACTCACTTGATGGTTTTAATATGTATATTTAATTAAATATACACACACCACTCATCCTATCTACACTTACTGGAGTTATTAGCGTCCTTTTGAAATGTTTCCCTGGTTTACGTTGGAGACGGGGTTTCACAACTACGTTGATTACCCTTATCGTCAGAACGATCTAACGTCTCCCCCAGTTCCCAAACAAGTCCCAAACGCAAAACTCGTATCTCTATTGGACGACAAGTCACCTGCAGAAACCATTACTAAACCCTGGTTGGTCGGGTCTTGGCGTCCCTAGCGTAACGTCAGATTCCTAGGGACGTCCAGTTACTGTTTGACTAGCGGCTGCTATGACTGGGCCTTGCCAGTGTCATAGACGAGCAACAGGTCTTAGGGATCGAATTTCATTATTATCGTTATACCGCCTAGAGGGTTGCGCCATTCGTATCGGAATCGTCCCCTATTCATGATCCGTGTCAACCAGCCGGTCCAGATCAAATTAGTGTCGGGTTTCGTTGTTTGACACCCCAATGATCTTTGCATAATCCTCGTCATCTGTATTGAAGCCGTCTGCTGCAGGCTAAGTTCATTGATGTCTCTCCTCTGGGGTTTCAGGTAGACATTCTCATCCGTAGTCCTCCTACGCTTCTGCTGTCGATCGATGACATCGTCCAGAGTGACGCGCGTCACAATGTAGGAATGAAAAATTTACAATGAATATTGGATTAGGATGATTGTCTCCACTAAATTAGAAAGCTACAGATATTAATTGCCTTTTCTAAATGTTTGTACTTTGTTCCGACGGTACATGAACATCTGAGATTCGCATTAATTAAACAGTTAACAGTCGGTGAGTTGCTATTTGTTCGGTATTTTTCGCGTCTCCTTAAGTAACCTGAATCAAACTCTGGCTGCATTATATTATTGATGATCTCCAACTGTGCTACATCCAGGTCTGTCAACTGGTCAGGTCCAAGAGGTTCATGTTCTTGATCAGCATCTTGAAGATCGCAAAGTTCTCTATATTGGGGGTGTAGGTAACGAGTTTCGGCCACTTAAACTCTTTGCCAGACCACTCTCTCTTTCTGCCGCATGTAAAAGTATTCTTTGTTTCTCAATGGGTGACAAGTTGACGCCGTTGACCTCTGTAGTGAGTTTCTTTGCTACGGAGAGGATGCTTAGGACGACGCCGCATCATATTGTTGATTTCGCCGATTAAACATCTCAGTCAGCTTCCACATCAGAACAATTTTAAAGTTGTTGCTACTGAATTCACGATCTCTAATTGCATTTGGCATCATGTATTGCCATATAAAGCAAGAAATACTCATTTAGAAGAATCATTTGATCCATCTCTGGCAAAGGATCGTCAGCACTAAATGTGAGCTGTTTATAAAGAATTCTGAGAAGATAAAGGAATGCTACTATTGTTTTTATTTTAGATATGTTGCTGAACCGAATTGATTCTCTGTACAGACTTTTCACCCTTTCGGACTCAAAATTTTTGAATGCCTTCCGAATTATTTCGCTTTCTTCAAAATTCACATTATAACTTTCTGCGTTCCTTTGTGTGTCATGTGTGAATTCAGGCTCAAATTCTTTGAATGCTTTCCGAATAATTTCGCATTCTTCAAAATGTGCCAAACTTTTAAATAATGTCTCACCAATAAAATCTACACCCTGTGAGTCACTGTCTCTCAGAATTAACGTTTTTTGAAAGTATTCGCGGGTTTTCTCAATATTTCGCGTGCTTGATTATATATATTGTATACGTGCGATGTTCAGTAAGTACAGAGCATACGAAATGTCGTTTATAAAGAACCATTCGTCGGAACCATTAGCTTCCTCAACTATTTTATCGCTTCTAATAAGTATGGATGCTTGTTGAGCAATAATATAATGAGCAATTAGAATAATTGTGTCTTCCAAAATGCTGATTTTGGCGGTGTTTTGTAAGGCGTTGGGAAGAGGTTCAAATGATGAGGAGGTTTAATCACCCGACACCTGGGTGATGGATGAATTTGGGAAGTTGTAGGTGGCAGATTATTTCCAGGAAATCTATAAGTATTTTCAATTATATTCTCACATATAGGATGTTCCATGTGAATTCACAAAGCTTTGTATGTCAAGCCAATGTGATGATAAATAATATCACGAATGTCATCGAAATCTTCACCATTCAAAGCTCGTTTGAACAAATCGATAGCCTTAGTCAGCTCCTGCACCGATGTTGCGCGTTGTCTTAATTCAATTCCAGATTGCATTAAAATCCTGGGATTTTCTGGGTCATATTCAAGGGCGTTGGCGATAAGATCGACAAGCGACAATCCTTGGCAAATATCCCTTCTGATGCATTGGCTTGGGTAATATTGTCTGAAGTGCTCAAATGTGTTTGCTAAATTCACCCAAGTTTCAGCCTTCAAATTATTCGCGATATGGTCACTGTTTTCAACAGCCAACACAAGTTCTTCCTGTCTTGATAACCATTCATCATGATTATATCAATAGTTTGCAAGCAATTTCTTATTTGCATTGGTGAACATTGCATATGTTCTTATAAGGTCATTACCTTCCAGAAGGCAACCAAATTCTCCGGTCACGCTTTTGCACATTCATTTTGGCTGGGTAATTGTTTTTCAGCAAAGACTTCTTCATACAGCCGAATACAACGTCTCAGAGGATCAATTCTGACATGTATACTAGAATACATCGCTGCGATTTCTGCCTTTGCAAGAAACATACTACTCAAAATAATTCATAAAAGATTGGAGAACACAATTGAGAGAGAGCTTCCGGACAATCAGGCAGGATTTAGGAAATCCCGGGGAACGCGAGATCATATTGCCAACATGAGGTGGATAATAGAAAGGCAAAGGGAATATGGACAAAAAACACTCATATGTTTAATCGATTATAGCAAAGCATTTGACTGCATTAACCACGAACTGATGTGAACAACTCTAATAGAAATGGGAATACCAGAACACTTGATACAACTACTAAAGGGATTGTGTAAAGACCAGGAGGCGTTGATAAGAACAGAATTTGGATACACAGACAAATTTAAAATCAAGAAAAGAGTGAGGCAAGGGTGCATCCTGTCCCCATTTCTTTTCAACCTGTATGCAGAAAAGATAATGAAAAGGGCAGAAATGGAAGAGGCAACTGAAGAAGTAAAGATAGCAGGAAGGACATTGAATAATCTAAGATATGCGGATGACACCACACTACTGGCAGGGAAGAAAGTAGATCTGGAAAAACTGATAAGAAGACTGAAGAGAGAAAGTGAGAAGGCAGGCCTATACTTCAACATAAAGAAGACAAAGATAATGACAACAGCTGATTGGGACAGTTTCGAGATAGACGGAGAGGAAATAGAGGTGGTAACAAGCTTCACGTTCCTGAGATCATTAATAGAAAAAGAGAAAAAATGTTACTCGGAAATAAAGAGAAGTGTGGCGATTGGGAAAACTGCAATGAATGGACTGGAAAAGATATGGAAAGACAAACATGTGAGCATAGACACAAAAAAGGTTAGTGAGAGCAATGATCTTCCCTACAGTACTATATGGTTGTGAGACATGGACAATGACAAAGAACATGGAGAAGAAAATCAACGCATGCGAAGTGTGGATATGGAAAAAGATGCAGAGAATATTATGGACGGAGAAGAAGACAAACGAAGAGGTGCGCAGGAAGATTGGAGTTTGCGAATGATGAGACGTTCAACAAACAGGTTTGTGCAATCCTCCTCATTATCAATTTGAGCGGTTGGTTAAAGATTCCTTAATATTACCTGGATGTTTTATGCGGTCACCGTATCATCTGTGCAGATTCCTAAACTCTAAATATCATGGTTCTTCTTTTCGGTTGAGTCCTGAAGAATTGTATCACTTGAATGTTCAGCGTCGTTTAAATGCTTTCGTTTGTTGGCTTGCTCCCCTTCCTGTTTATTGTCTTCAATCTTAAGGGCTTCAGATTTCTCAACAAATGTAAACACTATGTCGCCATCTCGTTCTTCCGCTCACGTACACTTTGTCGTCAGATTTTGTAAAAATTGAGAATGAAAAGAAACAGAATCTGAGATTGCATTTGATTTCTTCACATATCTTGCCTGCGATCAACTTCTGTGCGTTCTGTAAAATAATACAGCGTTGCAGAATTAGGCTATATGTAAATTGAAGAAAAAGAAAACAAGAAAAAAGAAGTGAATGAGGAGGAAAAGGAAGGTACATGTAGTCAAAGAAACGAAGAATGGGGAGAAAATAAAATCGTTTGCATAAGCTGTTTGATTTGTAAGCACTATTGGACGGCTATACGACGGGTTTCGTGTGCGCTGCGTGAGATCATCCAGATTATTCAGATGATAATAACTAATGAAGTACAATATCCAATGTCGAAATAAGAAAAACAGAAAGAAATATAAAAGCTTTGCACCTAGTTGCGTGTTGATTGATGGGAATGGGAAGGCGACAGCGTGGATGGAAAAAGTAAGAATTCTTGAGGCGGTGGGTATCGGCCCCTACGCAGCGGATTGCTATTAGTCTTCAGTGGCTCAGAGCAGATAAACTCTAGACCCGTTGAACCTAACTGTCTGTTAATTGGTTCTGGTGTATTGATCAACTTTTAATAATCCGAAATGTTGGTTGTTTAGCCATTTGTTCATTGATCGGAACATGGATTGAGGTGTTTTGGTCCAATGCAAACATGTAACAAACAGGTTGGACTGTTTGATGCCTGGATTTGATGGCCTCTCTTGCCATAGCCGTTCTTTCCAATTTCGACAACCATTAAGTTTTATGACTATGACCTCCGCTGGGAAAAATGATCCTCTGGGCAGTTAATCCAAGTTTAAGACTGGAACCGCGGCTCAATTGCCTCCATCCAGAAAGGGTGCACATATTTATATAGGCATAATAATGAGTGAATTCGGTTCATCGAAATAGTTCTGCTATGTGGAATAAAGATCATGGAACGTCGAGTCTGATACAATGAGTGTTAGATAGTTCGGTATTATTTCTTCTATTTGTTAATTTAACAGTTTACTAGACTATACATTCGACTTCACTGCGATCATCTTCTTTCCGATGAATACTGCTGATGGGTTCTTCAACTTTGGACTTAGCAATATTTTCCTCGTTAGAAGTCATTGTTCAAGCCGGAAATCGTTGAATACACAGGCATTCCAGAAAAAGGTACAATAGCAGCGTGTTTGTGGCCATGGTCTCCTGTTGTTTTGTTCAGAGGTACCTGTTTTCGGCATGATCATTATGCTCATATTTACTGATATCGTGTTTGTGGGGTCAAGACTGCCGCTATTGGTGCTGTAGAAATATATAGTACTTTTCGGTTCTTCCGCCATCGCTGCCTGCCATCCAACACTATCTGCCTCATGCTCCTCTATCCATCACCACCATTCGAAACTCAGGTGTCACCTTTTCAAGAACTCTTACCCAGACTCACTTGATCATCCACTGGCAATCCCAGACCAAAACGACACCCACCTTAACAGCTGCTCTTCCTCCTCGTAACCTCTAGAAACCGGACACTGATCTCTCACGGCCTATCTTTTAGACAACCAGTGTGAATCGCTGCAGCACTCATGAATAAGCTGGTGCCCTGCGCATAGCCTTCAAGAGGCGCTTTCGAAGTTTGGAGATTACGATTACATTACATGACAAATTGAATGCATCATATTGACTTGTGAGTGGTTTCAACAGTTTGATTAATAATTTTAAAAGACCAGATGATTGGAGTAGGCTTCAATATAGTCATCGTATGTTAACGAATATATTGTGATTTCACAATAACAGTTGACTAGTTTAGGAATTTTGCTGATATTGGAATAATTCAAAGTGCTTCGTCTATTTCTTATACATGTAGGCTGGCAGCTATATATAACTGTTTAGAGATGACTATGAATATGACTAAAAAAAACTTCTATACCGCCACCATAATGACACAGGTCATCAACCGGTGGCGCACCAAAACAAATCCGAAATCAGGTCAAATCCGAAAGGTCAGTCCGAAGAGACAGAAAGACAGTCTAAGGAGGATAGGCAAGGGTAAATAAAAAGATTTTAAGCCGAGATTGAAAAGAAGCTAAAGACTACTTAGCGGCCTGAACGGCGTGGGGTAATGAATTCCAGGACTTTGCACTGGCAACAGAGAAAGCCCGCATACCAAGACTTTTCTTAACAGGAGGTATAGCAAGGGACAAGAAATCGGAAGACCTAGTCGAGTAATGATGACCTTGGGGGACAAGCAAAGGGCGTAGGTACCGTAGCTGACCAGAAGAAAATGTCTTATAGGTAATTACACCAATTTTAAATTTATTTCGTTGCTCAACTGGAAGCCAATGCAATGATTTACGAACGGGAGTAATGTGATCCCTCCTAAAAGAACCAGTAACAACCCTGGCCAGGCAGTTTTTTACTCTTTGCAGTTTCAGCAAGTTAGCTTTTGCAATACCAAACAAGAGAGAATTACAGTAATCTAGGCGACTGGAGACAAGTGCGTTAGCCAGTAAAATTCTCGTTTCATCAGGGATACATTGTCGAATACTTCGTATTTCATGAATGTAGTAATAACAGGATTGAAATGCAGTATGAAAATACAGTAGCAACTGGCACACGTCCGTCCGTCTGTTGAAGGATTATTATGATCAAAAGTCTAGCTTGTTCAGATTGTAGCTGATACGATTGGCAGAATCTCTCGACTTAAAGGCACTTCAGTAAATGTTCCCCAACGGCAGCTTATTCACACTTACTCTTGCCTGAAAGTATTCGCGAGCTTTCTCTATATTCTGCCTACATGAATAAACACGGGCGATGTCCAGTAAGTACAGAGTAAGTACAGAGTAAGTACAGAGTAAGTACAGAGTAAGTACAGAGTAAGTACAGAGTAAGTACAGAGTAAGTACAGAGTAAGTACAGAGTAAGTACAGAGTAAGTACAGAGTAAGTACAGAGTAAGTACAGAGTAAGTACAGAGTAAGTACAGAGTAAGTACAGAGTAAGTACAGAGTAAGTACAGAGTAAGTACAGAGTAAGTACAGAGTAAGTACAGAGTAAGTACAGAGTAAGTACAGAGTAAGTACAGAGTAAGTACAGAGTAAGTACAGAGTAAGTACAGAGCAAGTGCAGAGCAAGTGCAGAGCAAGTGCAGAGCAAGTGCAGAGCAAGTACAGAGCAAGTACAGAGTAAGTACAGAGTAAGTACAGAGTAAGTACAGAGTAAGTACGGAGTAAGTACGGAGTAAGTACGGAGTAAGTACGGAGTAAGTACGGAGTAAGTACGGAGTAAGTACGGAGTAAGTACGGAGTAAGTACATCCACATTGACATACGCACATATAGGTACATAATTTTATATAGATATATATTTATATTCATATACACATGTTTACTCATACCTGTTCACACAGTAATACACTCATCTATTATTAACATATACATTATATTAGTACACACTTATTTACACAAACATTTCCACATCAACGTATACAAATGTATGCATAAAATTATACATTACACGCATACATACAGATTTCTTTATTTTATTTTCCGAAATTTGAAACCGCCCTTCTTCCAACATCTTTTGCTCAGAAGTGCACACACACGCCTCGACGGCGCAATTGCAGTTGTACTGCAGAGCAATTGTGAGCGAAGGACTTGCTCAAGGTCCCTACACAGTGACTCCTCGAACGAGTCCGCGCGCTCAGCACACACTGAACACCACAGGCTGACCAATCTAACCGATCGGCCACTGTGCCACACCAGATGCCTATATATATACATACATATTTGTGTATTTATATTATTTATATATATATGCCCACATATGCCGTCTGTCCGTGGCCTTCGTGAACTTGGCATATGTTCAATCAATCATCAACCATGGACTCATCGTCCTTAGAACTGTGTCTGATGTCTTTCTAACCACTTCTCTCCACACCGTCATTAAACTTGTGGAGACTTGTTCCACCCCACCCTTCAATGCCATCTGCCATTAGTGGTCTTCCTCTTTCGTATGTTTCATTCATTATTCCATTATAGATATCTAACAGTTCCATTGGTAAAGTTCGGTCACTGACCCCTCGATAATTTATCCCGTGGTCTGTGCACAGCGGAAAAGCCAAGTCGATGTTCTTGCTGTTCGGAAAGACTATAGTCACAGGTCACTTACTAGGCCCACAAAAGTCTGGTTTTCTTCATACGCAGTTTAAACAGATACATTTCATAGGATTCTGCAGAGGACTATACTTAAAAGTATTTAATTAGCGGCTGCTGCACCTGGAGGCTGGACAAATAACGATCCACTCTGCCTTTGGTGGCAGTGTGAAATTGCATTTGCACTGCTGCCCAACCATCGACATCGAATCCTCAATAGTCTTACATAGGAAATCTGCCATAGCCATAGCCGCCAGTGTTAGGGCGATCACTAAATGTTTTACTGATTATCCTATGACAACACTAATTTCGCTTGCGTGCTACTATAGCACCATCTTCGCCGAGTAATCGACTGCCTGGATTATTGCAAGTAGGCCTATACTCACACATCATTTTGGCGGATGACAAACAAGTTTATGAAAATGTGTAAGTACCAATATACTTACATTACGTTAATAAATGTTTTATATTAATAATTGGAGACATTTTCTCTTGCTCATTATGCATTCATAGGCCTAATGTAATATTAAGTCTAGATTCAAATGTCAATTAACATGCATCATACGCTCGATAGTGTAGCTCTAATAACTGAACTGTCAATCGAGTGTTTTGGGACTCAAATCAGCGGGGGCCATCCACCATCGTACGCTGAGGCTAAGATAATTAAGTCGGTAGCACTTCACACTTCAATCTCGTTTGAGGAACTGTTCCTTGGCTTCTCTTCTTTATATAGGGCTTGCGTAGAGAAAACGACCTTGTGAGATACCTGTATTATAAAATGCGCTTTTATTCATCGCTATCACTCATAGGCCTACATACATTGTTTATTGGTTAATCAGTTGTTTGTAAGCCCTTAATCTCGAAAAGTTACACGTCAAATAGTAGCAGATTGAGTTACGCATCATGATGATCGATCAATAAATGGATTCGCTATCATCTAATCGATACGATGGCTACTTAATTGCAGTTCTTTAATTACTTTATTACAGATTATAAGTGGCGGGGAGAGGACTGGACAGTGGACACTCGCTATCAAATGCTGAGGTATAGAAGCAGACGTAGTTAGCCCAATGCTTCATATTCATGGCTGCATCATTGATTGCTTAAGGGAATCCTTTTTTTTCATCTCCTTCTTCTTCCTCTTCATTTCCATGTTCTTCATCCTTCATTGTCCTGTTGTTGTTGCCGCTGCTCCTACTGACATACCGTAAGTTGCTATAAGTTGTTCCGACTACTGCTTCTGCTGCTACAACGACTACTACTATTGTGATTGGGTTGCTTAGGTAGAACGATTAGTAAATAATAATTAAGAATGATGGAAAAGGTTTCCTGTGGAAGTCATTAGGGTTATTGACTAACAAATCTGGAGCGATGGTGAATTCTGGTCCCGTATTACTGCTCGGTGTGCTTTGATAAGGGAAATAAAATTACCACTTGTAGCTTTTTGTTTGTAAACGTCTGTTCTGAGTCGCCGAGAAAAATTGTTTCTCATTAATACAAATTTGAAATCAGACAACAGCAATAATTAATGTAGAATATGCATATCATTAAACTGCGAGTTACCTTGCCGAACAACTTTTGAGGCAGGTATACGTATAGAACACTGCGCCAATCACGCCGCGCCGCCGCCGCCGAATTTGTTGGGTCGGCGGCGCGCCGGCCGCCGCCGACCAAAAATGACCAGCGCGCTGCCGCCGAAACTGTCAGGTCGGCGCAGAGCTCTACGTGGTGGTCTCTGGGCGTGCAGTTAATCCAACTGGTTGACTGCATGGCGAAGATTGGCAGCAGCACGTTGCCATTCTCTGTCTGTTTTCGGGATAGTGTGCTGTGCTGTTACGGCTGTACCATCTGATGACCAAGCCAGTTCTTAATTTACAGACGGTGGCGACAATATCTTATTTGATAAGCTTACTTCTAAGCGTGAACGTTTCGCAGCAAAGTTATCCACTGTAATGACAATAGGCCTACTAGAAAGTTACTAATTAATATATATATATACATACCTGTAAGGCGATAGCAATCAATAACTCAAACATTGCACCATTATTTGACTAGGCCTACTGGGTCCCATTAACACACGTCTTCATGAGAATCTTGGCAGTTCAGGTATCTCACATAGTTTAAACAGAAACACAATTAACACAGGTCTAGCATGTAATATTCGACAGCTGCATTTTAAAACATTCTGTACAATCATGATCAATTTGTAGATCAAAGCTGAAGATCACATGATACTGCTTATCTTCTAGGATGACATTTGCATAGGCCTACATTGCACTTAGCACAGACAATTCGCCGTTCGCCAGTTTCCTTGAAGACTTCAACGAATTAAATTTTAATGAGCATGGTCATGCTTCAATAAGAATAGTCATGGCTGGTAGAGTATCATTTTCATTTGTAAACACATTCTTTAATCTTGCTTATTGTTGCCAGATACAGTGAGAGTCCAAGGAGGACACAGACAGCTGGGAAGGAGGACAAGTGCTATGGCCTATCAGTAATGCACTTGCTCGCGTAGCATGCGGTTGACTCCGTGTACCGACCATGGGCAAATTGTTTGCGCAAGAGTGTCTCTGTCACCAAGCAGTAATTGTAAGCTGGGAAGTAGACGGCAAGTCCTGCGATATATCACTGGCCCCTTGTTCAGGACCTTGGGATTCGTCCATTGCCGGCTGAAGGGCCTAGGAAAAGGAGATGAGCACCTCTCCAGCGTTCCGTATGGAATATAGGCTGACTCCACTACTCAAGGATGTGCGTAGAGGGGAAAATACTATATCCGATCGTTTCGCTATTTATAGATTCCTTCCATTCACACCATGGATCGTAGAAGAGACAATTTTCTGAGCGTTCTGATTTATTGCTCACCATTTCTTAATCGCAAATATTTCAAGTGGAAGAGAAGTGATGTTGCAATGGTTTATTACTGTGTGAAGAAAGTATCGGTATCGATGACTGGCTAAAAAAAAAGTATCGCGAAACCGACCAAATAAAACTATCGCGATACATGCTGCGATACTGCCAAAAAGATCGCCGATACCAAAGTATCGCAATACTTTATCGCGATATTAACAGCCCTGGTTGGCCAACAATCGTATTAAGAGTTCAAAGTAAAAAAATCTCTTGCTGGACAGAAATTTTATGGAAATATTTTGCACGTTTAATGTTCATATTTTGATGAATATGTATTAGTCATGGCCCAGTAAACGAGTTCTTAACTCTTTCGTCAATCAGGATAGTTGACTTTTATGATAGACTTAACAAATTAGAATCAATATAGGCATACGTATAGCTAGGCTATCAACAGGGGCGTCTACGCCATGTATGCCTTGGAGCAAATACTCCATCCAAGACATAGGGGAAGCAAATTTGAGGATTTAGGACTGGGAAAGAAATTTTTTATAAAGTACATCTTTGCTCTTTTCTTATTTTCAGTTGAGCTATTCTGTTATATTCTACAGTGTCACTGTGTGCCACGCCACGTAGCGAATGGTAATGTTGTACCTAAAAATTATTGATTTGTTATATATTTATAATTATATAATGAGCATGGTAAATGGTTATTTCCTGGGGTTTAGTGACTGTTGTCTTTAAGTAGTAGTATTATAAAATCGTGCTACTGCCTCATTTACACTGTGTTCGTCCACTCCATTGTGAAACTCAATGCGAGTCCTAAGTCACAGTTAAATGTATTCTCCCATGATTCAAAAGATACACTACCACTGTAGTAGCACTAGGCTACTAACTATTCTTAGAATGCAACAGTACTGATTAACTTATGATGTCACTCATATTGCGTAATTTGTTGATGTTAGAATTCGTGATGATGATATTCGTTTACTTAGAAAGAAAGCAACACGACAAAAACGGAGAAATGCTATTACGAGTGACAGTAGGGCATAGAAAGTTGCTAGAATCAATAACAAACTAGCAAATATTTTATGTAACGATCTGGGGATAAATTGCTTGAGAGTGGTCTATGTGTGGGAGTACATGGCTGCGCTCTATTTCTTAGATGGTGAATGGAGTACGGAGTGGGGGGAGTGTTTGATGAAGAACATGGTTGGGTGTTGCGTAAAATGGAGAAAGGGAGTTTGGCATCTGCAAATGTTGGCAAGTTTAGAAACTGTTGGGAAGGATTGTTCTATGTAACATAAGTTGTTGGCTTTTTATGAGTTCTTCCAGGCGCATCTTATCGGAGGCTAGGGTTAGACCCGACAGGGATAACATAACAGTTTGGCAATGGTGGTGGCTCTTGGTATGTTTTGAACGGAAGCGAAAGAAAAAATGGCTTCTGAGTTTTCTGATGGGACAAACCTCCTCTTCTCCATTTTACATAAGCTTTGGCATGTTCTTCATCAACTCCTACATGATCAACTGCGTCTCTATTCCACTCACCGATAAGACCTCGAGCACACAGCCATGTTCTTTCACTCAAAGATGACTCTCAATTTATCCCCAGATCATTCTATAAAAACATTTACTGGTTTGAATGTAATGCTGATCTTCTACTGGTTACTGACACTCGTGTTAGCATTTCTGCGTTTTCGTCAAATTGTATTGAAGATTTCTAAATAAACGAAAATTAAATATCTCCTAGATATGTTATTGCTCGTCACTAAATGCAATATCTGAGGATTGAAGATTTTTGTCATCCAAAAGAAGCTTGAGAAATTAGACATGCATGAAAATTTCTACAATATTTGCAAGACGATGAAGGCTCACAGGTTAGAAAACCTGGTGGGTCAGAGTCGATTTTTTTATCCATAAGGTGCGAAAGCTCCCCTACAATGCCTATATGCACCTGAAATATTTCGCTTAACCATAAACGCAACACTGAAAGACATTCCATATAGGTGGCACGGTGGCCGATTGGTTATAGCGGTCGACCTGTAACGCGGAGAGTAGGCGTTCGAGTCTCGCTCGAGGAGTCACTGTGTAGGACCTTGAGCAAGTCCTACGCGTCCAATTACTTTTCAAAACAACTGTAGGACTAATTGCGCCGTCGAGACGTGTGTACACTTCCGAACAAATTATAAGATGTACAATAGCAATTTCTAGTTGTATTACATGTAGATTTCATATGAACACGAACAATCGATTCGGTTCAGTGCATCATATTCGCATATTATTCATTTTCGTCAATGGTTTGCTCTTATCAAATAAAAATGTGTTTTTTTTATCGTAACCAATCGAAATGAAATACATCTCACAACATGCACAAAGCAAACTTAATATTGGCTACAATGGTAGCCCCAAAAGGACGTCAAGAGTCTTAGTAGTCTGTCCATAACACATAAAATAGCTATAACGATAGTCTGAACATATAAAATAGATCACTTATCAAATTATGTGGAACTTCAGTATTTCTGTTCTTGGTGTAGAGTTATAAAGGGCTGCATGCATTGACGCATATGAAAAATTGTTTCACATCGTTTGCATTATAATCGATTCGGTTCAGTGCATCATATTTGCATATTATTCATTTTAAGCAATGCTTTGCTCTTAGAGTCTTAATTAGTAGTATTTCGATAGCACATAAAACAGCTAAAAACGATAATCTGAAAATAAACAGATCATTTATGAAATTAGTGTGGAACTTCTGCTTTAGCAACTTAGCAAAATTTTAAAGTCAATGATGATAACCTATGAATAAATCGATATTTTTCGAATCGACGACGCGCTCCACTGACTGTTTATAGCAATAGAAAATGCTTCGCTGAACGTTTCTATTGGACAGAATTATTCACATCATTGTGTCCGACATAGACTGAATAAGTTGGCACATGATGCATGCTTAAACCGTTTCCATCAAAGTCGGTTGCAACACTCGAGGGAAACGTCTGGTTCATGATGAGATTTCGACTTGAATTTACTTGTGCATTCAGAGTTTTGTAATCTTGACCTTTTCTTCCCTTCACGTTCACTCTAAAGCATAATTTTATTGACTTTAAATAGACCAACAGGTATGGAAGAGCATCAACACTAACACACATAAGAATTAGGCTATTTCATGGCGCGGTCAGCCGGAGGCAATGATTATTATTAGAATTTCTATATTCTTGGATGCCCTCCTGATCTAGCAGTGCGCTAAACTTTAGAAATTGTAATTTAGAAATTGTAATTTATTGCCGTTTTTAGCAATTAAGACGGCGCGGAAGGCATAGTAAATTCTTATTCAAAAGGCGCGCGTATACTTCGAGATATCCAATCTAGAATTCTCTTAATCAACAGTCACCGCTAGTGTTGGGCACGAGACCAAAACCTCGAGGCCAATACCGAGACCAAGACCGAGAGGTCCAAGACCAAGACCGGGTGGTCCAAGACCAAGACCAAGACCGAGTGGTCCGAGACCAAGACCAAGACCGATGCTCTTTTTATAAAGATTTCATTAAGACGCTAAAACGGAATACCACGCTTAAAACATTAATTTTATTGCTGTTTGCTGAAGAATGCTAATCCTTATAATGGCCCAGAAACAGTTTTACCGGCCAGTCTGAACTTTTTCGGGTTCAGCCCTTGGCTCCTGCCTGAGAATGTCACACATAAATTACTTACAGAATACGATAGGTAACTACTAAATACTATAAGGCAAGTAGATTAACGTTCTGTTTGAATGATATAGGCCTACTTGTACTCGGAATTGTAGGTTAATCAATCAATCAATCAATCAATGCAATTTATATAGCGCCTATTCAGAGGCTCTCCCGACCCAGGCTCAGTCAAAAAGGAAAGTCTTGAGAAGTTTATAGAAAGAGCCAGACAGGTCGCGCGGGAGAGAGCGCAGGTCAGATGGGAGGTTGTTCCACACACGGGGACCCACAATTGCAAAAGCTCTATTTTGCCTGGTTGCGGTATGAGAATATAGAACCACAAAGTCGCCTCTAGAGTCCGAGCGATGAGATCGGCGACTAGAAAAAGCCGAAGTTAAGGTGAACTGATCCCTACGATATAAAGGCGCATTGCCCACAACACAGTGCCAGACAATAGTGACTAATAGTGACAACACGTGGCCGACCATTATTAGATTGTTCCAGAACCTTGAAATTTGTCAAAGGAAATTTTGAAATGTCTGGTTCCGTTGCAAAAGCATTTTTGCCCAGTAACATTTAGATGGTCTTAACACAGCTGTCTCTAATCTAAAATAACCGACAAATATCAAAGAAATTGCCCAGGTACGGCAAATGACCACGAACACTTAACTAAAACGGAGACCAATCCCAAAACCGTTCCTTTAAGACCGACTCATCCCAGACCAAGACCAAGACCGATGGTTCGAGACCAAGACCAGCACCAAGACCAAGACCGATGCATTCGAGACCAGGAACAAGATCGCAGTTTTCCGGTCTCAATACCGTCGCGAGACCAAGACCGCGGTCTCGAGACCACATCCCTGGTCACCACATCGTTAGTGTTTTGACTCTCTCATTTACCCCAGGTTGATGATTAGCGTTATTTTATGTTACCCAACCGCAGTAAATACCTGCGTCGTTTTAGTCTCATTCTTCTTTGGTTTGTCTTTTGCTTGAATTGGCCTAGGCATGCTCATAAATTTTACGTGAGTAATCACCTCGGTTTAACATCGACGACTGTCTTGAGCGTCAACATCTTACGATGGTCTGTGTCTGCTACTCGTGATTATTACATTGTTTACGGTGTTCAATGCATTGCTTGTAAGTGGCACCTTTGACAACCTTTCGTTTGAGGACGATCCTCAAAACTTATTTAGAATGATCCATATATATGTATAGGTCGAATAAACATGCGAACTATTATAATTGAAGTAACTTAATCAGACCATGTACCACGATACATGGTCTAACTTATAACTCGTAATTATTCTCGACAGATTTTTCCTTCTTACCTTCGTAGGCAGATAACTCCGATGCACGCAATTGCCATACAAATGGCGAGAGTAAATCCAACAATGGCAACACTGGATACGACTAAAGAAAACAGTTGAGATTAATATCAACCTAATTATACAATCGTGAAAAACTGTCGCATTACTGAATTAACAATTCTTCAAAAATAAATATGCATGATGTTGATACGTTTCTTTACACTGCCTTACGGTTTTTTTCCCATGAGACTTAATTGCGCTTATATTAAAAATATCACTGTAAAGAGTGTGACCCTTATTTTCATATATGTTTCAAAAATAACTGCCAATGAACAGGCAATGTAAACTGGCAGGCTTATAATAATAATCAGTAATAACTATAACAGCACCGCAGAGGCCGTTTAGCCTAGGCTCAAGCATAGGCACAGTCTATAGGCGTTGTTAGATAAAATCGCCGGTGTGATCTTGCAAGTGGTCGAATGGCTAAGTAAGCGAGTATAAGAAATGATATGATACGCAGAATTTTTTTAATAGATCTACTTTAAGGATGTACTCCGAATATAATCGCCTCTGTGCATAGATCCTGAAGGTGTGCTGTTTTAATTCTGACTAATTGATTTTAAAATATAAATTGTAAGAACGTCATATTCTAAGTCGTACCTAGCTCGTCATTCGTGAGTTTTGACCCAGTTTCCGAAACCACTTCCGAATCATGAGTATGCAATTCTGCAACATATCAGAAACTTGAGGTTAATTCACCTTTTGGATCAGAGCAAATATCTCAGAGCTCGAGTAAAGACAAGTCTTAGACTGTATTTGGAGCAATAACTTGCTAGAATTCATGGTAGCTAAACACTTCATTAGCAAAGTACTGAAAGAAGGAATATTCGGAGCTGTGTGTAATTCATTTATTATAGCAATAGCTTATATAAAAATTATTCTATTGCATTTCATTGAGACACCAATTTCAATTTAAAGAGCAAATTGCGAAGTGTCATAATATTTCTAGTTCAATTGAAAGTCAAACGCCTAGCTTTTGTGTCTGATCTTAATAGATCTGTCATTTTGCAGGTACTTAATTATGTTATTTGCAACTGAGAAGTTCTGACCTTGCTGTGAGCAGTTTCCAATGACACCAACCCAGCTTCCTCCTTTGCAATGAAGATGCCATGTTTTACGACTGGAATAACAGCCAATCACGACTTCGCCGACGTTCCTTTTCAGCCAGGCATCTTCAGGCGGAATAATATCCGAACAGCCAATCGCTACAAAAGATTGACACTTATGTATAAATGGTCGGAAAGTATTCATTAACACGAAATATTTGTTAGCGTTTCTGAGATAAACCACGTAAAGAAGAATACCGCATCCCCTGCAATGATTGAAAACAGAACAATTTACATCTAAAAAGCAGGTGCAATTCGTAACCCAAGCCCGATGGATTTTTGAACGTTGCGCGATTCTCGATACAGTTGACTGGCAATACGCTAAATCTGTGTCATACGGCGATATCCATCATTCTACGGAGTTGTAATTCGTGTTAGTATACACTTCAATTCTAGTGCAGCTAGGATTATTGCAACTCTGTCCTGGCGGGCTTTCTGAGGTTTCTGTTGCAACAATATCAATCCCTTTTGATAGGCTGCATATAAACAATCAAACAAGATCAATACTTGCAAACATTTTATGCAAGCACTCGTTTTCTTACAGGGTGTGTTGTTTTTCTATCGAATTGTCTGGTTATCCGACACGGTAGAATGTTCGGAGACTAAGAGGCGGATGTCCTTAATTGGAACAGATAATAAATGCAATAAATATGTTAACAATAATAATAATAGGAAAAATCATTTGCTTATGACCTCGTACGAACGACTGTCGACTTTGAATTTAACCTACCTAAATATAATAATATATTTCTAAGGCCATTATTAATAATATTCAAAATCTTTATAACACTTTCCAACCTTCAAGTTGTAATATGAATAGACTATCGTTGGGAATATTTTTCTTCTCATTTCCTACGGTTAGTATTATGTCGACTGCATTTCCACTAGATGTGTACAATTCTTTCGTCCTCTGTCCTTCTTCAGCGCAGATTGTTTTGTTCCGTTTTCTTGTCTTATCAACAATTAATCCATAATTTAAGCAAAGCGGCGTCAGACTTCGTCCTTCAAGAGTGGTCGTGGAAAAATAGAAAAGTGTGATCCTGATTTGTTGTCCAACTGGAGCGTGCACATTCCACGGATGAACTTCTGTTCCACAGTTTTTCTTAGCCATTGAACCAGTTATATGAATTGGATTCGCAGTGACCGCCACATCACACGAACGGTCATCATCTACAACTACAAAATGACACAAACGTTTAGTATAAAGAACTGCTCAAATTATTGCTGACTTTTGATATAGAGTATGATACAACATGGATCACTTGAGGTAGACGTAACCATAGCACAGTCTTATAATGCTATTTCGGTATCAGTAATGGTCATCATGTGCCAACAAATTGAATGCTTCTTGTGAAATCACTGTAACGGCGATTTGACTTAAAGTTCCTACTAGTAGTTTATATAAGTCTACGTGTGTTTAAATTAGACAGGCTAGATGTGCTTGCCTATTATGCAGTCATAGCTGACTTCAAGGTATGCGACTAAACCAGGTAAGCACGGTTTGACATTGTTGTATGAAACGTCCGCTGTACGAATATCACATTGATTCTTCCCAGAGCATTTGCGATCGAGAATCGCCAAGACATCTGCTGAACAACCAAGGATGCGAGGATCGTCACCAGTCAACGACCGCTGAGCAGCTACTTCTTCATCCGTTATACATCGGCCAATGCGCATGCGTCCATAGGTGGCACTTTTCATCAGTATCGCCTCATTCTTCAAACATTGCGGCTGAAACTGCTCCGAATTGCAATATTCCTCTTTGATGTCTGAAGTAAAAAGCATATTAAACTTTAATTTAGAATAGAAATGAACTTTTGACATGGACAGATAGATAATCAATATTTATTTACATGTTAGTATGTGTGGCATAGAATCCCACGGCTGAGATCCTTGAGTAACCAATGACTGACTCGTAGTCCATAGCCATTGATCCTCACACCGTTAGTCAATAAAGAAAAAGATTATTCCGACTCAGGTTTCCAAATTCTCACTAGGTGCGCCAGTATAGCGTAGAGCAAGGTCAGGCTGGGCGATACATAACGGTACCTAACAGGTGGTTTAAAAGTATAGCGAGGCAATCAAATAAGAAACTGGTAAAGACTTTCTTGATGTTTCCTAATGCCTGTTCAAGTAAGTGTCTTATTACGGATAGTTGGTCAGTTGTGCGTCTTCCTGGCCTGAAACGGAATGCATTTCTCCCAGTGTGTTTTCAACATACTATTTCTTTGTGCTTTATGTGATTTTGGTGAACACCACCTATCCTGGAATGGTACCTTTCCAAGTATCAATGTTTCTGCCAACCTTTGAGTTACAATTACCAAATGCCATAAAAGTAGAAAACAAAATCACTAAACACTTTCAAACAACAACAGGTGAATGACTTAGTTGTCTTTTATCCCATATCTATTTAGCCTGGAATTGGAAGTTGTAATGTCACTCAGCCGTAAAAACACCGACTAAGGAATCAAAATAAGTGGAGGAATGGTAAACAATCTCCGACTTGCTGACCACATTAGGCCCCTTAACGTTCTTGCCAGAATCGAACCAGAGCTACATGATATAAACACACATTTTGACGAAACAGCTAGAGCCTGCTATATGGTTTGGCCTAATGATCAACACAAAGTAAACCAGAATAACGGTGATTGAAAAGACCAGAGAGATGCCATTAACTATCACATTCAACGGAGTTGCTATTCATTATGTGCATCAACTTGTCTATCAAGAAGGGCTAACAAGTGTAGATGACAGCAGATGATGGTTGGGAGGACGTAGGCGACTTGAGGGTGTTGACATCCCCCGACTTACCCTGCTCTTTCCTCGCATAACCTTTTCCGACACAGTCCGTGATCTGGGAGTTACTCTTGACTCTGGGCTCACTCTCTCTCTCTCTCTCTCTCTCTCTCTCTTTCTCTCTCTCTCTCTCTCTCTCTCTCTCTCTCTCTCTCTCTCTCTCTCTCTCTCTCTCTCTCTCTCTCTCTCTCAACATGTGAACCTAGTTGCGCGGAATTGCTACTAATAGCTTCGTCAGCTTCGAGTGGTCTCCCGCTCTCTCACACACGACGCGATCGCGGTTCTTGTTCATGTCTTTGTTGCTGATCGGGTTGACCATTGTGATTCTCTACTGCTGGCCTTCCTCTTGTGGTTCTGGGGAGGCTGGATCGGGTCCTGCGCTCGACTGCTCGGCTTGTTGGGCAATTTCCGAAATTCTCCTCTGTTTCTGCATACATGTGCGACGGTTTGCATTGGCTGCCAGTGTCACAGCGAATTTCATACCGCAATGGTGCTCTTATTTCGCGTTGGATTCTTGGGTGTGCCCCATCTTGCTTGAGTGATCTCTGTTGCCCAGTGTCTGACGCTGCAGCGCGTCAGGTGCTTCGCTCTGCGACGAGGGGTGAGCTCCTAGTTCCACGCGCTCGCTTGGCTATTAAGCAGCGCCGTTCTTTCTCGGTTGTGGGCCCTTCATTGTGGAATGATCTCCCACTTGAGCTCCGCTCTCTGCTTGTGGCCCAACCGTCAAGTTTTTACAAGTCCCTCTAGACCTTTTTGTTTAGTCGTGGCTGGGCTGGAAGCGCTCCTGAGTAAGTTTCTTGAAGGGCGCCGTATAAATGCTCAGAATGAATGAATGAATAATGGACCAAAAGAAAGATTTAACGGGCTTCAAAACCATTTAAAGTGATAAACAGAATACGGAGAAGCAAGGAATTAACTCGAAAATAAATGATAAAAAATGCGAGACGACGGCGCATCCGATCTTCTTATACCGATCCAAATGTTGAATCATGCTGAGGCGAAAAACAATTCTTACAGGATAAATGAGTTGATTGAGGAAGATTTTAGGTGATTCGAGACTACAATAAATAAGAAATGATGACATAAGACTCTTATTCGGTATCTTCGTTGTGGGTGTCACCTTTAATCCAAAGCACATTTAAATAAGGCAACCCGCTCTCTGATGGATATCTCGCCGTGATCCTCAGACTGCATAAATGAATGATTTATAAAGAAATTTAAGAAACCATACCCCCACTCTTACATACCTATTTCAAGAGATCATTGACTGTTCAAGAAGCAATATACACGCGTAACTGACCTGTTTCTTTGTCAACCTTTTCAGCATTTGAGATCATTACAGTGCAGAACATAACGCTTATTACCAATCGTTCTGTGACACGCGACATCGTGCTCACTTGAAATGCGCAGTGAAAGTGTCGTTGAAAATGCTACGCGTTCAAAATAATATGAAGATCATGAGTATATTTAGGTGACATAATATACGATAAGGCTGGTTTAGCTGTGTAGGCGAGTGAGCCTCTTTCAGCTTATAACTTTCACGCAAGGCGTAAGAATCTTGACGATTACGTGCATAAAATTAACTATTAGGTCGGGGATCATCTCAAACGCAAGAGCAGACTTAGCATACTTTTCTTATGTACGATTTTGAAACATCTTGGGCACCGAAATGTTCACATTGGAATCCATTGCAATTGATTGCAATATTCTACTTCCAATTTCCAATTTTCATTGCTTTATTCTATTGATTCAATATCCTGAATGACTGTTTGCAATCCCATTGCGAACTCAATTAATACTGACAAAACAAAGATCGTGCTTGCAAATAAATCTTCTTGATTTTTTAAATTCTTTATTGTTCTCTATAATAAGAACTTAATTCTAAATGCGAATACGCTTGCCACCAACCCTCTGCTCTGCATAACGTCTACACGTCTAGATTCATATAATAACATTAGAGTTGAACCAAGGGTGTACGATCTATTATTCTCTTTGTTGCAAATAAATTTTATTGTCAAAGAACCCAGTTAATTAAAGTAGGCCTAGATTGTAACTGCGTAAGGGGCCGTTCACATATTATATAACGCATAAAATCCCAATTTTTGGCCCACCCCTACCCCTAATAACGTTATATAACAGCAGCTGTGGACTCCACCCCTATATTATATAACAGATATGCTACATACCCCTGCCTAGTTTAAAAGCACGTTAAAAGACATACTATCGACATAATTGTATTGCACAATTTGAAACTTTTATAGCACAGAATATTAGTTAGCACTTTAATAGTAGTGGTTCAGCTGATGATTGCCTTTATCCATTTCAAGAACTGCAGTAAAAAATATCATCACACGCCCAGTTAGCAATGTAAGACAAGCTATCTTAAAATTGTGTACTCTCTCGTGCCAATGATAATTAGACCGGATGTATGTAGTTCCTCTGCATCTTAATAATCGGAATTTTAATGGTAACTAATTGGATAGTCGACGATTGTCACCATGTATCGGTGTATAGGCCTACTAATACAGCATGATAATGCATGGTAGTGACTTAGATCCAATCTAAAAACGTCATTTTTGTTTCCCTCCTGTTTTGCGCTAGAAATGAGGATAACAGTTTCACACAGAATCGATTGGTTTTATATTGTACTATCAGGTATTTATCGATAGGTTTGCGGTACAGCTCTACCCATTTAATAGCGTATGAGACAGAGTGTATACCACAACTGCAACTGTGTATTTAAGCAAACATAAATTACTTACACATACTATATAAAATGAAATCAAACATCATGATAGTACCTACCAAAATAATTCTTTCAAGTGAATTAATTCCAATTTAATAATGTGAACTTTTGACTAAACAAGTAATTTCCAATTGGCAGGAAAACAGGCAAAATAGCATAAGCTGAAAAATGTTTGTTAGCCTAAATAACGAAACCTTCAATCTACCCCCACTCTACACAATATAACGCTAACAAAACCAAAACCCACCCACCTACCCTTGAGCATTATATAATTTGAGAACGACCCTTAACCAGTTGGTTAGGTATGTGTAGGAGATCACTTCAGCATGGAACAACAGATTATTATGTCTTAATTTATTTTAAATCGATATTGAGACATGTGCTAAGTTGATATTTTTTTGCATTGGAAACCGGTTAAATAAGTGCATCATATTCGCATATTATTCAGTTTAGGCAATGCCTTGCTCTTAGAGTCTTAGTAGTCTGTCGATAGCCCATAAAACAGCTAAAAACGATAATCTGAAAATAAACAGATCATTTATGAAATTAGTGTGGAACTTCTGCTTTAGCAACTTAGCAAAATTTTAAAGTCAATGATGATAACCTATGAATAAATCGATATTTATCGAATCGACGACGCGCTCCACTGACTGTTTATAGCAATAGAAAATGCTTCGCTGAACGTTTCTATTGGACAGAATTATCCACATCATTGTGTCCGACATAGACTGAATACGTTGGCACATGTTGCAGATTCAATCCGTTTCCATCAAAGTCGGTTGCAACACTCGAGGGAAACGTCTGGTTCATGATGAGATTTCGACTAGAATTTACTTGTGCATTCAGAGTTTTGTAATCTTGACCTTTTCTTCCCTTCGCGTTGACTCTGAAACATATGACTTCAATCACTGACTTAAAATAGTCCAATAAGTATAGGTGAGTCTCGACATGTACGTGTATTGCACCTGAATAACAATTATTCCATGGAAGGTTCAGCCGCGGACAATAATATTATAGTTCAAATTTTTATATTCAATAATACTATATTATAATAATATAATATTCCATCAATTTTGCAGAGCGCTAGACTTAGGAAATTGTACAAATATTATATAGTATATCAACAGAAACGTAGGAAACTTTGCTGTAAGAAACAATGTAGACGGTGTGCAAGGCCATAAATTCTTTTTTAAATAAAGGAAGCGTTATTATAGAGTCATACTGGGATATATCCAATGAGCAACTCTCTTAACAATCACCACTGCGATCGTTATTGTTTGACCTTATTCATCTCTTTTTCCAGATTGCTAATTAGTGTAATTTTATGTTACTCAGCCATAGAAAAGCTAGACTCTGTTGTCGCGTTTTAGTATTTTCTTCTTTGTGCAATAGAACGGTTGTAAGTGGCTTCTTTGACAACCATTTGTTTGCTGACGATCTTGCAAATTTAGTTAGAATGATATATATATTGGTCTACTATTGCGATTGAAAAAAGAGCATCTTTTTCCGTGATTGTATTTGTGCATTCACGTTGAAAAAAATCACGCAAATATTTATAATTAAAGTGACTTAGTCTGTGACTTCGTTACAAAGCATAACTTAAAATCAGTAATTCAAAGAGTCTCGAAATTTATTACTTCTTACCTTCGTAGGCAGATGACTCCGATGCACCCAATTGCCATACAAATGGCGAGAGTAAATCCAACTATAGCGACACTGGATACGACTAAAGAAAACAATTGAGATAAGTGTCAATCTAATGTTATATTAGAAATGTGAACAACATTACTGTCGCATTATTTAAGTAAAAACGCTTAAGAAACTCTATAAAACGCAATATTACATAGCATAATATTGATATATTTCTTCAAACTGTCTTTCATTTTATTTCTCAGAGACTGAATTGCTCTTATTAAAGAAATGCAGTTTTCAAGAGTGTGACCTTTGTTTTCATTTGTGTTAAAAACAATAACTGCCAGTTAGCAAGCAATGTAAAGAGGTTACCTCATAATTAGTAAAAAGTAACAGCGCTGCAGAGGCCGCTTAACTTAGGCTCAAGTAGGCACAGTCTAGATGCTATTAGATAAAATCGCTGGTTTGATCTTGCAAACGTTGGAATGGTTAAGTAATTATATACCATGCTAACATTTTCGATTTGATCTACTCTAAGGATGCACTCCAAATATGAATATTGTCTCTGAGTATAGATCCTGAAGGGGTGCTATATACAATCAAATTGATTGATTGATGGAAAAATGGAAATTGTACGGACGTCATGATTGTTCTAAGTCGTACCTAGCTCATCATTCGTGAGTTTTGACCCAGTTTCCGAAGCCGCGTTCGAATCATACGTTGGTAAGTCTGCAACATATCACGAACTTGAGGTTACTTCACCCTTTGGGTCAAATATCTCAGAGCTCGAGTAAAGACAGATTTGTATTTCTTAGACTGTCTTAATGGTTCCCTATACCAGACCTAATGCTTGATTAATAGCTATTGGGTGCCAAGATTCCATGATTTGGAATGCTATTCCAACCACTATTTACTTGTCATGCAGCATTAATTCCTTTAGAATCAAAATGATATCTCATATTCTCGACCAAAGTAAGGACAATTACCTAGCTACTTAAATAAAGATGACTTGTATCAACTACGGTAATTCTATTTTGCATCTATTGTCGTGCCTTTTCACCTACTAGCTGCAGTTTGTTAGTTCAGACTAGTTAAGTTTTATGTTTGTACACCGTTCAATCCACCATTTAATCCATTATCCTTTTCCTTTTAATCTTCTTCTGCCGGCGTTCTCTATTCTATATAATCTACATGTATCCTAACTTGCGGGACCTTTGGTCCGGAATTGGGTCTGCTAGGCATATCTTAACCTCCTTGCTCACTCTATAACTATTCTCTCATTTCTCAAATAGAATTGACTTATTTACTATTTTTTGTGGATTCGTTTTAAATTGTTGCATATAATGTTGATCAGCCAAATTCATTTCTTTGATTGACTGTATATACAGTAAAGGCTTGCTAGAATTCGTGATAGCAAAGCACTTAATTAGCAACATACTGTAAGTATGAACACTATGTGCTATTTGTGATTAATTTATTGGTCTATTAGCGACAATTAATGCATTTTATTGAGACGTCAGTTTCATTTGTAGGAGTATTTTAGAGAATTCCTCCGCAATAGTATTTCAAGTTCACCTGAAAGTGAAACGTCTATAGCATTTTGTGTTTGATCCAAATAGGTGTGTCAAATTGCAGATGGTTAATGAGAAGCTCTGACCTTGCTGTGAGCAGTTTCCAATGACACCAACCCAGCTTCCTCCTTTGCAATGAAGATGCCATGTTTTACGACTGGAATAACAGCCAATCACGACTTCGCCTTCGTTCCTTTTTAGCCAGGCATCTTCAGGCGGAATAATATCCGAACAGCCAATCGCTACAAAGGATTTACGCCTATATGTTTAAATGGTCACAATTTATTCATTAACACGAAATGTTTTATATAGATGAAAACATAGATGATCCAAAATTGTACATGAAATAACCATGTAATGCTAAAGAAGAATGCGGCATTCCTTGCAATGACTGAAAGCAGTGCAATTTACATCTAAAAAGCAGGCACAATTCATAGCCAACACTTGAAGGATTATGGAACGCTACACATTTCAGTTTCCCGATGCAGTCTATATCACGAAGCTGAATCAGGGTTATTGATGATGGGCGAAATATATCATTCGACGTGATTCTTGTACACTTCCATTCCATCGCGACTGGACTATTGCGACTCGGTCCTGTCGGGCTTTGGGACTTCCTGACACGACACATCCAAGTCATGGAGTTGGGATGGGCGCCACCATGGCTGCCACACGCAAGAACGTTAACTTGTAAACTACGCCCTAGACTAAACCCGTTTACTCTCCCAGTACAAGATGACAGAAAGTCTATCTCCAGGATTCTTTATAAATTCAAATTTGTAGCTCATAATAAATAGTAGGCTTACTTGTACCTGTTATGACTCTCGCTGCCGATCCGGTAGCGAACTGCGAACATTCACCTTTTGTAACTTACTGCGGTTTGTCAGTTTGTTTTTCATTAAACGAAGATATATACACGGTGATTCATTAAAAAACGTACCTTACATAGGTTAGCATAACTCAGGTAAATGACCATTAATTTTAATGAAATTTCAGAATAATGATGCTTGATATTCTATTCAAGTGCTACATAAATCATTTGACACACCAAGCTAAAATGACGTAACGCGATTGACGAAACTAATGACGTCACGAAAATATCGCGAAAAAATGGTGTTTACCGAAGAGGATAAACAATTTGTTACATTCTTACGAAAGAATAAAAAGTACAGTGCAAAACGTTTTCTAAAGAAATTTCCTGATAAAGAGTGGACTCTTGGTGGATTAAATGCGTTACTTTCAAAGATCGACAAAACTGGGTCTTTCCATCGTCGACCAGGCAGCGGCCGCCCGCGTACGGCAGCAACAACCGACAATGCTGAAAAGGTTGAATCGCTGGTGCTCAGCCAGGAAGATATGCCGCAAACGCATCGCACACAGAGACAAATTGCTCGAGAAATAGGAATCAGTCAGACATCAGTTTGGAGAATTGTCAAGAATGATTTACATTTGCGATGTTTAAAGAAACGACACGCTCAAGAACTCACAGCAGCCAACAAGCAAGCAAGATTGACACGTTCCCGTCAGCTACTGAGGTTGTATCCTGCAAGCTTAGTGAATTTCATTTGGTTTACTGATGAGAAATTGTTTACTGTGGCAGCACCCAGTAACAGTCAGAATGATCGTATTTATGTCTCAGCCGGTACAAGGAAGAGAGACGTTCCAACAAATCGTCTTTTGCGGACTCGACCAACTTTCAGCAAGTCCCTTATGGTATCTGTCGGGGTATCTGCACTCGGTCGTACGAACATCCATTTCATCGAACCAGGTGTTAAGATTAATGGACAATATTACAGAGATGTTCTACTAATGCAGGGTCTCTTGCCTGACATTCGTGAGATAACGGAGTATTTCATCTTCCAGCAGGATAGCGCTCCTGCGCACAGAGCTCGGGAGACCGTTGCGTTACTCGAAACTGAAACACCTGATTTCATCCCGCCTAATTACTGGCCACCTAATAGCCCTGATTTGAATCCAGTGGACTATAAGATATGGAGCGTCATGCAGGAAAAAGTCTACAGAAATCGAATACATGATGTCGACGAGTTGCGTCACCGAATTGTGGAGGTATGGGATGAAATGGATCAGCGCATCATTGATGAGTCAGTCAGGCAGTGGCGTAGGCGTCTTCGCGCGTGTGTTACTGCCCGAGGGGGTCAATTTGAACATAAACTGTAACTTTCTTCCTATTCAGAACTGATTCCTCTATGTTCACTTAAAATTTTTTTGACATAAACCGATATTTGACGGAGTTACAATTAAATATCTAGGGGTACGTTTTTTAATGAATCACCGTGTATATATATATTCTAAAAGGCGGCATACGCGTAGCCAAATAAGATTAATACTTGCATACATTTTATGCAATCACTCCGTTTCTAACAAGCTATGCTGCTTTTATCAAATTGTCTAGCTATTCGACACGTTAGTCTTTTCTCAAACACAGAAGAGGGTGTCCTTTATTAGTACGAATAATAAATGCAATAAAAGTAAATTAACATAAAAATAATAATCGGAAGACTAGTTTGCAATTAACCTTCTAGGAACTAGTGTAAATATATCTAATTTGATTTACCTAAATATATGTCTAAAGCCGTTGTTGATATTATTAAAAATCCTAAAAACATTTTCCAACCTTGAAGTTGCAATATGAAAAGGCTGTCATTGTGGAAATTTTTCTTCTCATTTCCTAGGGTTAATATTATGTCGACTGCATTTCCACTTGATGTGTACAATTCTTTCGTCCTCTGGCCTTCTTCAGCGCAGATTGTTTTGTTCCGTTTTCTTGTCTTATCAACAATTAATCCATAATTTAAGCAAAGTGACGTCAGACTTCGTCCTTCAAGAGTGGTCGTGGAAAAATAGAGAAGTGTGATGCTGATTTGTTGTCCAACTGGAGCGTGCACATTCCACGGATGAACTTCTGTTCCACAGTTTTTCTTAGCCATTGAACCGATTATATGAATTGGATTCGCAGTGACTGCCAGATCACACGAACGGTCATCGTCTACAACTACACAATGAAACAACGTTTAGTATATAGAACGGATATTTTGTTCAAATTTTTGCTAAGACTTGATAGAGTACGCGTGATAAAATATGATGCAGCATCGATCCCTTGAGGTAGACGCAGTAATGGCGCAGGCCTGTAATGCTAGGCCTATATCGGTGCCAGTAATATTGTTGTTATGTGCAAAAAATTGAATGCTTTATAGAGAGTAAACTTAATATTGCCAATACGTCTGTTATAGGCCTAACTGCAAGATTTCTATAGGCTTGATGTGCTTGCCCATTATGCAGTCATAGCTGACTTCAAGATATGCGACTAAACCAGGAAAACACGGTCTGACATTATTGCTCGAAACGTCGGCCGTACGAATATCACATTGACTTTTTCCAGAACATTTCCGGTCGAGAATGGACAAGACATCGGCTGAACAGCCAAGGTAACGAGGATCATCTCCAACAGCAGATTTATGCGCCTCGACTTCTTCGGCCGTTATACAGCGTCCAATGCGCATGCGTCCATAGGTGGCGCTTTTCATCAATATCGCCTCATTCTTCAGACATTGCGGTTGAAACAGCTCCGAATTGCAATATTCCTCTTTGGTGTCTGAAATAAAAAGAAAACTAAATCTTAATTTAAAACAGAAATGATATACTTGACACGAACTGATAGTTAATCAATCATTATCTGCATGTTAGTAGAGTATGTGTGATGGACTACCACGGCCAAGATCATTGAGTGTCCAAAGTAGAACTTAGGTGACGAGCGAAGGCGTCGAATCCTGGCTACTAGCGTCGTGAACGTGCGTACACGATAGGCTCTCGCCGTATAAAATGTGACATAATACACCTCTACGCTTTCCTATCTAGATTCCATTGTTCATCTATTTCTTGTAGTAGTCTTGGTAGTTCACATCTACTCTACTATCTCTACCTTTTCCTTTTCCTGTGTTCCAGTGCATCGAAAGCCACGCCGTTAGTCAATGAAGAAACAGACTGTTCAAACTCAAATTACCAAACACTCGCCAGGGGCGTCAGTGTATCGCAGAGTAAAGTCAGGCTGTGCGATACCTAATGTACCGGTTTTCTAGAAGCTATTCGATCAATATGAAACTTATGAGGACTTTCTGGTTGTTTTCTAGTGCTACTGTTTCATGGCGGGTAGTTGGTTAATTTTGCTTCTTCCTGGCCTGAATACGGATTGCACTTCTTCGAATCTTACTTCAATAAATTATTCATTGTGCTTTATATGATTTTGGTGAGCACTTTTTCTAGAATGCTCTGTAGCCAAGGCTAATGTTTTTGCAATTTTTGTCTCCCATCTGAATTTACCAACGGTTCCTTTCCAAGCATTAATGTTTCTGCCAACCTTTGCGTAACAATCATCAACTGCCACAAAAGTAGATACAAATCACAGAATGCTCACACAAGAACAGGTTGCTGACTCCTTAAGTCCTCACTAGAATCGAACCAAGGCTAAAGATATTAATACACATATTGACGAAACAGCTGGACGGTTTGTTCTAATGATAAAACACAAATAAAGCCAGGACAATGGTGACTGAAAAAACCAAAGAGATGTCATTAAATATTACATTCAATGGAGGTGATATTGAACATGTGCATCAATTTGTCTATCAAAAAGGGCTAACAAATGCAGATGGCAGCAACGGAAGAGACATAATACACCTAAAGAATGATATGACCCACTTTTAAAGCTTTTGGAGTGATTAACAGGATACGCAGAAGCAAAGAATTGACTTGAAGACCAAGATATGAAATATGCGAGACGATGGTGCACCGATCTTCTTATACCGATCCGAATGTTGGACTATGCTGACGCGAGAAAAGAATTTTTACAGCGTAAATATTTTAGGTGATTCGAGACTACAGTGAATAAGAAATGATGACACAAAACGCTTATTTGGTATCTAAAAATAGAAAATAGCTCTCTTAAAGAAAATCGTTCAACGACGACTCCGACGGTTTGGAAATGTGGAGAGAATGCCAGTTGACCGAATTCTAAACAGTGCACTGCAGGCAACTGATGGTGGTGATGATGATGATGATAATGATGATATTTACATTTATTCTATTCTTCTGATGATACATTTATTCATGCATTTCACTCCTGAGGTCTTTATATTTATCATGAGTGCCACCGTTAGGCCTACTCCAAAACACATTCACTTCTGCTGGAGAACTTGACGTTTTTCTCTGACTGCATAATAAGTGATAAAGAAATTTAAGAAGTGAAACCCAAACTCTTACCTATTTCATGATACCATGAACTGTTCAAGAAGCAATATAACTGACCTGTGTCTTTGTAAACTTTTTCAGCACATGCGTTCATTACAGCGCACAACACAACACCTATTATCAATAGTCCTGTGACGATCGACATCGTGATTAGGCCTACTTGAAACGTGCAGTAAAAGTGTCGTTGAAAGCTTGCTTTGGCTATAATAATATTGCCCGTCTATATGAAGATGACTGTGATGCATAGAAGGTATATATTATGGTCACTGGTCAGGCTGTATTAGCAGCCTCTCACAGTTTATAAGTTTCACGCAAGGCGTAGGAATCGCGACGACCACGTGCATACAATTAAACTAATATATAGGTCGGGGATCGTCTCAGACGCAAGAGCAGATTTAGAATAATTTTCTTATGTACGGTTTTGATACAACATGTGCGCCGGATATTTTAACGCTGGACTCTGCTGCAATCAATCAATCAATTAAATCAGTTTATATAGCGCCTCCTCAAGATAACTATTCAGAGGGACTTCTGACCCAGGTTTGGTCAAACAAGAAAGTCTTAAGAAGTTTATATAAAGAACCGAACGGAGCGATCGGCGACCAGAATAAGCGAAAGTTAAGGTGAACAGATCCGGGAGATAGACATGCGCATTGACCAAAACACAGTGCCAGACAATAGAGGAGATCCTATATTGAATGCTCTGTTTAACCGGAAGCCAGTGAAGGACGTCTAGCATGTACGTAGTCAAATGTAGAGATGTGGCCAAATTTAGGAACACCACCCATCAAGCGAGCTGCGGCCCCTTGAACCCTTCCAAGGGTTGCATTCGCCCATAGAAGTGAGAAGAAGTATTCTGATAGATTTACGATAAAGGCAAGGACAAATGTGGCAGCAGAAGATGAGGAGAGAGCGAGATACAACGTGCAATTGATGCAAGAAATAATAGCAAGAGCGAGTCGATGCCAAAATATGCTTCACAAAATGCAGTTCGTGGTCCAAAACTACTCCCAAATTCCGGACACAAAGGGAGAAGGCAAAGTTAGAAAATTCAGAAGAAAGAGACCCCAAGTCCAACTTGTTCAGCTGCTGGTGCGCACCTAGCCAAATATATTGAGTCATCTGCGGATTAAGTCGCATTCGATTTGATGACATCCAGGCAGTTAGAGCATCTGTTGCTTGAGACTTTGTTCGGACTGCAGAAGAAGCCTGGGACAATAAACAATACGCATACGATTGAACATCATCTGCCTGAGAACGGAACGTAAGAGAACAAGATGCGAGTAGAGACTCGATATCTGCAGTGAAGAGAATGTAGAGAAGAGGTCCAAGAGCCGATTCCTGACGGACGCCAAAGGGGGCTGGACCCCAAGGCGAACGAGATGAGCGAAAGACAACAGATGTAGAACGCTCGGAGAGATAAGATTTGATCCAGCTGAGTGGAAGGTCTCTTGTCCCAAAAGTTAAGGAGAGGCGACTCAAGAGGATATCATGATCCACCGAGTCGAATGAAGCGCTGACATCATATAACGCCAGAAGGATTACTTGGGACCAGTCCTGGCACCAAATGTAAGGCTATTTACTAGAATTCCTCCTACTTCGTCTCCTCTCTGACAAAGTATGTCAGCAAGGAGACCAAGTATTAGGGATTCACCACCATCGTCATTATCATCATCATCAGCATAGTCATCATCATAATCGTTGGCCCCATCCCTATGTCGAGAAGCGTCAGATTGAGGTCATTACAAAGCATACGAGCGATTCATATTTGCAGTTATAAAGATTGATTTGTTAGGTGTATTGGTACACTACAGGTCTAACTGATTGGTCGCATGTTTGTATTGTGAAAATATTAGAAAGCAATTGGTTAACGACGCCTAGATACATTGGCCGCTGCTTGATAAGGACGGTGCAATAATTATCAGTTTCAGCTTCATGTCTGCCTAAAGAAATCCCTGCATGACGCGAGAAAAATAAAACTCAACAATTCTCAAAAACAACGTTCACGTTGATCTGAATGCTTTCGTCGTCCGCTAAAATATTTCCCTTAACCAAAAACGCAACTATGAAAGACACCCGCCTGGGTGACACGGTGGCCGAATGGTTATAGCGGTCGACCTGTAACACGGAGAGTACGATTCGAGTCTCGTTCGAGGAGTCACTGTGTAGGACCTTGGGCAAGTTCTTCGCATCTAATTGCTCTTCAATACAACTGTAATTGAACCGTCGAGGCGTGTGCCCTTCTGAACTAATTTTAAGACGCGCAATAGCAACTTCTAGTTGCAATAGATTTCATATGAACACGATCAGATGTTTTTCATTTTACTCTATTCTGTTAAGTGCATCATATTCGCATATTATTCAGTTTAAGCAATGCTTTGCTCTTAGCGTCGTAATCGTCTGTCCATAGCACATAGAACATTTATAAACGATAGTCTGAAAATATAAACAAATCACTTCAAATTTTGTGGAACTTCAGCTGCGGCAACTTTGTTCATGTTGCTTAAACGAACGTTAGGTCAACAATAATAATCCATGAATAAAGCGATATTTATCGAATCGACGACGTATTCCAGTCACTGATCATAGTGATCAAAAATGTCTCGCTGAATGTTTCTATTGGACAAAATTATCCACATCATTGTGTCCGACATAGACTGAATAAGTTGGCGCATGTTGCAGATTCAATCCGTTTCCATCAAAGTCGGTTGCAACACTCGAGGGATGCGTATGGTTCATGATGAGATTTCGACTTGAATTTACTTGTGCGCTCAGAGTTTTGTAATCTTTGCCTTTTCTTCCCTTCACGTTGACTCTGAAATGTACAGTTAAAGTTACTGACTTTAAATAGACCAAGAAGTATACTATATAGAAGAGCCTTGACATATACTTATTTATTTTATTTTATTTTTCGAAATTTGATACCGCTCAGCACACACTGAATGTTACGAGCTGACCGCTCTAACCGATCGGCCACTGTGCCACACCGCATCCAGTGCATACATATACTTGTACGCACTGAATAAAAATAATTCCATTGATCTGTCAGCTGCAGGCTATAATTACTATTCGAGTTTCTATATATCTAGAGCCTATAGCTGTGCGTTAGGCTTTGGATATTGTACATATTAGGCCCATATCAGCGAAAATACAGAAAACATCGCTGTTTGTAGCAATTAAGATAGTGCGGAAGGGCATAAATTCAGTGCAGTTATTCTAAAGGCGCACGTATACTTCGAGATATTCAATCTAGAACTCTCTTAATCAACAATCATCAAATCGCTAGTGTTATGACTCACTCATTTGCCTCAGATTGATGATTAGCGTTATTTTATGTTACCCAACCGCAGTAAATACCTGTTGCGGCTTCTTAGCCTCATTCTTCTTTGGTTTGCCTTTTCCTCAGATTGGCGTAGGTCTACTCACTAATTTTACGTGAGCAATCACCTCATTTTAACATCGACGACTGTCTTGTGCGTCAACATCCTACGATGGTTTGTGTCTGCTTCATTATTGTAACAGTTTAGGGGTACGCGTACCTAGTGTCGGCCTGCTGTAGTGTCTGCCTGTTGTGTACACCTGTCTACTGTGTTCTTTCTACTGTGGTATCTACCTGCTGTATACGCTTATCTACTATCTACTGTAGATATCTACTATCTACTGTATCTTATCTACTGTAGTCTATCTACTATCTACTGTAGATATCTACTATCTACTGTATCCTACTACTGAGTATTATCTACTATCTACTGTGTAGTCTCTACTATCTACTGTCGCCTATCTACTGTGTAGTCTCTACTGTCTACTGTCTCCTATCTACTGTGTAGTCTCTACTGTCTACTGTCTCCTATCTACTGTGTATCATCTACTATCGACAGCAAATTAGTATAAAAGGAGTTCGCCTGGAAGATCGGAATGATCGTCGTCGTCGCCTGGGAACAATCGTCGCCGTCGTCGTCTGGAGATCGTCATCTGGGAGCCTTGTAGATTCGGCTTCGGCCTTGCAGTCTCGGCGCCTAGGAAGCACGAATAGTCGTCGTGGCTTGCGATAGTCGTCGTGGATATAGTCGTCGTAGATTTGCGATAGTCGCCGTCAGCCATTGACGTAGCATAATAGTCGCCGTCAGCCATTGACGTAGCGTTGCAATTACTCGTTAGTTTTCGACGTAGGGCGTTTTGAGGGGGTGAGATACGGACTGTTTCCGAATGGTCGCTACAGAAGTATTGTTTTCCGTTGTACATTAAAAGAGGATTATCGAACAAGTGTGTCTTATTCCAAGCGTCATCCAGAAAGGAGCTATTTAAACCTTAAATGGTTAGTCTTCAGCAAATCACTGAAGCCTTACTCAGCGGACTGCAACTCGAACTACCCCCATATCGGACGGGGCTGCTAGTCGTCATCCTGGTCACTGTCGAATAGGCCCCGTTCCGTTACATTATTACAGTGTTTACGGTGTTCAATGCATTGCTTGTAAGTGGCACCTTTGACAACTTTTTGTTTGTTGACGATCCTCAAAATTTATTTAGAATGATCCATTTATTGGTCTGCTATTGTCGTTGAAAAACGTGCATCGTTTTTCAGTGATTGCATGTGTGCATTTACGTCGAATAAACATGCAAACTATTATAATTGAAGTGACTTGGTCAGACCTTGTACCACGATACATGGCCTAACTTATAACTTGTAATTCAGAAGAGTCTCGACAGATTTTATTACTTCCTACCTTCGTAGGCAGATAACTCCGATGCACCCAATTGCCATACAAATGGCGAGAGTAAATCCAACAATGGCAACACTGGATACGACTAAAGAAAACAGTTGAGATTAATATCAACCTAATTATACAATCGTGAAAAACTGTCGCATTACTGAATTAACAATTCTTCAAAAATAAATATGCATGATGTTGATACGTTTCTTTACACCTTACGGTTTTTTCCCCATGAGACTTAATTGCGCTTATATTAAAAATATTACTGTAATTAGTGTGACCCTTGTTTTCATTTGTGTTTCAAAAATAACTGCCAATGAACAGGCAATGTAAACTGGTAGGCTAATAATAATTATCAGTATTAAGTATAACAGCACCGCAGAAACCGTTTAACTCAAGCTCAAGCATAGGCACAGTCTATATAATCAGGTGCACTATGTAATTTTGCCGGAATTTTTTGGAGAGTTTGAAAACTATACATTTTTGGAAACGTTATTGTATAGGCAATCTGGAAAACAATGTTTCCATTTGCCCTGATACCCATACAGCCGCCATCTTGGATTTGACAAAATTGCCGCCCTAAAAAGGCTTTCGTCAATATCTCAGCTTCTACATCACTTAGAAATATGATTTTGATGTCTAAACTACTATTTCCAGGGTCAACGAATCCAATGGTATCAAAATAAAAAATAAAATCTAATTCAACCGTAAACTAGTTTGACTGAAATTGTCCATTTTATTGAATGTTCTACAAGTGATCAGATATGACAGAAATGGGTTTAATCGTTTTGGTAACCAAAGAGTCCTTTTATATCGGCACCATCGTCGTCGTCATCATCAGTTTCATACGTATTCTGTGTGTCTTCATCATTCTGACACTCGCTGCCGCCCTGTCAAAGATCGGTGCAGCATAAGTTATTTGTTCTGCAAGAACATCTGGCAGAAAAACAGTCCGTTTTGCAATGACAGCTCACCAATTCAATGATGGCCTTTGGAGCTGGACGGTCATCTGTCATGGTTGGTTTCTGCTGACCATCTGAATCCTTGTGGTAGCCATTCTGCAGGGGATCCGGTTGAGGATCCTGCAGAGCAATGCTGGCTTGTCCCCACACTCTGGCTAGGATATGAACTCTCAGGACATGTTGTTTCAGAGCTCCAAGGGTAGAAGGAGGCTTGTTACTTTCTGCCATATGCTTGCAGAAGAGATGCCAGCGCAGTTCGGAGATGGTCTTGATGTAGATACCTTTGGGGGAATAGGCTGCACAGACGAAACTAGCCAGAGTGGGCAACATAGTTTCTGACACATCTGCAGAGAACTGATTACATCTCTATTTTGCTTCATGTACAATTGCATCCAGGTTGCTTTGCCTATACGGGAGAACCTTTCAGTGTTGTCAGCACCAGTGAACGCTTGGGAAGCTGGCAAAGCCTTCGCTTTTTCTCCCCCTATGGTTCTCCATGTTGGCTCTATCCCTATAACCCGAGAGACCATAGAAATGAACGTGCTCTTCAGCGTGAGGTCATAGTCTGCTATGACTAACACTAGGACATCTGTGTCTGGGGAGAAGAAAACCATCTGCGCATCCGGTGGGTTTCGCTGTGATGCCATGACAGCCTGGTAGATCAACAGTGTGTCTGCTTCTTCGTGATTGTTGTCCTGGAAAAGCATATCATTGTTGCTCTTGCTATGCCCTGACGAAGAAGTTATGATCAGTTTGTGTGATGTACTGCTGTACTCTAGAGTCTTTGTAGCAAGATAGTCAGGTCAGCCTTTGACTTGTCATGTGAAAGGAACCTGCTCATTGGGATGTGTTTAATGTTTGTGTCGTCGCTGACCTGATACTGGGTCAGTGCTCTTGCTTGCCTTCTTTTATCCCTGGTAGCACTCTTCAGAGAATCATCCCTGTATTTGTCAAACACAAGGATGATTTCATGGTTCCCAATGGCCTCCTTCTGGTTGATGTCTCTGCTGGATTTGGCCAGGACCATCAGTCTGCCATACAAGTCCTTGGTCTCCTTTAGATCCATAGTCTTGTCTCTGAGTGTTGCTGTGACTTTCTTGTTTGTAGACATGAACATATTGTTGTTCTCCGTTACTGGTGCCCATAGGCTAACATCTCCATTGATTCGCTCTGACACATAGTCTTCATACAGCTTTTGGCCAGAGACATCTGCATCCTGGGTCATTGGTACATACTCAACAGGGATGTAGGCATGAGTTATCGCTTTGTGCAGCTTGTCACCTTCAGCTGCAAATGGATTTCCATGTTTCAGTAGGACTGCATTGATCTTGTCAACAACTTCATGGTCCATCTTGACAGCATTTGGCCCAAGGTCATGATGCTCTCTGGTTTTGTTAGGTTCCAAGTGAAACTGACTCTTGAACTGTTTTGCAACACGGGAGAGTTCGGGTGTGGCCATGAAGAACCTCTGTCTAGCATTGGGATTGTTCGAGATGCCGACAAGTCCAGAATGAATTTTCATTAGCTTGTTCAGATACTCGCATGCATGATCCGCCCCGATGGATACAAAGAGAATGTCATTCGTTGTGACTGTAATGTTGCCTGCTTGCAGCTCTACCAACGTTTCCGGGTGATTTTTCCGAGATCATGCATGTCTGCGATGTATCTTTGCCAGAGTCGCTAGTATTTGAACCGGTCAAAGGCGAAGAATAGCTTGCTCAGCTGGTTTCCGGCTTCGAGATGAAGCTCCAGGTCAGCATTCCGGGCTGCAGCGACAAAGAACAGGATTGCTTCAACTCGACGTAGGTAGTTCATCATTGCCATGAACATTGCATTCTTGGATCTCTGCTGCTCCCATTCTTGGAAAGCTGTGATGACATCAGCAGTGGTTAAGGCCTCGAGTAGGGTGGTGTTGGCCTGTTTCAAATAGTCAGCTTTTGTGTGCTTGCTCCCCTCAGAACAAGCAGCTTCAACTCCCTCTGTTGCCTACAGACAGGATTTTTTCAGTTGTGGGTTGTCCTTGAAGAACTCCAGTGCCATTTCATAGAGAGCTACATATGAATAGGTGTGCACACGAAGAGCTCGCTTGTAATGGGTACATTTTAGTAGTTGCCACGTTGTTGCAGTCCACAATACACCGGTTATGATACCACTAGAGAAACATGTCCTTGTCCTTAGTCCATTAAACATGTCCTTAGTATGACAAAAGACCACATTTGCCCTATGAAATAAGTAAGTACTTGCACGAACTGCTGTAACAAATGTCTCAACACATCTGAAACTAGTACCATTGGATTTGTTGGCCCTGGAAATGATAGTTTAGCCGTCAAAATCATATTTCTAAATGATCTAGAAGCTGAGATATTGACGATAGCCTTTTTAATGACGGCCATTTTGTCATATCCAAGATGGCGGCCATATAGGTATCAATTCATTTGCAAATAGTACCATTGGATTCGTTGGCCCTGGAAATGGTAGTTTAGCCGTCAAAATCATATTTTTAAGTTATGTAGAAACTGAGATATTGACGATAACCTTTTTTATGGCGGCCATTTTGTCAAATCCAAGATGGCGGCCATATTGGTATCAGGGCAAATGGAAACGCTGTTTTTCAAACTGCCTATACAATAACGTTTCAAAAAATTGTATAGCATTAAAACTCTCCAAAAAATCCAAAGACAGTTGAAAAACGAACGCAGTGCAGCTATCTATTAGACGTTGTTAGATAAAATCGCTTGTGTGATCTTGCAAATGTTGGAATGGCTAAACAAGCGAGTATAAGAAATGATATGATACGCAGAAATTTTTGATTTGATCTACGTTAAGGATGCACTCCGAATATAATCGCCTCTGAGTATAGATCCTGAAGGGGTGCTGTTTTAATTCTGATTAATTGATGAGAAATGGAAATTGTAAGAACGTCATATTCAAGTTATACCTAGCTCATCACTCGTGAGTTTTGATCCAGTTTCCGAAACCGAGTCCGAATCATGCGTAGGTAATTCTGCAAGATGTCACGCAATTGTGGTTTATATTCACTATGTGGATCAAAATATATCAGAGCTCTAACAAAGACAAGTATTAGACTGTATGTGCAGCAATTACTTGCTGGAATTCTTGGTAGCTAAGAAGAGAAAGTCGGAGTTAAGTGTGACTCATTCATATTAGCGACATTATTTATATATACATTTTGACAAGACATCAATTTCAATTTTAGGAACTTATTGGCGAATTCTGTGAAAAATTGAACTGAGAAGCTCTGACCTTGCTGTGAGCAGTTTCCAATGACACCAACCCAGTTTCCTCCTTTGCAATAAAGATGCCATGTTTTACGACTGGAATAGCAGCCAATGACAACTTCGCCGTCGTTCCTTTTTAGCCAGGCATCTTCAGGTGGTATAATATCCGAACAGCCAATTGCTACAAAGGATTTACGCTTTCGGTATAAATAGGTGCATGTAGTGCTTTAATAGGAGATATTATATATTATTAATTAAATAGATGATAACATTAAAGATCCCGAGTTGTACATGTCATGGACCATGTAATGTCAAAGCAGCATGCTGCATTCCCACCTTTGAACACCTTTGAATGAAAAAAGAATAATTTACATCCAAAAAAGCAGGCACAAGCAGTTCATATCCGAAACCTGATGGATTTTGGAACATTGCGCAATTCCCGATGCAATTGATTGGATAGATCCTGCCTTATCACTAAGCGAAATAGGGCTGATACGGCGATATGGTCGATCTATCATTCTACCCCGTTATAATTCTTGTACACTTCAATTCTAACGCAACTGGACTATTGCAACTCTGTCCTGGCGGGCTTTATCGGGGTTCCTAAGAAAACAGTTTAAAACCTTTCTGAAATGCGGAATGGACACAACCAAACTTGCAGTCGTTTCCGTACGGGTTGTGTTATTTTTCTATCAAATTGTCTGGCTATCCGACACGGTAGAATGTTCGGAGACTAAGAGGCGGATAATCTTAATTAGAACAGATAATTAATCCAATAAATAAACAAACCAAAATAATAATAGGAAGAATCATTTGATTGACCTAAATATATTTTTCTAAGGCCATTATTAATAATATTCAAAATCGTTATAACACTTTCCAACCTTCAAGTTGCAATATGAATAGACTCTCGTTGTGGATATTTTTCTTCTCATTTCCTACGGTTAGTATTATGTCGACTGCATTTCCACTTGATGTGTACAATTCTTTCGTCCTCTGTCCTTCTTCAGCGCAGATTGTTTTGTTCCGTTTTCTTGTCTTATCAACAATTAATCCATAATGTAAGCAAAGCGACGTCAGACTTCGTCCTTCAAGAGTGGTCGTGGAAAAATAGAGAAGTGTGATGCTGATTTGTTGTCCAACTGGAGCGTGCACATTCCACGGATGAACTTCTGTTCCACAGTTTTTCTTAGCCATTGAACCAATTATATGAATTGGATTCGCAGTGACTACCACAGAACACGATCGGTCATCGTCTACAACTACACAATGAAAACACGTTTAGCATAAAGATATGCCCAAATTATTGCTGAACTTTGATAGAGTATGCACGACAAATATGATACTACATGGATCACTTCAGGTAGACGTAACAATAGCAAAGTCTTATAATGCTATTTCGGTGACAGTTTATTACTATCATGTGCAAACAAGTTGAATGCTTCTTGTGAAATCACTGTAATGGCGATTTAACTTGAAATTCCTACTAGTTCATATAAGTCTACGTGTGTTTAAATCAGACATGTCAGATGTGCTTGCCTGTTAGACAGTCATAGCTGACTTCAAGATATGCGACTAAACCAGGAAAACAGGGTTTGACATTATTGCTTGAAATGTCCGCTGTACGAATGTCACATTGACTTTTTCCAGAACATTTCCGATCGAGAAATGGCAGAACATCTGCTGAACATCCAAGGAAACGAGGATCATCGCCCGTTAGCAATCTTTGTGCCTCGACTTCTTCCGCCGTAATGCATCGACCAATGCGCATTCGCCCATAGGTGGCACTTTTCATGAGTATTACCTCATTTTTCAGACATTGCGGTTGAAACTGCTCCGAATTGCAATATTCCTCTTTGGTGTCTAAAGTAAAAAGCATATTAAATTTTAATTCAAAACAGAAATGAAATACTTGACACGGACTGATAGTTAAATCAACGTTTATTTGTATGTTAGGATGTGTGACATAGACTTCAATGGCTAAGAGAGTTGAATTTTCAAAGACTACTAGGTTCTGTCGGCAGAAGTTACAGATCTCTTCAGTTCCCGGTCGTTTGAATGTGTATCAATGCTTTCCTCTCTAGATTCCATTGTTCTTATAGCTGTCTTTTTCGTTCACTTCTACTCCACCTCTTCCTTTCCCAGTGTTCCAGAGCGCATCGATCGTCGCACCGTTAGTCAATAACGAAACAGATTATTCAGACTCAGGTACCGAAACACTCGCCAGAGGCGCCAGCGTGCTGTAGAGCACGGTCAAGCTGTGCGATAACTAACGTACCAGCAGGTGGTTTCCAAGAAGCGAGTCGATCAATATGAAACTGATGAAGACTTTCTGGTTGTTTTCTAATGCCTTTTCAAGTAACTGTCCTATTACGGATAGTTGATCAATTGTGCATCTTACTGGCCTGATCACGTATTGCATTTCTCCGTGTGTTTTTAACATACTGTTTCATTCTGCTTTATGTGATTTTGGTGAACACCTATCCTGGAATTCTATATTTCCAAGTAACAATGTTTCTGCCAACCTTTGCGTTACAATTAGGCCCACCATATGCCATAAAAGTAGAAAACAAAGTCGCAAAACACTTTAATACGAAAACCGATGTATAACAAAGTTGCCGCTTATCCCATACCAAGCTAGTCTGGCATTTTAAGTTGTAATGTCACTCAGCCTTAAAAACCCCGATTAAGGAATAAAACTAAATGGAGGATAGGTGTACAATCTGCGATTTGCTGAGGACATTAGGAATGGAACCAGAGCTACAAGATATTAATACACATTTTGACGAGAAAGCCAGAGTCTGCTAGACGGTTTGGCCTAATGATCAACACAAATAAAGCCAGAACAATGGTCATTGAAAAGGCTAAAGTGATGCCAGATTCATGATAACATGGACAGTTCAAGAACAATATAACTGACCTGTGTCTTTGTAAACTTTTTCAGCACATGCGTTCATTACAGCGCACAACACAACACCTATTATCAATAGTCCTGTGACGATCGACATCGTGATTAGGCCTACTTGAAACGTGCAGTAAAAGTGTCGTTGAAAGCTTGCTTTGGCTATAATAATATTGCCCGTCTATATGAAGATGACTGTGATGCATAGAAGGTATATATTATGGTCACTGGTCAGGCTGTATTAGCAGCCTCTCACAGTTTATAAGTTTCACGCAAGGCGTAGGAATCGCGACGACCACGTGCATACAATTAAACTAATATATAGGTCGGGGATCGTCTCAGACGCAAGAGCAGATTTAGAATAATTTTCTTATGTACGGTTTTGATACAACATGTGCGCCGGATATTTTAACGCTGGACTCTGCTGCAATCAATCAATCAATTAAATCAGTTTATATAGCGCCTCCTCAAGATAACTATTCAGAGGGACTTCTGACCCAGGTTTGGTCAAACAAGAAAGTCTTAAGAAGTTTATATAAAGAACCGAACGGAGCGATCGGCGACCAGAATAAGCGAAAGTTAAGGTGAACAGATCCGGAAGATAGACATGCGCATTGACCAAAACACAGTGCCAGACAATAGAGGAGATCCTATATTGAATGCTCTGTTTAACCGGAAGCCAGTGAAGGACGTCTAGCATGTACGTAGTCAAATGTAGAGATGTGGCCAAATTTAGGAACACCACCCATCAAGCGAGCTGCGGCCCCTTGAACCCTTCCAAGGGTTGCATTCGCCCATAGAAGTGAGAAGAAGTATTCTGATAGATTTACGATAAAGGCAAGGACAAATGTGGCAGCAGAAGATGAGGAGAGAGCGAGATACAACGTGCAATTGATGCAAGAAATAATAGCAAGAGCGAGTCGATGCCAAAATATGCTTCACAAAATGCAGTTCGTGGTCCAAAACTACTCCCAGATTCCGGACACAGAGGGAGAAGGCAAAGTTAGAAAATTCAGAAGAAAGAGACCCCAAGTCCAACTTGTTCAGCTGCTGGTGCGCACCTAGCCAAATATATTGAGTCATCTGCGGATTAAGTCGCATTCGATTTGATGACATCCAGGCAGTTAGAGCATCTGTTGCTTGAGACATTGTTCGGACTGCAGAAGAAGCCTGGGACGATAAACAATACGCATACGATTGAACATCATCTGCCTAAGAACGGAACGTAAGAGAACAAGATGCGAGTAGAGATTCGATATCTGCAGTGAAGAGAATGTAGAGAAGAGGTCCAAGAGCCGATTCCTGACGGACGCCAAAGGGGGCTGGACCCCAAGGCGAACAAGATGAGCGAAAGACAACAGATGTTGAACGCTCGGAGAGATAAGATTTGATCCAGCTGAGTGGAAGGTCTCTTGTCCCAAAAGTTAAGGAGAGGCGACTCAAGAGGATATCAATATCCACCGAGTCGAATGAAGCGCTGCCATCATATAACACCAGAAGGGTTACTTGGGACGTGTATATGGCACCATCTAATCTATAATAGAATTCCTCCTACTTCGTCTCCTCTCTTACATATTTTGTCAAAGCGGAGATCAAGTATTAGGGATTCAACGCCATCGTCATTTTCATCATCATCAGCATATATAGTCATCATCATAATCGTCTAACTGAATCGATTGGTCGCATGTTTGTATTGTGGAAATATTAGAAAGCAATTGGTTAACGACGCCTAGATACATTGGCCGCTGCTTGATAAGGACGGTGCAATAATTATCAGTTTCAGCTTCATGTCTGCCTAAAGAAATCCCTGCATGACGCGAGAAAAATAAAACTCAACAATTCTCAAAAACAACGTTCACGTTGATCTGAATGCTTTCGTCGTCCGCTAAAATATTTCCCTTAACCAAAAACACAACACTGAAAGACATTCAATATGGGTGACACGGTGGCCGATTGGTAATAGCAGTCGACTTGTAACGCGGAGAGTACGGATTCGAGTCTCGTTTGATGAGTCACTGTTTAGGACCATGAGCAAGTCCTTCGCGTCCAACTGCTTTTCAACACAACAGTTATTGCACCGTCGAGGCGTGTGTGAACTTCAGAGCTAATTATGAGGCGTGCAATAGCAACTTCTAGTTGCATTAAATTTCATATAAACACGATCAGATGTTTTTCCATTGAAATCGATACATTTCAGTGCATCATATTTGCATATTATTCAGTTTAAGTAAAGCTTTGCTCTTAAAGTTTCAGTAATCTGTCCATAGCCCATAAAATAGTTATATATATACGATATTCTGAAAATTATATAAACAAGTCATTTATGAAATTAGTGTGGTATTTCAAGCTTTAGCAAATTCGTTTATGGTGTTTAAGCTAATTTTAGTCAACAATAATAACCTATAAATAAAGCGATATTTATCGAATCGGCCAGTTACTGTTCATAGTAATCAAAAATGTTTGGCTGATTGTTTCTATTGCACAGAATTGTCCACATCATTGTGTCCGACATAGACTGAATAAGTTGGCGCATGTTGCAGATTCAATCCGTTTCCATCAAAGTCGGTTGCAACACTCGAGGGAAACGTCTGGTTCATGATGATCGGATTTCGACTTGAATTGACTTGTGCACTCAGAGTTTTGTAATCTAGACCTTTTCTTCCCTTCACGTTGACTCTGAAACAGATGACTTCAATTACTGACTTTAAATAGTCCATTAAGTATAGATGAGTCTCGACATGTACATGTACTTGTATTGCACATGACAGAAATAATTCCATTGATCGGTCAGCTGCCGGCTATAATAATTATTAGAATTTCTCCATCCTCGTCTATCACAGAGCGCAGGACTTTCGAAACTGTACATATAATATACATATAATAATAATATATATAATAATATACATATTATATCAACGAAAAACAGGATAACTTTGCCGTTTGTAGCAATTAAGACTGTGCGAGAGGGCATAAATTCACTCTAATTATTCTAAAGGCGCGCGTATACTTCAAGATATCCAATCTATAGTACTCTCTTAATCAACAGTCGCTACATCGTTAGTGTTTTGACTCTCTCATTTACCCCAGGTTGATGATTAGCGTTATTTTATGTTATCCAACCGCAGTAAATACCTGCGTCGTTTTAGCCTCATTCTTCTTTGGTTTGTCTTTTGCTTGAATTGGCCTATGCATGCTCATGAATTTTACGTGAGTAATCACCTCGGTTTAACATCGACGACTGTTTTGGGCGTCAACATCTTACGATGGTCTGTGTCAGCTACTCGTGATTATTACATTGTTTACGGTGTTCAATGCATTGCTTGTAAGCGGCACCTTGTACAACCTATCGTTTGAGGACGATCCTCAAAACTTATTTAGAATGATCCATATATATGTATAGGTCGAATAAACATGCGAACTATTATAATTGAAGTAACTTAATCAGACCATGTACCACGATACATGGTCTAACTTATAACTCGTAATTATTCTCGACAGATTTTTCCTTCTTACCTTCGTAGGCAGATAACTCCGATGCACGCAATTGCCATACAAATGGCGAGAGTAAATCCAACAATGGCAACACTGGATACGACTAAAGAAAACAGTTGAGATTAATATCAACCTAATAATACATTCGTGAAAAACTGTCGCATTACTGAATTAACAACTCTTCAGAAACTCTATGCATAATGTTATGTTTCCTTAAACTGCCTTTCGCTTTATTTTCCAAAGACTGAATTGCGGTTTTTATAGATATGTCACTGTGTTTCAAACATTGCTGACATTGAACAAGCAATGCACATGATAAGCTTATAACAATTTTCAGTAATTTATCAGTAATATTTAGTATAGCATCGCCGCAGAGACCGATTAACCTAGGCTCAAGTACAGGCCCAGTCTATAGACGTTATTAGATAAAATCGCTGGTATGATCTTGCAAATGTTGGAATGGCTAAGCAAGCGAGCATAAGAAATTATATGACACGCAGGAATTTTCTATTTGATCTACTTTAAGGATGCACTCCAAATATAGTCGCCTCTGAGTACAGATCCTGAAGGGGTGCTATATAAATTCTGATCAATTGATGAAAAATGTAAATTGTAAGAACGTCATGCTTATTCTAAATCGTACCTAGCTCATCATTCGTGAGTTTTGACCCAGTTTCCGAAACCTCGTCCAAATCATGCGTAGGTAATTCTGCAACATATCACGAACTTGAAGTTCATTCACACTTTGGATCAAATATCTCAGAGCTCGAGTAAAGACAAGTTTTAGACTGTATTTGCAGCAATTGCTTGCTAGAATTCATGGTAGCTAAGAACTATATTAGCAAAGTGCAGAAAGAAGGAATATTCGGAGCTATGTATGTTTCATTCATTATAGCGACAATTTATATAAAAATTGGTCTATTGCATTTCATTGAGACGCCAATTTCAATGTTTAGAGTTTATTAGCGATTTCCTGGAAAAATTGCGAAGTGGCATAATATTTCTAGTTCAATTGAAAGTCAAACGCCTAGCTTTTGTGTCTGATCTTAATAGGTGTATCAAATTGCAGATAGTTAATGAGAAGCTCTGACCTTGCTGTGAGCAGTTTCCAATGACACCAACCCAGCTTCCTTCGTTGCAATGAAGATGCCATGTTTTACGACTGGAATAGCAGCCAATCACAACTTCACCGTCGTTCCTTTTTAGCCAGGCATCTTCAGGTGGAATAATATCCGAACAGCCAGTTGCTACAAATTATTCATTAGCACGAAATACTTGGCAGAGTTTCTTAAATAAACCATGTATCGGCAAAGAGGAATACCGCATCCCTTGCAATGCTTGAAAACAGAACTATTTACATCTAAAAAAAGCAGGCACAATTCGTAACCCAAGCCCGATGGATTTTTGAACGTTGCGCTATTCTCGATATAGTTTACTGGCAATAAGCCAAATCTGTGTCATACGGCGATATCCATCATTCGTCGCCGTTGCAATTCGCGTAGGCCTAGTGCAGATAGGATTATTGCAACTCTGTCCTGGCTGGCTTTCGGAGGTTTCTGTTGCAACAATATCAATCCCTTTTGATAGGCTGCATATAAACAATCAAACAAGATCAATACTTGCAAACATTTTATGCAAGCACTCGTTTTCTTACAGGGTGTGTTGTTTTTCTATCTAATTGTCTGGCTATCCGACACGGTAGAATGTTCGGAGACTAAGAGGCGGATGTCCTTAATTGGAACAGATAATAAATGCAATAAATATGTTAACAATAATAATAATAATAGGAAGAATCATTTGCTTATGACCTCGTAGGAACGAGTGTCGACTTTGAATTTAACCTACCTAAATATAATAATATATTTCTAAGGCCATTATTAATAATATTCAAAATCTTTATAACACTTTCCAACCTTCAAGTTGCAATATGAATAGACTCTCGTTGTGGATATTTTTCTTCTCATTTCCTACGGTTAGTATTATGTCAACTGCATTTCCACTTGATGTGTACAATTCTTTCGTCCTCTGTCCTTCTTCAGCGCAGATTGTCTTGTTCCGTTTTCTTGTCTTATCAACAATTAATCCATAATGTAAGCAAAGCGACGTCAGACTTCGTCCTTCAAGAGTGGTCGCGGTAAAATAGAGAAATGTGATGCTGATTTGTTGTCCAACTGGAGCGTGCACATTCCACGGATGAACTTCTGTTCCACAGCTTTTCTTAGCCATTGAACCAATTATATGAATTGGATTCGCAGTGACTGCCACAGAACACGATCGGTCATCGTCTACAACTACACAATGAAAACACGTTTAGCATAAAGATATGCCCAAATTATTGCTGAACTTTGATAGAGTATGCACGACAAATATGATACTACATGGATCACTTCAGGTAGACGTAACAATAGCAGAGTCTTATAATGCTATTTCGGTGACAGTTTATTACTATCATGTGCAAACAAATTGAATGCTTCTTGTGAAATCACTGTAATGGCGATTTAACTTGAAATTCCTACTAGTAGTTCATATAAGTCTACGTGTGTTTAAATCAGATATGTTAGTTGTGCTTGCCTGTTAGACAGTCATAGCTGACTTCAAGATATGCGACTAAGCCAGGTAAGCACGGTTTGACATTATTATTTGAAATGTCCGCTGTACGAATGTCACATTGACTTTTTCCAGAACATTTCCGATCGAGAATGGACAAGACATCTGCTGAACATCCGAGGATTCGAGGATCGTCACCACCAGCCAACGACCGCTGAGCAGCTACTTCTTCATCCGTTATACATCGGCCAATGCGCATGCGTCCATAGGTAGCGCTTTTTATCAGTATCGCCTCATTCTTCAGACAGTGCGGTTGAAACTGCTCCGAATTGCAATATTCTTCCTTGGTGTCTGAAGTAAATAGCATATTGAATTTTAATTTAGAACAGAAATGAAATTCTTGACACGGAGTAATAGATAATCAATCTTTATTAGCATGTTAGTATGTGTGGCATAGACTTCCATGGCTAAGATCATTGAGTGTCCAAAGACTAGTCGGCCTAGCCCATGGCCATCGAGCGAAGGCGTAGAATCTGGGCAACGTGCGTATAGTGAACGTTCACGATAGGTTGTCTCTTCAAACAGTTCTCGCCTTTTAAATGTGACATAATACATCTCAACGCTTTCCTCTCTAGATTCCATTGTTCTTGTGGCTGTCTTTGTCGTTCACTTCTACTCTACTTCAAATGACGGGCACTTTTAACTATTGTTAAACTATGGAGTAGTTTTTAAGAAGCAGTTTAAAAATATAGTTATAACTACTTTTATCAAGTAGTTTAAAGTTAACTACATTATTTCACATTAACTATTTTTTTTCTATTTGCTAGTTCCGTCTTACAGGAATTTCTGTAATTCCACAACAAACATGGATGTTGTCCATATAATCTCACCAGTACATTTTCTAGATGTAATTGTTTCATTATGAATGTGTGCATAGTGGCCTACTATTGTGAGGAGGTGGAATCCTCGCAGAACTATAGCGAAAGCCTAAGGCAATACATGTATGCCTGCTTAATTGTTGGGATAAGAACCAGAGTAAAGCGTTCTTGGAGGGGTTGGGGCTAATGATCCAGGTTTAGGAATGTATACCACAGACCGAATGAGGAAAACTGCCAGAACGCGGCTGGATTACCACCAGTGTACGGTTGGATTATATGTGTGGCTGATTTGCTATTGAAAAATGACAGGTGTGAGAGAGACAGAGAGACAGAGACAGACAGACAGAAAATTAGCCACGAGTCCCGCTTGCCTGGGGCGCGGATGCCATCTGCCTTCTGCTATATATATATATATATATATCAATGCACCATGGCATAACATTAGCTAAGTAGTTTAAAATGTATTTAACTACTTATGTGGTAGTTAAAAAGTAGTTATAACTACTTGTCATCTGAAATAGTTAAATAGTTAATTGCTTGATCTCTGTTGCCCAGTGTCTGACATTGCAGCGCGTCAGGTGCTTCGCTCTGCGACGAGGGGTGAGCTCCTAGTTCCACGCGCTCGCTTGGCTATTAAGCAGCGCCGTTCTTTCTCGGTTGTGGGCCCTTCATTGTGGAATGATCTCCCACTTGAACTCCGCTCTCTGCTTGTGGCCCAACCGTCAAGTTTTTACAAGTCCCTCTAGACCTTTTTGTTTAGTCGTGGCTGGGCTGGAAGCGCTCCTGAGTAAGTTTCTTGAAGGGCGCCGTATAAATGCTCAGAATGAATGAATGAATAATGGACCAAAAGAAAGATTTAACGGGCTTCAAAACCATTTAAAGTGATAAACAGAATACGGAGAAGCAAGGAATTAACTCGAAAATAAATGATAAAAAATGCGAGACGACGGCGCATCCGATCTTCTTATACCGATCCAAATGTTGAATCATGCTGAGGCGAAAAACAATTCTTACAGGATAAATGAGTTGATTGAGGAAGATTTTAGGTGATTCGAGACTACAATAAATAAGAAATGATGACATAAGACTCTTATTCGGTATCTTCGTTGTGGGTGTCACCTTTAATCCAAAGCACATTTAAATAAGGCAACCCGCTCTCTGATGGATATCTCGCCGTGATCCTCAGACTGCATAAATGAATGATTTATAAAGAAATTTAAGAAACCATACCCCCACTCTTACATACCTATTTCAAGAGATCATTGACTGTTCAAGAAGCAATATACACGCGTAACTGACCTGTTTCTTTGTCAACCTTTTCAGCATTTGAGATCATTACAGTGCAGAACATAACGCTTATTACCAATCGTTCTGTGACACGCGACATCGTGCTCACTTGAAATGCGCAGTGAAAGTGTCGTTGAAAATGCTACGCGTTCAAAATAATATGAAGATCATGAGTATATTCAGGTGACATAATATACGATAAGGCTGGTTTAGCTGTGTAGGCGAGTGAGCCTCTTTCAGCTTATAACTTTCACGCAAGGCGTAAGAATCTTGACGATTACGTGCATAAAATTAACTATTAGGTCGGGGATCATCTCAAACGCAAGAGCAGACTTAGCATAATTTACTTATGTACGATTTTGAAACATCTTGGGCGCCGAAATGTTCACATTGGAATCCTTTGCAATTGATTGCAATATTCTACTTCCAATTTCCTTCATTGCTTTATATTCTTTTTATTTGATATCCTGAATGCCTGTATGCAATCCCATTGCAAACTCAATTAATACTGACAAAACAATGATCGTGTTTGCAAATAAATCTTCTTGATTTTTAAATTCTTTATTGTTCTCTATAATAAGAACTTAATTCTAAATGCGAATACGCTTGCCACCAACCCTCTGCTCTGCATAACGTCTACACGTCTAGATTCATATAATAACATTATGTAGAGTTGAGCCGAGGGCGTACGATCTGTTATTCTCTTTGTTGTAAAGAAATTTAATTGTCAAAAAAACCAGTTGTAGTAGGCCTAGATTGTAACTGCGTGACCATTTGGTTAGCTTTGTGTATGAGATCACTGCAAGAGATCAATATATTATTATTTCTTAGTTTATTTAAATTGATACTGAGACACGCGCTAAGTTGAAATTTGTTTGCATTGAAAACCGTTTAAATAAAAGTACATATTTAGAAAGAGAGGAAATCACGAAACTGAACAATCCACAATTAACTATAATATGATATAATTATACATAATTTAATTTGTTGTATGTAAAATTATAAAAAAGCGGAATATTATGGAGTGGCGCGGAATAATGTGTTAGACTCGTGGCTTGGTGTTGCGCCATTAAAAGTGAATCCGATACGAGTTAATCGAATCTAAGCTGACTGTGGAGCCGATGTGACGTAGGTATCGTTTCCTTCTTGCACAGAATAAGTTGGCATCGGTTGAATACTCAGACCATGGGCTGTACATCCAGCCAACTCAGCCATGATGTCACCATTCATCATGCTCTGTTGACTTCTAGTTGAGTAGCTTAGCTATTGGCCTCGCTAGCCGCCTGCAGTGCCATGACGGCCGAGCTCTGGAATCTGAGGTCGGTCTTGAAGTCCTGAACAATCTCTCTGACGAGACGCTGAAAGGGCAGCTTGCGGATGAGAAGCTCTGTGCTCTTCTGGTAGCGACGGATCTCGCGCAGGGCGACCGTGCCGGGCCTGTAACGATGCGGCTTCTTCACGCCGCCTGTGGCCGGTGCGCTCTTGCGGGCAGCCTTCGTAGCTAGCTGCTTCCTGGGGGCCTTGCCTCCCGTCGACTTACGTGCAGTCTGCTTCGTACGAGCCATTTCGTCGATGCTGCTGCTGAGAAAATGCTGATAATCTTGAGCGAACGAACGAACGAACGGTACCCTCTCTTAGGCAGGAATGAGCCTGTGATTGCGTGTTGAATGTGTGGCGTGGGGAGGACGTGGAGTGGTGGTCTGGTGAGGAGAGGAAGCAGAATGGTGTAGGCGATGATGCGTGCTAGGGTGTTGATTATTATTATTATTGTTAGTGGAATTATTATGAATATTATGAGTATTATCTGTGGGTGGCTGTGCCCTGCCTGTCGTGTATATGGATAGGGTGAATGAATGAATGTATCTATCCGTATAGAGATAATAATAATAAAAATAATTATAATAAAAATTAGATTATAGATTATAATTAGATTATAACTAGATTATAATTATAGTAATAATAATAATAATAATAATTAGATTATAGATTATAATTAGAATTTAACTAGATTATAATTATAGTAATAATAATAATAATTAGATAATAGATTATAACTAGATTATAACTAGGTTATAATTATAATGAGATTATCGATTATAATTAGATTATAACTAGATTATAATTATAGTAATAATAATAATAATAATAATAATAATAATAATTAGATTATAGATTATAATTAGATTATAACTAGGTTATAATTATAATGAGATTATAGATTATAATTAGATTATAACTAGATAATAATAATAATGGGACCTCTCCTTTTCTGCCTACCGCTACAGCCGATCCTTAACCACCTGCTTTCACCATTGGCCTTTGGATACCTCGACGACCTCACCTTGGGCGGAGATCCTAAGGTGGTGGAGGCGGATGTTAACTCGATCGAAGAGGGATGTCTGCAACTAGGCCTCACGCTCAACCGCAAAAAATGCGAACTCATATCTTCCGACGCCCATATCAACGACGTTAGTCAAGGCTTCCTAGGACAGTTCGCCCGAGTTAATGCATCATCGGCCGTGCTCCTAGGGGCTACGCTTTCCACGACGGATGCCCTGCTTTCAGCCATCGATACCTGTGTGGCCGACCTCGGAATTGCCCTCGACAGGTTGCAACTAATCGCTAGACAAGACGCTCTACTGATCCTTAGACATTCGATCGGCTCGCCTAAACTCATGCATTTATTGAGATGCACCCCTTGCCACGACCACCCGCGTCTATGGGCTTACGACGATCTACTGCGAGGAGGGATCGAGCGAATCTTCAACATTTCGATGACCGATGACCAATGGAGTCAGGCCACTCTCCCGATCAGGATGGGAGGACTGGGAATTAGGAGGGCGTCCTCGCTGGCACTTCCCGCCTTTTTGGCTTCAGCCGCGGGCACTCTCCAGATCCAGTCCCTCATCTTAGAATCAGCAGCGGTGAAATCGGACTCAGCATGCGACTCGGCGATGTCTACCTGGCTTCAACTTACCGAAGCTTCTGCCCCGACGACGCCAGGCCATAAACAAGCCCACTTTGACAGACCGCTGTTAAACGCGGTTCTGTCTACACTAGAAGAAAAGCTACAAGATCCCTACGACCAGGCGAGACTAAGGGCCTTGCAGTCACCACACGCCTCGGACTGGCTATACGCTCTCCCGCTCGTTTCTCGCGATCTCTGACTGGAGGACGATACCGTGAGGGTGGCGGTCGGCCTACGTTTAGGGGTGGCCATCTGTGAGCCGCACACCTGCGCATGCGGCGCCTTCGTCTCAGCCAGAGGCGCACATGGCCTGTCCTGTTCATTGGGTTTTGGCCGTCAAGCAAGACACTGTAATATCAACGACCTAATCCATCGCAGCCTCAACAGAGCCGGTATTCCAGCAGTCAAGGATCCGTCAGGTCTTTCCAGATTAGATGGAAAGAGACCGGACGGGCAGACCCTGATACCGTGGAGTGGGGGGGGGCGGACCTTACTTTGGGACGCAACTGTGGTGGACACAGTGGCCGCTTCCTATATCCCCGAAACAGCTTCCACATCTGGAGGAGCGGCGGAGATAGCAGCCACAAGGAAACACACAAAATATTCTGAGCTAGAGAAGAAATACACTTTTGTTCCAATCGCTATAGAAACCTTCGGTCCCCTCAATAGTGAGGGCCTCGCCTTTCTGTCTGAGACTGGACGCCGACTTTCGACAACTACCGGTGACACCCGGGAGACAAACTTCCTTTTCCAGAACTTGTCGGCATTGATCCAACGTTTCAATGCGGTGGCTTTTCAGGGCACCATGTCAAGATTACAGTCCACTGACAAGCGGCGACCCAGATAGCATGATGACAGATCCGTTGGCAATGCAAGTGATGAATAATAATAATAATAATAATAATAATAATAATAATAATAATAATAATAATAATAATAATAATAGAAATGATAATATCAAGAGAGCGTCGACGCAAAAGGGCTCCATGGACTAATTTGTAGAAGAGGCAGCGGAAAACATCAACGACACAGCATGTTGAACGATGTCATCTGGAGAGCTCTTGGCAGGGCGAAGATTCCAGCGCAAAAGGAACCTCTCGGCTTGCTAAGAGAAGATGGAAAGCGACCGGACGGCGTCACGCTCATTCCTTGGACACGTGGTCGATGTCTGGCATGGGATGTGACAGTGCCCGATACCTACGCCAAGTCACATCTTGTCGACACATCTATCAGAGCTGGCGAAGCAGCCGAACGCGCAGCTAAGACGAAGAGGGCCAAGTATTCCACCATAACCAACACCCACGACTTCGTAGCCCTCTCCTTGGAATCCGGCGGCGCATGGAGCAGTGAAGGACTGGAGTTCATCTCAGAGTTGGGTAGTCGAACGAGTGCTGCAACCCACGATCCAATGGAGACGTCATTTCTGTTCCAACGTATCTCAGTTGTTCTTCAGCGTGGGAACGCAGTCTGCCTCTTCGGGACATTGCCAACACTCCATTAGCTCATCATGGGCGATAACAGCATAATGTGAAACATATATGTATAATAATAATAATAATAATAATAATAATAATAATAATAATAATAATAATAATAATAATAATAATAATAATAATAATAATACAAGAATAATAATAATAATAATAATAATAATAATAATAATAATAATAATAATAATAATAATAGAAATGATAATAATGTAGAAACGACGCAGTAATGAGACCAAAATAATAATAATAATAATAATAATAATGCAGAAACGACGCAGTAATGAGACCAAAATAACTACGTCGCTAGATGGCGGCACACGTTAACAATTGATTACATAGGGGGAGATGGGAAACGGCGTTATTTAAAATTATATGATGCTGTAATGACATTTGAGTTATTTAAAAATTGCATAAAATTGTATACTTTGATATTTCAAAGTAACTTTTCTGTGAATGACGGAATTAAATAGTTATTGACGTTAGAAGGTTTTGTCGTTGGAAACTTGTTTTTAAATGCCGAAACACGCTATAAAAGACACGCTGTATAATACGTCGTTATCGGTTCTCGGCCTTTTGGCCAAGATCAAAGCGTTTACTTACTTGTCGGCCTAATACCCCGACATGTACTTTAACCAGGCTGCGTGATGCCCTCTGGGCTCTCGGCCTAGGCTGGTGGTCAGATAATCCCTGATCCGCTACCCTGGTTTTCGTACCTCCCCCCAGTGAGGGAGAAATGAAAAAAAATAAAACAGCCTAGGTAGGCCTACTACTATGTCGTTACAAGGCAGCAGAAGTTTGACAGGTAGTGTTAGACAGTGATGCGATGCTGTCCAACACGCCGATCGCATGCGGGGGCCCGTTTTAAAGTGACCCGCTGGGGCAATTTTTGCAAATTTTAGCAAATGAAGTAAAGACAAGTAGTAGGTCACTTGTTGCCTATTTTCATACTTGGCTCGTCAACATGACGATAAATAGTAAAGAATTGTAAAGAATAGTAAAGAAAGCACCTCTGAAACCTTCTAGACGATTTTAAAGAAGCAAATTTGATACCAAATACCAAACGAAATTATAAATTTGCTCATATCTTTACTCACCCTGAGAAACTCGAAGTTGTTTCGATCGTTTCGGTTTTGGTGGTTTTACATCAATGACAAACCAATAGCCAATAGCTATTGTTTGTAAATTGGCCTAACTTCAAGATGCGTAAACGCAAACTTCACAATTTAAGGTTCTCTCTCAGACATTTTTCCACTTTAAGACAATTGAATTGATTTCAGTATCATGTGACTCGCGCGTTAACCAGAACTACCGTTTATCGTAAATTCCGGTTTCATTTTCCAGCTAAAAATTTTAAGACAATTAACGCTAAACTTATCGAGACCGCTTGTTTGAGACAAAACAAGACTTTCACTTAAAGACAGTTTCTAAAAATTCGAGAAACTGCCTCGAGACCGAGACCGCAGGCTTCCGAGACCGAGACACTAATCCCAAAAACTGTATCGAGACCGACTCACTGTCTCGAGACCGAGACACTGTCTCGAGACCATACAACTCTGATAATAGCGACGTCATATCCAGACGCGATCCAGAAATGCACCTTCCGCGTTTCGGTGTACACTGTGACAGTGTCATTTAACGCACGTTCGACTTAGAATTTCACGATTATTTAATATGTGAGGCTTGTATAAGCTTGAGAAATATTTAAGAGAGCCGAATAAGTTTGAGAGAGATATTTAGGTTTGAAAACGGTGAACTTTTGTGTTACAATATAACGATAAAAATATCTTCACGTTCTAATACTTCACTGGAGATCAGTTAAGCAGTGGCTCCTCAAACACTAACCACATACATGCTGTGTCGTTGCTCAGTCATATTTGGGATTAGTCTATGAATAATAAGCTAATTTTGCAGCTCTTTCAGTTGACTACAGATGCTAGCTTTTGCGCTATATAATTTTAGATGCTGATGAAAGACGTTCATGCGCCATTGATGTGTCTACAACTCCAATTAACATTTTTGGATCGAGAACATCTGGATCAAAATCGCACCCGTGGATTGTCGAAGCACCAATTGGTCAAAAAATAAACGTTAACATTCTTAATTTTCCATCTTCGGACTTAGATAAGAATGAACGGAACATCAAACAGACATGCTCTGCTTATGGAACAATCGTCGATAAAACTTTCAAAAGAAATACTAGAATATGCTTAACAGGAGCTGAAAGACGATTCATCTATCCAAGAGAAATGCACTTGACATCTATCAAGACAACTCTGAAATTGCAGATTTAGGAAAGTTCATGCTTAGACTTCATGGTCAGAATGAATTCTAATACTTTTGTTTAGTACATATTTCATAACAATATTACAATTATTTGGTCCTCGGACATTCGCTCGGTCGCGTTTTAATAGTTCCTTGCCCTCATAGGCAGGTTGACATTTCAATTGATTTTCGTGAATTCGGATAACTACAGTTGATTGCTTCAAATTCGTTCGAGACTGGTGAAGAACAATTTGTTTCACATTGATCAAACGTTTTTTCTTCAAAATGTTCGGTCTAAAATTTGGTAGCAATACTTGAAAGAACATTCGATTGATTGGTGGATGGTGTTGCTGCTTTAAATAAGCAGAAATGTAGCAAAAAATGGCAAACGATATTGTTTTTGGCTAAACACTGACTGTTTGCGAATAGGCAAACTTTTGTGTTCTAAGCAATAAAGCTGATCTTTGCTCAGATAATTATGCATAAAACATGCACATAGGTTTAAAAGTAAAAGAAATCTGGTAAAATATGAACAAATGATGCAATCTTGAACTCAGCTCATTATAATTATTATTATTTTGATCACTGTAGGTGTTGGCTGTTCTGACATAATTCAACCAGAAGATGCTTATCTTAAAAGAAATGATGATGAGATTGTTGTTGGCTGCTACATGAGTCGTAAAACTTGGCATCTTCATTGCGACGAAGGCAGATGGATTGGCGTCATTGGCAACTGCTCTCAAGGTAATTCGCATTCCGATTAAGAACTTCAGTCACTCAAGTCTGTCAGGCCGGATATATATATATCCAACTCTAGCTATTTTAAACTGCTCACAAGTTTGAGTAATGCATGGGATAGTGTGGTTTTATTCTTCACGTCACCTTCTTAGCGCAGTCCATGTGGATCTGGCCTTTAACAATTCAATTCAACAGAAGCAAAATGCAATTAGCAAAGTAGTCATAGTTTGCATCTTAGACAGGTTTAGACAGGCTATATTGGTCGATTCGAATTTTGGATAGACCACATTGGTCTCTTAAAATGTTATATAATCAATTTGTTTTTAGACAAAATTTTAGATATATTATATGGGCTATATTGGTTTATTCGATTTTCGATAGTTTACATTGATACATTTGATTTCACGAGCTTTATTCATTCCGCTATTTCAAAGGAATTTTAAAAAAATGTGTGTCAAAAATTTATCAATCTGAATTTTCCTTCAGTGGGACTTTCAGCGCAGAAAATTATCTGTTCCTGATTGCTGTTTATTTATCATCCTTTTGAAGCATAGGAAATTTTATTCTGCAAGATTTGGTTTCAAAAGAAGAACCCAATTCAACAAGTTTCAGCAATGAAACAGATATTTTATTATAAAACATAAATTGTCTATAATATGAAGTTAATATGGCACAATTGCAGCTTAATTCGCTCGGAAGCAACTTAACTCGGTGTCATGCAATGATAAGAAATTGTCATATCAGAACCGTAACGCTGTTGTCATACTAGCACATTGGATGCAAAGACAGCCAAATGAATTTGATCTTTCTTATCAGCCTGTGTTTCGTTCCAAAAGAAATTTACTGGAACATACAGATATTGGATGTAAAATTGCTGATACATTATACGTTCCTCATTCTAGTTCCCAGCTAAACTTTCATTTATGTAGAACGTTGTGTATTCGCTAACGAGTTACTTAAGAGCCACGTTTCGAAAAGAATTGCAACTTTAAAGTCAGTGACGGCCATAATAAGTAGACCTATATATGACGTAACATTTGAATTTTTCTGCTAGAACGTTAACCATAAGACAATTCCTTAGGTATTCTAACGAACCACACAACAGGTTAGGGAACAACTTTAGACAGATGCGTTTTAACATAAACTTGAAACTGAGCAGTAAAATATTTAGGTACAGCATATTTAAGAGATAACATAAGCTTAACTGCTAAATAAACCTGTGTTATTTTAGTTGTAGGAATATTGGCTCTTGGTGACTTTACTTTAGCAATATGCTTAGCAATCATTTGCTTTGAATTTGTTTATTGGCGACGGTACGTATGTTCACCAAATAATGCGTTTGGTTCACTTGGTCTATTTTTAACTATTGAAATAAATCATAATTGAAATTGATGTTCTGGTGTCGGATTTCTCAGCCTTTGAATCAGATGCATTTGTGACTTTTGAAAAATGTTATCGATGTCGCTACTAAAGCTTCTACAAAATATTGAATCAAACATTATTTAGTTGGTGCACAAATAATAACAATTTGCATCAGTTACATAAATGTTATCAACCAGGATGTAATTATATACATTTGTTACAATGCAGTTGAGTTGTGAATTGAATACGACCAGCAAACGATTTTATTTCAAGCACAACCCACTTTAAGATATTCCTTCTCAAATAGTCGAGTTTTGTTCAAATGTTTCCATTTGTAACAAATGATTGACATTTCTCCACATGCTTATCGGTGCACAGAGCATTGGAGTGTGGCTATTACCTAAGAACAGATCGCCTCTCTCTGTGACATGAAGGAAGTATTGTCTACACCTGTTGAAGATCAGGCATTTCCAGAAAAAGATTGCACACTATATTTACAGTTTTTGAGGACATGAGTAATATCTCCATCCAATGAAATATATTGAAACTTAAAGGCAGATGGCATGCTTCTATTTCAGACTCCACTCTAATTCAAAGATGAATCAAGAATACAAGACGCTTAACTACCCGATCAATTCAGCTGGAACTCAACCATTTGACCGTGGAACTCATCTTAATGGAACGACCGATTTCTCTGGAGGTCACGTGCGTGAAATGGTTGCACGACCGATGCCAACCTATTCAGTTTTCACTGAAATCGACGCTGAATTAGTCAACGACGTCAACAATGCAGTCTATTCAATCAACACAAATCCATTGTGACGATACAAATATTACCCCTCTTAAAAAGAAAGTGATCGATTCTTGCGCATTTTAGTTAGTTACTGCGACTTCTAATATCGAGTAAGCATTATCGCTATTGTAGGCCTAATAGTTGGCAGTTTTAAATTTTCTAACAGATCATGTTCGTTTACGTCTAATTGGAATCTGGGGCAGTTTGCTATAAATGCAATAGAGTTTTGTTGAATTAGTTACTTCAGTTGCTTGGTTATGATAAGCATAAACGATAACCACGTTTGTGTGACGTTGAAGCGTTTGATCTTCTTACATAATTATTGTAAGTCATCTGAGATCTTATGCATTTCCTTTGTGACGGCATGTAGACAGACTTCTAAGATGCCATATAATGGCTTGTATCTCACCTGCCATCGACAACGTTTAACCTAGAGTTTATAATCTACAGAAAACCTTGTTACACGAACGTACGTTCCCTCACGTATGTATCAAAGTGACCCCAAAACCCACGCGGGATCCATCCTCCATAAACGATAAATTCCGTTGTATTAGTATAGCTGTGACAACTTATAGGTAGTCCGGGCAAGAAGTTAAGAACTAGCACTTCATAATGCCTATGCACGTGAATAAGCACAATTGTTGTCTTAATCTGGTCATAACACGTGATAAATTAAATCCAGGAACAGGCTATCAGTCTCCATTGAGCCGCTATCAGTCTCCGATCATGACCTGGCCGACGACGAAGTTCAAAGCTGGAAGTTAACTAATACAAGGACCTCCTGTTGTACAGCTATTTTTGTCAGCTCGTTACAATGGCTTCTATTTCCCGTGCGAGGGCTGGGCTGCTCAACCTGTATGGATCGACGCTTATAGTTCTCGCATCAACCTCCCAGATTCGTCAGATCTACTTGAATTAGATGCAACATCTGATTCCATGGATAGACGTGGAACGCTAATCGATGCATTTAAGCGACCTGAGAGTCGTTTTAAAAGAACAACACTTCACTAGAACCGCAGTGAATAGTTTCGCCTTGTGCGGAAAGACTTCCTCTTCAAGGACACAGATTAACATTGGAGAATCCATGATCACTCTTCACTCATGGGAAGGGCGGTGGCTATAAATCTATAGCTATAATTGGCGACAACGCTAGAGTGTGTCGGAGATTCCATGGCTTTAAACTGATGATAGTCAGGCTTACATGACCAGAAAATGTCAGTTTTCAGTAAAGGAAGCAAAGGTTATCAGGTCCATTCTTCATAAATTCTTTGATCAACGCCTTTTCTATAGCACCATTACAATTCATCAATTTCCTGGGTTCCAGCAGCAGGTCGAAAGTGAAAGTGTGCACATATTGCATTCTGACCAGTTTTCTTGTGCTGCATCCATCTCCCATAAAGTTCACCATTGTGGGCACATTCCATATCTCTATTTGGATCCTGTTTTCTGGTCATTTTTCTAGTTGATTCTGCCCCCTCTGCCCCTCTGCCCCCTCTGCCCCCTCTGCCCCTCTGCCCCCTCTGTCCCCTCTGCTCCTCTGCCCCCTCTGCCCCCTCTGTCCCCTCTGCTCCCTCTGCCCCTCTGCCCCCTCTGCCCCCTCTGCCCCCTCTGTCCCCTCTGTCCCCTCTGCTCCCTCTGCCCCTCTGCCCACTCTGCCCCCTCTGTCCCTCTGCCCCCTCTGTCCCCTCTGCCCCCTCTGTCCCCTCTGCCCCCTCTGCCCCCTCTGCCCCCTCTGCCCCTCTGTCCCCTCTGTCCCCTCTGTCCCCTCTGTCCCCTCTGTCCCCTCTGCCCCCTCTGCCCCTCTGTCCCCTCTGTCCCCTCTGTCCCCTCTGCCCCCTCTGCTCCCTCTGCCCCTCTGCCCCTCTGCCCCCTCTGCCCCCTCTGCCCCCTCTGCCCCCTCTGCCCCCTCTGCCCCTCTGCCCCCTCTGCCCCTCTGTCCCCTCCGTCCCCTCTGTCCCCTCTGTCCCCTCTGCCCCCTCTGTCCCCTCTGCCCCTCTGTCCCCTCTGCCCCTCTGTCCCCTCTGCCCCCTCTGCCCCTCTGTCCCCTCTGTCCCCTCTGTCCCCTCTGTCCCCTCTGTCCCCTCTGTCCCCTCTGTCCCCTCTGTCCCCTCTGTCCCTCTGCCCCCTCTGTCCCCTCTGCCCCTCTGCCCCCTCTGCCCCCTCTGCCCCTCTGTCCCCTCTGTCCCCTCTGTCCCCTCTGTCCCCTCTGTCCCTCTGCCCCCTCTGTCCCCTCTGCCCCTCTGCCCCCTCTGTCCCCTCTGCCCCCTCTGCCCCCTCTGCCCCCTCTGCCCCCTCTGCCCCCTCTGCCCCTCTGTCCCCTCTGTCCCCTCTGTCCCTCTGGCCCCTCTGTCCCCTCTGCCCCTCTGTCCCCTCTGCCCCCTCTGCCCCTCTGTCCCCTCTGTCCCCTCTGTCCCCTCTGTCCCCTCTGTCCCCTCTGCCCCCTCTGCCCCTCTGTCCCCTCTGTCCCCTCTGTCCCCTCTGCCCCCTCTGTCCCCTCTGCTCCCTCTGCCCCTCTGCCCCTCTGCCCCCTCTGCCCCCTCTGCCCCCTCTGCCCCCTCTGCCCCCTCTGCCCCCTCTGCCCCCTCTGCCCCCTCCGTCCCCTCTGTCCCCTCTGTCCCCTCTGCCCCCTCTGTCCCCTCTGCCCCTCTGTCCCCTCTGCCCCCTCTGCCCCTCTGTCCCCTCTGCCCCCTCTGCCCCTCTGTCCCCTCTGTCCCCTCTGTCCCTCTGCCCCCTCTGTCCCCTCTGCCCCTCTGCCCCCTCTGTCCCCTCTGCCCCCTCTGCCCCCTCTGCCCCCTCTGCCCCTCTGTCCCCTCTGTCCCCTCTGTCCCTCTGTCCCCTCTGCCCCTCTGTCCCCTCTGCCCCCTCTGCTCCCTCTGCCCCTCTGTCCCCTCTGTCCCCTCTGTCCCTCTGCCCCCTCTGTCCCCTCTGCCCCTCTGCCCCCTCTGTCCCCTCTGCCCCCTCTGCCCCCTCTGCCCCCTCTGTCCCTCTGCCCCCTCTGTCCCCTCTGCCCCTCTGCCCCCTCTGTCCCCTCTGCCCCCTCTGCCCCCTCTGCCCCCTCTGCCCCCTCTGCCCCTCTGTCCCCTCTGTCCCCTCTGTCCCTCTGTCCCCTCTGCCCCTCTGCCCCCTCTGTCCCCTCTGCCCCCTCTGCCCCCTCTGCCCCCTCTGCCTCCTCTGTCCCCTCTGTCCCCTCTGCCCCCTCTGTCCCTCTGCCCCCTCTGTCCCCTCTGCCCCCTCTGCCCCCTCTGCCCCCTCTGCCCCCTCTGCCCCCTCTGCCCCCTCTGCCCCCTCTGCCCCCTCTGCCCCCTCTGCCCCCTCTGCCCCCTCTGTCCCCTCTGTCCCCTCTGTCCCCTCTGCCGGACGAAATTCTCTCTGGTAACAAGTTTAATCGCTACAGTTGTCGACTTTTTACTTATGCCTACTTGACACTTCATCTTACATACATTATGGACTCGGATACATTACTCCATTTCGGCCGCCATATAAAGACCAGTAGATTATAATTACTGAATTAACACCATCCTCATCAGTAGGCCTACTAACAAGAAAATTCTGCGTTCGCTTTGATTTGTCGCTGGTCTACTGCAGAATGCAACAACATTATGTCACTGTGTTCATAATAGCAAGTGGTTTTGATCTCCACTTACGCAAAATGAGACAAAGATGTGATATGTTGTTACTCTTATTATCCTTCTGCTGTTATTCTAACTGATTACGTCACCATCACTTTTCTACACATTAAGATCTGCCAATGTATTGTTGTTGCATTAATTTTTGAGACGATCCCTGACCTATTTACATAGCCTATCGAACATGTGTCCTCCTTTAAAAAATATTAATCCGCTTGCTATGCGTGTTACAAAATAACGAGATCTTGACTCAACTGACTGCCACAGACGCAGTGTCCTTAGGTTGAATACTGACCAGCTTTTGTTCTGCGCATATTATTGGCTTAAATAGATTGTGGTTATAATTATTAGTTGCATGTTGTGATCGTCGACTAAAATTCGTCTAATTAAAGGCGTATTAATATGGCGTGTAAAGTTTTCATTTTGCTACTAATGGCAGAAATAATGACGGAAACATCTATGGCAGGTAAAATTCAGTAATGTCAATTACTTTGTTCATAATGATACAAGCGGGAATAGTCAATTATCAACCGCTGCGTCAAGGCATACGAGTTATTCACAAGTAAGTTAACTGTAGGCTTACATGATTAAACGATATGAAAGCAAATCAACGCAAAGCGTAAAACCTTGAATACCGATAAAACCCAATCTGTTACATTATTACTTTTTTTGTTAATTTGCGCACAAAATTGGGTAGTACCTACAGCCATATATTGAAATACAACACATTAATTCTATTAGATAATTTTCCAATGTATACTGAGCTCTCATACCAGTATATGTTTTAGGTTCACCAAACGAGTTCTGTCATTCTGAGATCTTTCAGCCCAGTTGTCTGAAAAACGAAGTAATATTGATGAAAAGCGCCACCTATGGACGCATGCGCATTGGACGATGCATAACAGCCGAAGAAGTGGATGCACTTGGATCCAGATATCTTGGTTGTTCTGCAGATGTCTTGTCACAACTGGATCGGAAATGTTCTGGAAAGAGTGAATGTGACATTCGGGTAGTTGAAATCTCAGTTCCGAATGTTAAGCCCTGTTCCCCTGGTCTCAGTTTTCATCTTGAAGCCAGCTATGACTGCATCACCGGTACGTCTTCCATATCCGACGGTATCTTAAATTCTTAATGAATCTTCTATACTGCCTTTCTGAAGTCAAATATAAATCCAATAAGTTGCAATCGAAGAAGAGGCGGTCATTTTCATGTCTTCTGTTCTGAAGATATGAATGTGCAAAGCCCATCTTGTAGCCTACATTTAGGCCATGCTATGTTGATTCATCCTTCGTAACGGAAATAATCTATCTTATTGAGATCTTGTGTCAATTCTGTATGACTGGCAACTGTTTTAACTGTCAAGTATATCCTACTGATTGATGAAATTCTGTGTAATCTTTTAGTTAAGCCACGAATTAATAATTATTTCTACTTCCAATTCATTGCATACCCATTACGTAAATTAAATTCCCATGCATCACAGCACATGTATATTCACAAAACTGTCTATTATATGATAAGCTAAAATTAAAATTACTTACCTCTTTTGCTAAATTGTACAGTTGCAGATGAAAGACGTTCATGTGCCGTGGATGTTTCATCGACTCCAACTCACATTGTGGATTCTAGAACATGTGGGACTAAATCCCAGCCATGGACAGTTGAAGCGCCGATCGGTCAAAAGATTAGCATAAGTCTCATTGCTTTCTCACATCCAGAAGCCGGTCAAAGAGAAAGAACAGGCAAAGAAACATGTCGCAGCTTCGGTGTCATCGTAGACAACGTTGGAAAGAGAAACGTTACAATCTGCTCTGTGGAAGGCCAGAGAGAAACGAGTGTGTATTTGTCGGCAGGGAATGTAGTACACATAATTATTCTAAATGCATCAAATCCATCAGCTGAAGGAGGACATTTTATTATGAAACTTCGAGGTTGGAATTATTTAGTTCTTATTTTGTATGATAACAAATACCAAAAGGAAATTGATCTTTACCTTAAACGATGTTTTTAAGTAATTCTCTAATGCATTTCTCGAATGGCGAGGGCTATAAATGATATGAATTTATCTTAACTTGATCGTTCAATATCTCCCTTGGTTCGACTTCTGCTCTCGGTTTCTGCCTCTCATTTGCCATATGCATCTCTCTGTATTTGAATTTTTGCTATTAGAATGTAATGTATGTAGTCAAGATGGCTACTTTTACCATAATTGAATAAATGAATATGCATGAACTAAGAGGAGTCGATAGGTCAATGGTAAAATCACTGTCATGAAGAGCGGAACATCCAGTAGGGATCGACATCGATACCCAGTAAGTCTTACCCTCCGAAAGGTTTACTCAGCCGGCTGGTTGCGAGGTGGCTTTGGTAACATGAACAGTTGTATGTTATGGCAATTTGCTTATTCGCCATACATCTTTATTTGACTCATGTAATAACTTATAGCCATCTTTACAATCTAATTTAATCCAAGGACTCAAGTAGTGCGATACAATAACACTAGAAATGTGTCCAGAATATAATCGATTTATGTTCGATTTGTAGATGGATTGAAACACTTAACGTTTATTTAATGTATGACGGAGTTTATAAGTGTGTTACAAGATCCAATGATATCACAAACTTAGTCTGGATATATAGGCTACTAAAAGCCACGGATTACTATTTATGCTGACTATACTGTACTGTATTCTAATTATTAATTTGTAGCCATTGGCTGTTCTGATATCATCCCACCTGACGACGCTTATCTGAAGAGAAATGGCGACGTCGTTGTAGTTGGTTGCTACACAAGCCGTAAAACTTGGCATCTCAGCTGTGAAGATGGAAAGTGGATTGGTGTTATTGGCAACTGTTCACAAGGTGCAGTTGTATAACTTTTAGAGCATTCATCTGAAAGCCATCAACAATTAGCTTTAATTTCAAATTTGTTTCAGAGTGATAATCTTGAAACTTGACTTGACTTGCCCTTCTTCATTACTGCAGATCGGATACCAGAGCCACAGACGTCATTTTCAAAGAGCAGTGTCGGACGGTGAAGCACAGTGTGTGGCGAACTTTATTGTACGCCGTTTGGCGTCATCGTCATGGACAACGAATTCGATGCCAAAAAGCAATTTTCTTCTGTTGGTTGAACTAATTGTTGCATTAACAGTATCTCGCTTCTGTAGACTATTTGCAGTCATCTGGACCACGTTTGTCTATTCATACAGTTTTTGATACACGGTGGCACAATATTCTAATATAGCTTACGTAGACATTGCATCCTTTTTTAAGATTGCTGACTAACATGAGCTAGATCATGTTATTCTTCGTTTAGAAAATGAGCAGAGCAATCTATTCATGATATTATATCTCTTAACAGTATGTGCATCTGATCATCTCATTGTGCTACAGGATTAGGAAGTGTGGCTGACTAGAAATATTATACGTCATTGTGTGTTTTTGATTTGAATATCACTATGAATTATACATTTTGTTTGTTATCATGATAACAGGTGCCTCTGTATTGGAATCCGGTCCAGAAGCTGAGCTTAAGTCATCAGGTCTAAGTAATGAACAAGGTACGTAACCTGATTGGGACGCATTGTCTTAAAAACATTTACCTACATCACGTGTAATGTGTATATTACACATCAGTATCATTGGCTCATCGATTGTCTAACTCCCGGGTTTTCAAATCGGAGGATACATGTTTACCCTTCTTGTCTAACCTCAATACTAACGTGTATACCGTTGATATTAAATTGTTTTAAAACGTGTCCTTACGTCTACATTTAGGTTATTTTGTACGACTAAACCAATGTAGATAAAATTAGGCCTATCACTGACTGATGTATTGCAACAGCCTCAGTGCTTCGACCTAACCTACATGTCCCTTCAAATAAACCATGGTTCATTCGGCAAAACTGTTCTGTTGGCAAACTAATTAAAAATACACTTATGTTGTGTACATACATGTACTTCATCGAATGTTCTTTACCTTGCCATGTTCGCTCAATATATATTTATGTGAGAAAAACCAGCGTAATTCGCATTAACCAAACCCAGGACTTCTATTCGCACTGTGTTCCAATGGCAACATATAAGCTTCATAAATATGCATGATACGCGTAATTTCCGCATTGCTAATTTTCATCACATCTTTATACCAGGCAGCCATTCGGGATGGGTTGCTTAGTAGGCCTAGATAAATTAAAGCACAATTTGACATTACGTTAAATGCCAATACGTTTTGATGACATAAACACATGTTCGTATGCATGGAATTCGCATTCTATTCTATTCCATTCTATTTACGTATTTAAAAAGAGCCTCTCACAGTACAACCTAATCAGAGGCTCTACCAGTGCGAAAAACCCCTAGAGACAAGAAAAGTCTTAAGAGAACGAGCAGAAACAGTTGTGCTACTAGATAAGATTGCAGCACGGGTCACAGCAGGAAGACTGCTCCATAGCAAAGGGCTAACAGAGGCATGGGCACGCTGCTGAGCAGTGGCAGTTCTAGACTGCGGTACTAGAAGATCGTGACGGTCTAAAGAACGGAGAGGACGTCCGGTGGTAGCTGAGAGAGGTTTCCTGATAAGTTCACATAGATAGAGTGGAGCTTGACCCCACAACGCTTTGAATGTAAGAACGAGAACTTTTAAATGAATCCTATCAGTCAAGGGCAGACAATGAAGATGTTGAGTCATGAAAGTAGGAACTGCATTGCTATAGGTAGTGACTTTGAAAATTTGGTACGCAATTTTAAACTGTAACTTATAACAAAAATGATAACAGAATGTGTTTAAACAGGAAATGTTCGATTATCGTCCGCTATGGAAAGTCGCTAATATATTTATAGGCCTTTTAGCTAGGCTTTTCTGAGTCTGGAAAACATCAATATACCGTGATTAGGCCTACTAAGTAAGTATCATGTTCTAACGAAGTTGAAAATTTCAATCTATTTATAAATTATTTGGCTAAATAGCATAATTTCTTTTTGTTTCGTTAAAAAAGTTTGTTGAAATATTTTTGGTCATTTTTTATCTTATTTGGGACGCAATTGCGTATTTTGAGTCCATGCAGCGCCGCAGCTAGCTAAAGGGCCTATTCTTGGACATCCATAGAAGGTTCATAATTCTGTGATAGGCCTAAAGAGGCTTATTAAAAACGTTGCTTAACTTCACGGCTTATAAAAGCTATACTTGTATCTACTATTATATACAAAACTTGATTACCGGCAGTGTATATTTACACGTTGCTTAATTTCAGTTTTAGTCATGTTGGCTCTTGGTGGATTCACATTAGCATTATGTTTGGCAATCGTTTGTTTTGGAGCTGTGTGTTGGCGAAGGTACGTACCAAATCTGCACGCATACTAAAATAGGAGCTTGATCATTTGCATAATTTCAATTTCTTTCTCTTACGCTGTCGCTGGGATTTTAGTGACTCATTCAAACAGTGAGACAATTACGAACATCCGGCTTTCTTTTCTCTGTGAAACGAAGGCGAAAGTGGTTTTTACACTACCGATTTCATAGAAGAAACAACGCCTGAGTTGGGACACAACGTGTCATAACGGCCAATAACTTTGATGTAAAAAGTAGTTCCTCTCAGTTTGTTTGCGCGCATGAATTTGTGGTTGTCTGTTCGAATGTCAACCCACATTTCGGATATATTTTGGTGGGATAGAATGGTATTTCAAATAACTTGCTTATTGCTCTCCAAGTAAAGGCGTTGCTACAAAATGTGTAGGCCTACGCTGCATGTACACTGTTCATGTCATGCGACCAGGGAGATAACTAAACATTCAACTCATAATATTATAAGGGAGAAACGAAGTTTTACTTATTACCTATTGACTTCTTCCTATAGAGTTTGTTTAGCAGACCGCTCCTCTAAGTCCGCAACTCCTTATCTCAGTAACACTTTTCTGAATATAAAACGCAGTTGACATTCCAAGAAGATTTTCATCAAGGATAAGTTTTAGAGCGATTGGATAACCAGTCGTTCCATTACCAACACCTGACATTATAATCATTATCAGATACTTTCCGGTATCCTGATATCCTTTTGTATCTAATTATCCATACATTCATTTTCACTTATTGCATACAATGACTTATTTAATCTTGATGACCCTACTAAGTGGGTCTTGCGACCCTTCTTGGCTTCCCATTTGCTGCCATCAATTTTGTGAAGTGTATGTTTAACTTTTTGCACGTTGAAAGGAGCAAATAAAATGATTTCAATTGAATTGATTTTCTGTGGTATATATCTCAGTATAATTTGAGCGTTCAAACTTGACCAAATGCTTGTCCTGATGAGAAGCAATACGAAAATTGCATGGTCTTTTCTATAGGTCTTTATCACAACCAATGCAAAAACGCAAGACCAAATATTTGTAGAAAGCATCATTTATTTAAGAGGTTTCCTATGCGCTCAAGGTCATGCATGAGCGTATGTTTGCAATGCAGGCTCTAAATTAGGTATGTAACGTTTCAGATTCTACTCTGGAAAAAAGATGAAGCAGGAGTATAAGACGCTTAACTACCAGACTAATCCATCTGGAGTTCAACTGGTTGACATAGGAATGCATCGTAATGGAGCGAACGATTTACCTGGAAACGACCTGCGTGGATTTGGTGCACAACCAATCCCAACCTATTCAGTCTTTGTCGGCGACGGCGAATTGAGCGACGAAATTAAATCAGTCAGCCCATATAATCAGTCGATTCCCCTTTGACCGATAACATAATATGTTCTACCTGATTATCTGCTTCCTATAACAGGAAAATAATTTTTCCTGAGCATCTACTTTGTACAAATAATAAGAAAGGAATCAACTTTCAGATGTATTCTAGGGACCATTGTCTCAGTGGTTGTATCCACGTGGACAATAAGGAAGAAAACAACTTGCATATAAAAACAGATTACTTCTAGTAGGAAAGTGTTTTTGGTGTCGCAGTGGTTGTAGTCCTGTGAACTAAAATCCGTGTTCCTCATGGCAAGCTTCTGACAATTTTTAACACTAGGCCTACTGACTTGATAGGATTATCGTAGAAAGACCATTAGAAAAATGATAGCACAGTTAAACTATGGTGTTTTTAGAAAGAAATTTGACAGCAATTGCTGTGAACTTAAATAGTGTAGCAGCGTTGTGAAGTATCTTGTATATTAATATCTTGTATAGTGGACGATCCAGTGAACACAAGCAAAGAACTCCTGAGTTGTTTTTGCTATGATGCATTCACTCACAGAATTTCCATTGAACCATGTTAGTTTCTGCGTGTCCTATTTTAATCATAGTTCGTTAGTTGTTTTCATTATTGAGGATACATCCCTTTGAAAATAATGCTGTTTTATCAGCCAAAATAGACTCTATGCTCTGTAACTTGTTTCAAGGCGTGTAAGCATCTGTTAAGTGCATTAACTTACTCTTCTGGAGATTCAGTTGGTTAACAGTATCACAAATTAAAGTTTCTGAAAATTCAGCGCATTGTTTAAGCATCTCGAATTGCTTAAGAATTGCAAATATATACATACAAATATTGACATTTTCAATAATTGTGTTAATAGGCCTATTATTAATTATACTTCAACTTCTTACAGTATTTTAAGTGTATGCCTACCTGTTAATTGGTTAAACTGAGATACTCGTGTTTGAGACTTTGAGACGACCCCTATCTATAAATATACTCGCGCATGAATTCTGATAGGTCCCGTAAAAAAATTAATCCGCGTACTCCGATATATTTTCATGCCTATGAAGACGACGAATACAATTTCTGTCGCATTTACTGGTTTCTTGCGTTTGTTTGCATCTACTCATAAAATTCATCTATAATTGTGTCGAATAGACTTGTTTAGTCAAAGCTGTGGAATATTATCGATTTCATTTTTAGATGGTGTGTTTTAGGCACCTTAACTAATACTTGAGCTTAAGATGACCAATCGTGATATGGTTCTATTGTTAGCATTGGTAGGCTTATGCATGGCAGAGGATTTCAAGGACGATCCTACAGGTGAGACAAGTTATTATGACAGCATTTACCGTTATTTAAAGATTTATAAGATCAAACAACATTAGGCTGCCACCTTCAGACGACCGGGAATGTGGGTGTGTTCAAAGTACTTTCTATGGGTAGGTTATACCCAACATACCTACACCAGAAAGGCTTGAGCTGCAGGATCTTTTGACTGAAGACGCTTACTAATTGAAAGACAAGCAAACACTGAATGCCAAGCATTGCTTTGTTTATCCATTCGGTACGAAGATTCATGTAGCGCATCTTTAGGGTTGCTGCTACATAGAGTGATGATGATGATGATGAGGTTTCCTCTCGAAGGCAGGTCCATTGGCTTTATGCCAGTCGTTGTGAAGCATAGAGTAAGCACCAGAAATTTAGTCTGGCTATGATGAAGGAGTCGACGATTGTAGCAGTTTCGTCTGTAGTTAGCGAGCGAGCAAGAGTGCGGAGCTGACGCATCTGTTAGTATTGATCACGGCAGAGACGGTGAATATGGGGAGAAATTATAGAAGCTCATGGTTCAATTTGACACCAAGGTCCCAGACAACAGAGGAAAATACAAAAATGGGTGGTCAGCAGTAATTGCGGGTAGGTGCAACTTCATTAGCTGAAGTCGAGTGCCCAGTCAGATAATTTGAGTTTTTGCTTAGTTGAGCAGCAGGAAATTTGTCAACATCCAAGCCTCGAGAGAATGCAGAATCTGGTTAATTGCCCGTACGGCTTCAGAGCCACTAGAGAAGTGGTGCAGCATACAGTGATAGGCCTAAACGTCATTGACCCAACACGGCAGTGGCAGGATGGAGATAAGCAATCTCAGAAGTGTAAATGACTTATGGAAGGTGGTCTAGCAACGAGCCATCAGGAAATCTGTAAGAAGCAGGAACCCACATGGAACTGGGGAACCATGGACCACACAAATGGCGCGCTCCCTAACGAATGAGGCCAGCCAGCTAAGAAAATTACCAGGCAGGTCTAATGTGGGCCTAATTTCTATTCGCTTAAGCAAAAGCTGCCGTATGTGAGAGGAATATATTGCACCCGTAACACATTGAGTGAGAAGATGGCAGACTACTTTTCTTACGACTTTTACAATGCAGAGACTTAGGCTGTTCCTCAGTGCCTGTTAAGTATGAATGCTCGGTCTACAGTTGCTCCGTAGCTTGATCGAGGATGTCCAAACGCAGTAGCAATCTACCATCAGGAAGTGGCAGTCGGTTACAAATGATATCTGATATAGCCCTTCTTCCAAAATCTTTTGCTCAGAAGTGCACACACACACCTCGACGACGCAGCTACAGTTGTAATGCAGAGCAATCGCGCACGAAGGACTTGCTCAAGGTCCCTACACAGTGACTGACGATTCGGACGAGGGTTGAACCCGCTCCCTGAGCGCAAACTGAGCGTTAGTTCCGACCGCTCTAACCATGCGGCCGCCGTGCCACACGATGAGTATAACCGTGTGCTGCAAATGTTACATTCGTCACAACTTTAGAAAACTCTATGCAATTCATACTTGTGTGCTAGATTCTGATCATATCAGTGGTGGCTTGTCCAGCGGTTAACGAACCATTCGCTTGCTATAGGTCTAGAAATAATTATCTTGAGCAGTCTCTACTGCGACCTATATCCAAACAAATGGATTGTGTATTTTTAGTTTCGCCGGTAGAGTACTGTCTGTCGGAGATATTCCAGCCTCGTTGTCTGAAAAATGAAGTCCTCCTGATGAGAAACGCGACGTATGGACGCATGCGAATTGGTCGCTGCATAACGGCTGAAGAAGTGGATGGTCTCGGTTCGCGTCATCTTGGTTGTGCTGCAAATGTCTTGACGCTGCTAGACAACAAATGTTCAGGAATGACCGAATGTGATATAAGAGTTATTGAAATATCGGATCACAATGTTAAACCTTGCTTTCCAGGTCTAACTGTTTATCTGGAGGCTAGTTACGACTGTATACGTAGTAAGTGTCATCATCTCTTAGAATTATAGTGAAGTGCCAATATTCTAATGTATGCGAACTCTACAGCTAATAAATGAATCTTAGATGCCATGAAATGGTGATCGCTCGTTCCGTTGCAGGTCATTCATTTCGTCAGGTTAAGCATCCTGAGGGTCGGTTAGGATCAGATTATGCGTCGTGAGGGTCATTTAGGGTCAGAGATAGGGCTAGTGTCGTTTTTAAAATGCGACGAAATGATCTGCGACGAAATGAACGGGAGCCCACAATCGCGCTTAAGCCTAGGCTGCAGGCAGTAAGAGCCAGGGCTTGAAATTGGAAGGGTATGAAACGGCATGCCATACCGGTTACCTTTCCTGGCCGACTGCAAGCACACCAGCACTTCTGCAGAATAAAAAACCATGTATACACTTCATGCCCTGGTAAGAGCCAACACTCTTCATATATTTAATCAACAGTCACGGTCAACAGAGACGCTTGCAGCGTATAGGCGCTTAAAAATGTCTCCTTAATCAGCTTCATGTGTATGTATTGTTGTCTATAGGTTTAGTCAGTGTAATAGACTATTGTTTCTGGATTAATAATCTGCTGTTGTATTAATAAATTTTAGTTTATACTTCTATAGAACTGTATAAGGGCCTTTTACTCTGCTGCTGCAAAAGACGTGAGAATAATATACTCATGAAAAATATTATTCTATGGTTATAATACATAATCTTCAAATTCAAAGGGGCCGTCCATAAATCATGCCACGCGCCTAGGAAAGGGGTCACACGTTTGTGACGATGTGTGACAAATTGGTCTAAAAATGTGACGTCACATTATTACATCACACATAAAAACGCGTAATTTTTTAAAGACTTTCACTCAATTAGACAAGTTTCACTTAATTAACAGGAATTGCTACCACAATTGAATAACATTTATTATGATTATTGCATTCTTAATTTGTGAATCGTTTACTGTACGCTTGGAGTAAAATTTGGGGTTTTCGAAGTGATGTAACCATTCTGTAACGCTCATAGAGTCGATGCACGTCGGCAACATGAACTAATGGGAGTAATCGCAAATGAAATAAATGGCAAGAGTGTGGATTGGACAGACGAAGAAGAACTGGATCCGAAAAGAATATCCATTGAAAAGGATGATGAGACCCAAGCTCTCCCTATTTATTCCGTGACGGAGCAGTTTGCTTCTTTGTGAGAGAATGGATAAGCACAAAGTTTGGCTTGTTTCAAGTTATTGTAATTCAACATGTTTCTTTTTAATAAATGTAATGTTTCCGCCATCAGATGTATAGCTTTTCGTTTCATGGAATGCATGACAAGTGTACTAATATTATACTTTCTCCATTATTTTGTTCTACAATACAGTTTTAAGCATTTATACTTTCTTGATAATTATAAGAAAATATACACATCTTTTTTTCTGGGAGGGAGTGCAAAGCTTTGTGACGTCATATTTGCGAGGGGTCATGACGTTTATGACTACCTGTGACAAAGGGAGGTTAAACAGTTGTCCTAAATTGCGTGACATCATTTATAAATGGCTTCTAACTTCTATAAGACATTGATGATGATCAGTTTAATAGTGGCTCCTCAATCAATACCGAACATATCCACTGTCCTTGTTAATTTTTGAAACTTTCCATTTACTGTCTTTCTGTTGTTATTATTAAAATGGTATCGACTGATACAATTTATTTTGGACATCATTTAAACAAATGCTGTCATTAGATTTCATGTTTTACTAACAAGAAGAGAACTGAAGAAGAGCAGTCAAATCAGTCATAGTTAGTATTAGTTAATGAACCATAAATCATACTCATTTTGCAGCTCTCTTATTTGAATATTTTATTGCTGCTACTTCATGCGTAATATAATTTTAGCTGCTGATGAAAGACGTTCATGTGCCATTGATGTGTCTACAACTCCAGTTCACATCATGGGATCGAGAACATGCGGATCGAAATCGCACCCGTGGATTGTCGAAGCACCAATTGGTCAAAAAATAAACGTCAGCATTCTAAATTTTCCATCTTCGGACTTTAACAAGAAAGAACGGAACATCAAACAGACATGTTCTGGTTATGGAACAATCGTCGATAAAACTTTCAAAAGAAATACTACAATATGCTTAACAGGAGCTGAAAGAGAGAAGACAATATATCTATCCAAGGGAAATGCACTCAACATATATCAAGACAACTCTGACATTGCAGATTTAAGAAAGTTCATGCTTAAACTTCATGGTCAGAATCAATTCTAATACTTTTGCTTAGTAAATATTTTTGCTAACCTCTTGCAAGCTTACCCATTCGGATGACTCCAATGGGCCTAGACATATCTTTAATTATTTCAAATACATAACCAAGTATTATCAAATTACTTCTGAATCGCCTTCGGCATAATGACTTATGAAACCGCTGATTTGTACTTAACGTTTCTTTGACAGAAGTAGAAAAAATAAATGCGCGGTAGGTATTCTAATAATGCTCTAATACATAAATATATATATTATATGTATTTATATATATGTATGGTGTCTGCAATACTGAAACGCGTTCTAAACAGCTTCTTTCTCTCATAGGCAGGAAGGTTACCATTTTCATATATTTTTTTAAATTCGAATAACTATAATTGATATACTCAATATTTATTCGAGACCGATCAAAACAATTATTTTGTTTCACATTGATCATTCCAATTTTTTATTCCCAAACTCTGTCGACGATTTGGTAGCAATACTTGAGAGAATAGAGAAGAAGTAATCGTGTAACTGCTTTAACTACACACAAAACATGGAATAAAATGGCAATCAAACAATTGTTGTTTCTGGTTAAACACCGATTGATTGGGAACAGGCAAACTTTTGTGTTCTATGCTGCGAGTGTTGGCTGTTGCTCTCTGCTCTTTGTTCAGAACATTGTGCATAAAACATGCACATGCGTTTAAGAGTAAAAGAAATTTGGTTAAAAAATCAACAAATGATAGAATCTTGAACTCAGCTGATTATAATTATTATTTTGATCACTGTAGTTGTTGGCTGCTCTGACATAGTTCCACCGGAAGATGCTTATCTTAAAAGAAATGATGATGAGATTGTTGTTGGCTGCTACATGAGTCGTAAAACTTGGCATCTTCATTGCGACGAAGGCAGATGGATTGGCGTCATTGGCAACTGCTCCCAAGGTAAGTCTCATTACTATTAAGAACTTCAGTACTCAAATCCATCAAACCGGTACATATATCAGTCTCTAGCTCTTATAAAACTGCTTTTAAGTTAAAGATCATGGGATAGTGTGGCTTTGTTCTTCATGATTGCATATCGTTGTCCACGTGGGTCTGGCCTTAATCAGTGCAGTCAAACAGAATCAGAGTACAGTTTTGCTTGAACTTTAGACAGTATTAGACTGGGTACTTTCGTCTATTCAATCTTTGGACAGATCACATTAGTACGTGTGAATGTTATATAGACCATCGAATAGGCCTATGTTATAATATTTATAGCTAACTTTTATCTATTTGAATTTTAGATATACAGACTATATTAGTATATTCGAATTTTAGATCTTTAAACGATTCAAAATTTAGATAGTTTACATTGGTCTATTCGAGCTTTAGATGGACTATTATTGATCCATTCAGTTTTGCGAGTTTCATTCATACCGCCGTTTAAAGGACAATTTCTTAGCGTAATGTGTCAGAAATGTATTCAGCCTGAGTTTTATTTCAGTTAGACTTTCAATGCAGAAAGTTCTCTTATTCATGATTGTTGCTTATTTGTCATCTTTGAAATTATTAGGACATTCTATTCAGCAAGAGTTGGTTTCAAAAGAAGAACCTAATTCAACAAGTTTCAGCAATGAAACAGGTATTTTATAATGAAACATAAAATGTCTATAGCATCAAGTATGTTTTGCAGATTTAACCTTTATTTGGCCTTGTCGGCTAAATTCACTCGGTGGAATCTCAAGTCAGTCTCGTGCAATAAAAACAGGGAGCTAATCGTAACTCTGTTGCCATGTACTTCCGCATGCTAGCACATCGGATGCAAAGACAGACGAAATTTACTAGAACAAGATATTGGATGTGAATTTGCTAACCTTATGCATCATGTGTACCTTATTCAAGTTCTCTGTTAAACCTTCACTTGTGTAAAACATTGCGATATACACTTATGAGTTACGGTACATTAATTCCACGTTTCGAAAACACTGCAATGTTTAAGTTAGTCACAACCATGTAAATACTTGATAAACGTAAACATTCAATCTTTATTTTAGCCTGCTGATGGCCATAAGATATTCTCGTTATTCTGGTCAAGTGCCCAAAATTGATGGAATAACTTTAAACATATGCGTCTTATAAACTTAAACTGAGTAGTTTAATAGGCCACAGGTCTATTTAAGAATAGCAAACCAAGCTGCTAATCAAAATAAAACTGTGTTATTTTAGTTGTAGGCATGTTGGCTCTTGGTGGCTTTACTTTAGCAGTTTGTCTGGCAATCATTTGCATTGGATTTGTTTGTTGGCGACGGTACGTTTCTCCACCATATATGTGTTTGATGCTTGAGCGGAATATTAATGCGTTCAACGTTTAAAAAATGTTGCATAGCTGCTGATTTGCGGCCACATTTTTTTCAGATTAAGATATTGACGTATGATCAACCATTTTCAAATATTGGCATCGGTTAATTTAATGCATAACGGATTGCTGTAATAAATCATTATTGGGAATTTATTTTCTTTAGAAGGATTTCCCAACTATTAACTCAGATGAATTTGTGACCTTGATAGAAATGCCATTACTTAGGCTTCTTTAAACAAACTTCATTTAGTTCTTAAATGCTAACTATTATAATTTTAACATATACAAATATGTCAGCAACCGAAATATGATTATAAGTTTAACAATGTAATTGAGTTATAACTTGAACAGCAAGCTACTTTATTTCAAGCACAATTCATATTAAGATAATTTTTTATTCCTTTTCAACTATTGAGTTTTACTCAAATGTTTCCATTTGTAAAATATTGATTTGACATCTCCCCACATACTTCTCTGAGCATAGAACATTGAAGTTTGGCTATTGTCTAAGAAACAATTGCCTCTCTGTGATATAATGGAAGCATTTTCTACACCTGTTGAGGGTCGGGCCTTTCCATAAATAGTGTTCACAGCGTAGCTGCAGTTTTTGAGGGCACGAGTATCTCATCCGCGAAGACACATCAAAGTAGGCCTACACATGTACCTTACACATGAATTTGAAGTCTGATCACCCGAAAACGGCAGCTCAATATACAAAATGCATTTTTAAAATTATTTTTTTATATAAGTTAATCGATCAACGGGCAAATAATTTTTCATTTGATGGACATATTTTGCTGCGCGTTTTTTACGCCGCTTTTGACAGCACGCTTTAAACGGCTCGCTTTTGTCTTGCGCACAAATGACGCGATGTCGAATGTTATATTTCAGACTCCACTCTAAATCAAAGATGAATCAAGAATACAAGACGCTTAATTACCCGATCAATTCAACTGGAACTCAGCCATTTGACCGTGGAATTCATCCTAATGGAATGACCGATTTCTCCGAAGGTCACGTGCGTGGAATGGTTGCACAACCGATGCCAACCTATTCAGTTTTCACTGAAATCGACGCTGAATTAGTCAACGACGTCAACAATTCAGTCTCTTCAAACAACACAAATCCATTGTGACGAAATAAATATTCAAGTTCGTCGAAACGATTAGATTCATGTCTGCATTGTCATCGTAGACGATATAAATCCGGATGATTCAGTGTAAAGAAATGACCGTTGTATTTTAAAAGAAAAAATTGTATTTGCAATTACAAATTCGATTTATTCTCAATAAGAAAAGATTCAACTGACACTGAATTTAAAAATACGGTCAGACTTGTTTTGATTATATTTTTTCGATAATGTAATCGGGGACAAAATGGAGTTTATAGGAGTTATCCGTTTTTCCATGTGATAGATGAGGCAAGGAATTGCTTTCGTCTTGAAATGTTAGAATACAGTAATGGGGTCTTGGACGAAGGGAGCATTGAGTTCTTCACTTACTAGGCAGTCAGCTATTTAGCATGACTATGGCTGCTTGTATTTACCATTATGGCCCTAAATAATTCGAGTAACCGCGGCCTCCAACAGGACCACAACGGTTTCATATGTAGGAGGGCCTTAGGACGTTCCTTACGTCATTATAAGGCGCGTCCGGCTCGTAGCAGATATTCTAAGTATTAGGGAACCGGCGGGCATCCTTAGATCCGGTGACAAAAGGCATGATGGGGCAACCCTCATATTCTGGTCAGACGGGAAGTATGTGGCTTGGTATTCCACGATTGACCATTGTCCATATGGCCTACTTGTGCCGCCTCGTACATGATACCCACAGCAGTTTGGTAGAGCCCGTTACTGCGCAGGCGGCCAAGAGAGTGGCGAATTTTCATCGTTCTCTAGAATGATTAGTATTTTATAATAATGATGATGATGACCATAATTTGATATTGGTTAACCAATATGCCGTAAACAAAGCGGTCGATCAAGGGAAGATATGGTGTGGTCTAAAAACAATATGAGGGACGAATGATATCATAAGGAGGGTAGGCCTACTCCAGAGAGCGGACACCCTAGGCAGCCCGTCGTGTTTCATAGTGAAGAGAAACGACCGGATGGGGCGACGCTGACCCCTTGGTTGCGTGGCAAATACACAGCCTAGGACATCGCCACCAGTGTCCATACATGCGCCGCCTCATACATCCATCTGTCCTCGACAACACCCCATAGGAGCGTGGAACTGGCCGAAACACGGAAAAACCGCAGAGTAAGCAGCCCTCTCCGCAACGCTTAATATGTCCTCTATTGCACTCGAGACTGTCAGCCCTTCGGTAATGTGATACTGCGCACAAAAGTGTGAACCATTTCTTGCGCATACTATCTCCAAAAAATTAGAGGAAACATTGAAATTGGCAATGATATTGCTTTGACCTGTTTTTATGCCAATTTACGGTATTATTAGGTCTATAACCATTGTCATATGCGGGTATTTATTTATAGCTTCGCTCAAAGAGCGTCTGCAGCCGAAACAAATGCTTTTGAATCGCTTGCGACGTGCAGGATTTTGAGACGATCCCTGACCTATATGAGTTTTACATTACCCAAAATGCAAGATCTATCATATTCATACGCGTTTTGAATGAGTAGACTCAAGCTTATACTTGATTTACGATGAATTTATTCAGTCGGTTATGAAGATGCCTTGCAACTAAAACAGCGTGGGGCGTGCAATTTCTGTAGCCTGGTTGTAACCTAAGTAGGTCTTTGCTGCCGAAGTTGGAGATGCTAAAGACAAATGTCAATTTTCTATAGAACCTGATTCTAAAATACAAGATGCAAATCCAATTTATAAATGCTGTGATTTTCATAATTGTGTGGATGACGATTGATGTTTTTTCGACCAATGAGGCAAGGAACAATCATCCAGGTAGGCAAAACAATATGCATTCTCAAAGTTTATATAGGTCATATATATACATATATATATCTCTGTCAATCTATACAATAATAATGAAGAAACATCATCACTTGGGTCAACACTGAGACCTGCATTGGACTTGGCAAAGGACCGAGGACAATGTAATTGATTTATTCTTACCCGTCGCCGTCAAATGGCTATTGCCACGAACTGATGATACAGAAGAACTGCCTATATAGGTTTTGCTCAACAGAGGTTCTTGTGTCTATGATCTCACGCATAAACAGAAAGACCATTATTTATTACGCGCCTGTTCCAGTGAATCTCTAAAGAGATGCTAAATTGCATTAAATACTTGCATGTTTCCACTAATATTTGGACAACGAATTACCTTGAAACGACCATCGATTGTAGCCTTTATGATAAGGACGACGCGGAAATGTAAAAGAATGCATCCCAAGTGAGACACGATTATGTCAGTGTAGGATGTAACTGTCAATCTTCTCTCAATAAGAGCTAATCAAATGACTGGATTTTCTTCATCGGGATTTCTCTTTTTTTAACGTGGCTCTTTCAGCCAATCACCCACCATTGTGCCCTGCACATTGAATGCCCTCCCCTCGTATCAATGTGCTGCCATTCTTTCTTGCGGTTTCCGTGATGCGGGCATATATCTAAACAACATATTCATTCTTCGAGAGGTGCTATAGAACTATACAGATACAATGCGACACGATAGAGATACGATTCATGCCAATCAAATGAACTGAAGAGGATGAGGATGATCATGCATATTGCATTGTACTGTGGTTATTGAGCAATATAATATATATAAACAGGGTGGGCCATAAAAAGTAATTCCTACGGATTGTTGCTAATATTTTGGCCAAAAGTAGGAAATATTAAATGAAATTATACAGGCTAAATGCCAATTCATATTTACACATAACTACCAAAATTGACTAATATATTTCAAACAGAACAAAAGTTATATCACTTTTAATGAGTGCAACCACTGAATATTGATGGTCAAAAAACATTTAACGCCGCAAAAGTTATAAAAAGCGAATTTATGAAGTCACTTCTCAAGTAGTTGTAATAAAACACACTTCATAATTATTATTATTGTTATTGAGAAAAGAAACTGGAAATTATCGCATATGGAAGTCACTTTGACGTCGTCTAGCAAGCAGTCGATTAAATTCGTGAATAAAAATGTTTTGCGATTAATCACTTTATGACAGCATTTGTAATGAAATAAACATGGGCAAGGTGTCCATGACAGATAAAATGCGTATACAGATACTTCCTGAATCATGAGCATGATCTTGGAGCCAAAGCTGTGATCAAAGCTCGTATTGAAATCACTGGAGCTGAGCACTTATAATATGTGGACGCAATGATGATAGGGGTGGGCGGTGGAACGTCGTAAGGGCAGCGGAAGGCAGAAATCTATCGGCACCTGAACAAATATCGAGCATGTTGACGAACTTATTTGCTCACAGAATAGCAACATTAGAAATCATCTCAGAACTCGGCGACCTTCAGCAGAGTTGAATATTAGCCGCACGTCTGTTAGAAAATATTGCCAAAGAAGATCTGAACCTCACCACTTTTCGTCGTGTCCCTGAAAAAATTATTTATGATGCAATTGCCCCAAACCAGGTTATCAAAACTTGCCGAATGACTCAGAATATGCCTGACTACAGGTGGTAGACATAGGTTGTGAAACAACATGATGTTTGCTTTATAACAATTACCTGAGATGTGACCTCAAAAAATTGTTTTTGTAACTTTTGTTGCGTAAAATGTTTTACTTTAATTTGGGGGTTATATGTAAATAGGAATTAGCTTAGCGTTTGTAAAATTTCATTTACTGATCTCTACTTTTGGTCGAAATATTAGCCAAAAGTCCGAGGGGTTACTTTTTAATGGCCCACCCTGTATATATATGTTTATTGATCTACATCAATAAACACAGTACAATGCAATACGCGTGATCATAATCCTCACCATACATATGTATATATATGTATATACATTATATATATATTGCCTCGCAAGGATGCTACCTTGGCCACTCAATACCATATGTTGCCCAAGATATAATTTTATACCAGAGTATATTTTAGCAAGAAATTAACCTCAGTCACTCATTGTTATGTGCATGTCAACTAATTATATATAGCGCCGCTCACAACAAACAACAATAAACATTCAGTTGCGCTCCCAGTGCGATAACGACGAGAGAACAAGCGGTTTTTAGGAGGAAGAGACCGAGAAAGAATGGCAACACATTGATACGAGGGAAGGGCATTCCATGTGGAGGGCACAGTGGTGAAAAAAAATTAGTTTGGGCTTATTGTGGTCCTAAACCATGGACCAACGAGAACATGCCAGTCCAAGGAGAGCGGAGAGATTGATGAAAATTTGCAGAAAGAGGATAACGAATTGATACAATGAGGTATTTCGAGCAATACCCGTTTTGGATTTAATAACCGTGACACGAACTTTGAAATGTATGCTTAGGAATGCAATCAATCAATCTGGCCAAACCGACTGAATAGGGGGCAGACGTACATTATTTGGTGGATGCCTGACAAGAGAATCGCAATTTTCAACTATAGAACAGATAGATGCACGAACTATTGATGTAATGACGGATGAGGAAACAGATCAACGAATGGCACTGAAAGTAGAAGCGTGTGAGGTTAGTGACATGTTCAGAGAAAGTAAGGTAACTGCATGTCAAGTTTAACATCTATGTCACGAGCACTAGTAGAGAAGGTCTACTGGGGGACGTTCTCAGCTAAAATTGAGATGAAGTTGCAGGATGTGCTGTTGGAGAGTACATTCTGACCTGAAGTATCCAGAGATGATCGACCGTCTCGGCATATTCAGAATCGTAAGATTGAGTCAAAAGGAGCGGAATTCCCTTGAACTCACAAATATGTGAGGATTAAAGGCTCTGGAGCAAATTTTAACGGCCCTTTATGTAAAAAGCTGATGAGACAACAAAGAGAGAATGTATGAAACTAATATTGGCCATTATACAAATGTCATTCCTTCCAAAGCGTTTGAATTGATTCTAGTATAAGTTTTTGGTTATGATAAATGATTGTAATTAGAATAGACAGTAATTAAAAATTGTGGATATGCACTTAATTAAATTTTGTTAATGCGCACTACAGCAATCGACTACTGTCAGAATGAATCCTTTCAACCGCGATGTCTGAAGAACGAAGTCATATTTCTTAGAAGTGCCACCTACGGACGAATGCAAATCGGACGATGTATAACGGATGAAGAGGTCGCTGCGCTGGTGCCTCATTTTGGAAAGAATCCTCCGAATCTCGGCTGCTCAGCGGATGTTTTGTCATTTTTAGATCGTAATTGTTTTGCAAAGAGAGAGTGTGAAGTTCGTGTTGTTGACATTTCAGCCACAAATTTGAAACCATGTTTTCCTATTCTGAACGTGTACCTCGAAGTTACGTACGACTGCATCAGTGGTAAGCTCGCTCTGAACTTCCCTAATTGAAGGATGACAACTAAATAAACATAAGCTCTGTTCAAAGTAATGAAAATAATTTTAATTTAATCACGCATGTAGTGAATTAGCCTACATAAGCATGTAAAATTATGAGGGGCTTTTTCATTAGAGTACCTTCGACATTTCCATTTAGTCAGCCTATTGCTTCGAGATCCATTTGGGTCTATGTAGGCATACAGACCTCTGCAGCGATTGAAGTACTACCTAACTCTAACAACGTCAATTTTAAAACAATGTGAAACTGTTACTTTATTGCAGTTGTAGATGAAGACCGCTCTTGCTTTGTAACTGCTTCACGAGATCCTATTCATATAATCAGTTCATCTAAGAAAACATGTGGAACCGAATCTAACCCATGGCACATTGAAGCCTCAAGTGGTCAAACAATCAACATTACCCTACTCGAATCGGCTAAGACTACATCCAGTTTTGCTGATGGCCATCTGAGCAAAGAGAAGTTTTGTCAAGGTCGCGGTTTCATAATAGATAAGGCCGGAAATCGAAATACCACGATCTGTGGAGATGGAGGAGGAGGAGAAGGAAGCAATAGAGAGAACAATTTGCATCTGTCCACTGGGAATACAGTAGACATCATTATTATTCCAACATCAGAACACCCTCACAGCACTGACGATGCTGATAGCTCTTCATCATTCATTTTTAAGCTTGAGGGTGAGAATACTAGAAATTTGCAACTTTATAATCATCATAAGTAGCCCAAACTATTAATTTCAAAAGATAACTTTTGCAGATCTGGACCGTCTCGAACCATCGAATGCTACCTGTATTATGTAGCTCAGTTGTTCGAGAACCTCTCAAGGTAAGGATCCACTGGTGAATATATCGGCAGTATCAACGCGCCCATTGTATAAACGTGAGCACAGTTCTAACATTCCATTCCTAAATTGGCATCGACATTTGCGGATTTATGTACGGCGTTTAGAAATCATCGTATTTGGCTATGGTTATGGTTATGGTATTATAGTAAAAAGAGGAAGCTTGGAAATTGTTATATAATTTATTGCAACCCATTTCAACTGTTGTTCCTTTTTAATGCAAGAAGGTTCAGGAAAATCATTTGGACATCAGGTCAACAGACTGCTATCCGAAAACTGATCTCTTATTATGCCTCTTTGCTCTACCCTAAAAATGCCTACTCGACACTATTTCTGAGTTGGATTAAATACATTATGGTCAATGCAAAGTTTGTTTCCAATGATTACTTATCTTCTCTCGCAGCTTATTTAGATATCATCAGCTGAATTATGTTCTGTTACACTCTTTTAATTATAATTATAACAAGATCAATTATTTGTACCACAGCTTTCCACGCATTGTCCAAATGCACGAACAAGTGACCGCATTGAGACGCTCTTACCAGAAAGAGAAAAACTAATTTTATACAGTTAAGTGCTGAAATGCACTTAAATTGCAGTATACATATAACTAATAATCCATAAGTAGAACGCTACTGTTTCTGATAATGACTGCAAACCATGTGTATTACAACCAACAACAGTTATATGCATTGAAATGTGAAAATTTATCCAATGCAGGCTGCCTTACACACACCTTCATAGATTGAAGTGAGCCTAAGTGAGTTGGCTATTTTTCAGCTGTCGGCTGTTCGAACATCATTCCGCCTGAAGATGCTTGGCTGCAGAGAAAAGATGATGCAGTTGTTATCGGTTGTTTTTCAAATCGTCAGACGTGGCATCTCAACTGTCAGCGGGGAAAATGGATCGGTGTTCTGGGAAACTGTTCGCAAGGTGCGTTGTGTGTGTGTCTCACTCGATAATTATCAAGTTCTGCTAAGTGAATGGATCTATTCATCAACTTGAAACATTTCTAATAACATCAGGTCATATTAGTGGCATGGTGGCCGATTGGTTAGAGTGGTCGGCCTATAACGCTCAGTGTGCGCTGAGTGTGCGGGTACGACCTTCGTCCAAGGCGCCACTGTGTAAAGACCTTGAGCAAGTCCTTCGCACACAATTGCTCTGCATTATAACTGCAGTTACGCCGTCGAGGCGTGTGTGCACTTCTGAGCTTATTGTAAGAGGGGCAACTTCAAATTTCAGCTGTACTGTATTAGTAATCTCCAGAAACTATAGGCATTGGTATTTTTTTTATAATATTGAACCAATTGACACGAATCAGCCGAACCTCGAACAGATCGAGATCTCTGGAGTCTGGACCTGATCGAGATTCATCTGAATTTTATTCACCTTAGTATTAATTTCCCGAGCGTTGATGTAATAATTAAGTCTGCCATTATGATAAAGGTGTGCCTTTCAAGCTTTCAAATACATTTTGTGTATTTCAGACGGTGCAGAGGTTTCAGTCGTGGAACCACGACCAAGTCCGGTTTTGTCCACAAACGGACAAGGTGATGTTAACTATATCAAACTCTGCAAGTTTGTTAGTTAAAGACAACAAAGAGTAGCAACTAATCTATTTATTTCCGTAAAACTTTACCCTTTACAGTCGTAGCTGCATATGTTATCCCATGCATTTTAGTACAGGCTGGTCGTTATAAAGTAGTAGTAACTAATCTATTTATTTCCACAACACTTAATGAAGTGTGCCTATAATAGGCCTACTCACGGTGTCTGCGTCATTGTCAGAAACCTTTCAGCCTTTACTCGGGCACCATACGCGTGCCCCAATTTGAGACTGACAAAATTAGGACTGCGTCAGTCTCAAATCACTGCCTTCTAACAACATGTCATTTTCAATCAATGAATTTAGTCAAACACTTTGGTTATATGATTTAACTATGGAGATTACATTTGACGAATTCTCATTAGATGACATTTTCTCTGTTGCATTTTAGTTTTGGCCATTGTCGCTATTTGTGGATTCACTCTGGCAATTTGTTTGGCCATTGTGTGTATTGGTGCCGTCTGTTTGCGGAGGTACGTCATATAATTATTAATTTTTGAGATACATATTTGTTGAATGGAAAATCATTGCCTATGAGTAAAGTAGCAGACGTTGCGAAAAATATTTCTTTTCAGAAACACGCACACTTTTTGAGGATAATCCGAACAATCATTGTCTTCTATAAGAGTGCAGCTTTTGTCAGCTTTCACATTATGAGAGCTAATTTGGGGGTCATTGTTACAGCTGCTGGTAAAGTTATCCTACCATATTCGGCAGTCCGTTACAATTAAGGATTTTCTTTCAAATGCTGCGTTTGGCAGCATCTGAAAGAGATTCATTAATAATAATTGTATTCTCCAAAAGTCTGCATTAACATAAGCTTACTGCTGCTTTTGCTAACTGTCTTAAAATGCACTTGTTCAGATATGTTAGTCAATCATGGATACAGCATGCGTGTGAGGTACTCAAGATGTCTTATATTAAATGGTGCATTCGATACTTAGTAAAAATGTCATTATGGTAAATGCTGTTGGATGTGTTTTGAAATCATTCAACAGTTCAGAAAATCAAAACCGAGAATTTGTGGAAAACATTTCTCTGGAATGTCTGTTGAAGTACATGTAGAGGGTTTAGGACAAAACCCCTCTGACAAAAACCCTCCCTAAAACAAACCCCTCTGACATACACCCCTCTGTTTTAGGCAAGACATTAACCCCCGGACAAAAACCCTCCCTCTTACCATAACTAGCCTCTGCAATTAGAAGCCATACCATAATAACTTACACTACTAACAAAGTCTGCACAACATTGCAAGGGACACTCAGTACGACTATTAGTCTAACTCAAAGGCGCCCAGATAGGAGGCGGGGGTATTTTTGAGTCTTAGAGATGAAATCTTGACTACCTGACACTTGGAACCAGGGTGTTTGCCTCCATCAGTTAGAGGGGTATTGACGCCCCTGGTCTAACTTATTTAAGAAATCGTGTTACAGATAACACACATATGCTCTGCATAGACTCACCTGACGCGTCTGAAAAAGCCGTGTCACAGATAGCCTGCATTGCGCACAGTGGTGCCTACATAGACCTATCATACATTAACAACAAAATGACCAAGGAACTAATTAACCGTTTGCTATTAAACTATTGGACGACGATACCTGAGTGACCGCATCAGACTTTGAAATGACACATATGACACATGCTTTACTTCAGACTTTAAAGTATACACACGTTTCTAAATAGTAAAAGTAAAAAAGTAACAAAAAATTTATTCATAGGGGGGGGGGTTTGTCCTACTTGGGGTGGGTTTTGTCAGAGGAGGTTTTTGCCAGGGGGTTTTGTCAGAGGGGATTTTGTCCGCGACCCACATGTAGTTGCCATTTCTGAAAGCGGTCACAACAGGAAGTTCAGAGCTCGGGTGTCATATCTAAATATTTTCCTGTTTAAGAGTTAGTTTTCATGAGGCTCTTTTTCCATGCTGTCTATGAAGATGTTGAATTTTAAGTTTAATTTTCTGTGATGTGACAAGGGTCATGTGTCATGCAAGGTCTTATTCAGAAATCTTTGCACAGATCCTTCATCCAGATGATCATATGCCTTGAACTTGCTTGGTCCATCTAGGGTTCGCTTGGTGCACTCAAGGCTCCGTTCCAAATAGATTTATGCCAAAGATAGAACTGGATGTCGTTTAACGAATGCTGTCACATAAAATGCTCCTAATTTCTGCAGAACCTTAAATATGTATTGTTATGTGTTTTAGGTTGTACGGTCGCATGAAGAAAAGAGATCTGCATTACAAGACATTTACATGTAGTCATCCAGTCGACTCCGCGGCCAGAAGTCAATTCACAGACCGACCAATTCCTGCTGGCTATGCTGCATGTAGTAAATTCCCAGGAGACGATATTCGTGGCTTTGACATGCAGCCAGCCACGCTGCACCTAGTGAACGATGGCCAGGCTGACTTCAGCGTCAGTTCACATGGCGTGGAAGACAATGCCATTCAAACAGCGTAGGCCTAATGAAATATAACGCCAATCTCAGCTGTTTGAATTCTCACCTAGTAGGGCTACTAACATCAACGATCGTAACTGCTTGAAGTTTCATTGTTTGCTATATGCCAAAGGCGTAATAATGGCAACTGATACTGAAATGCCAATTGTCGTAATATTAATACATGTAGACATGATGTAGTGTGACAATGACTCTTGGCTTAGCCAAAGAAAATCCAGGTCGAATTTGGTATCACATAATACAATCATAGTAAAATATATGACCAGCTATCTGAGCGCAGTGTCACTAAACGTTAATGTTAATAACGTGTAACATCGTTGACCATAGCCTATAGCTATCATAATAAGCTCTCGCCTTTAATGTTAACTGATTAGTTGTTTATGTGACAGAACATTTCCAACACGTTGTCCGTTGCTTGAAAAAAACTTACGAAGAGGCGAAGAGAAACATAAGGAGAAAGAATTAAATAGAAAATAGAGGAGAACTATTGGCTAGTGAGAAAGATGGTCATTTTCACGAATACGAGTAAGTAAAAAAGTGAAACATGCAAATCGTTAAAGAAAGCACAGCAAAGTGTAAAAATAATACTTGCAATCGTCATTCTTTGATCATTATACTAACATAACATAGCTAATGCCAAACTCCATTTCTCAATATATTACAAAAGCCCAAGGAAGCTCATCGCCAGTTCCTACCTGTACTACGTCATCTCTCCATTCACCAATCAAGACCTAGAGAGAACAGTCATGAGCTTTCTCCCCAAGTGAACTCTCACTTTGACCCCAGATCCTTACAATATAGACGTATTTGCTGGTTTGTTGCTCGATTCTATCTGCATTGGTTATCCACTGTCACTTTTATATTTTTTGACCGTTTCTGCGTTTTTATCAGATATCATTCTTTCTAGATAAACTTATACTACTACTATCACCATCATCATCAACATCATCATCGTCATCATCATCATCATCATCATCGTCATCGTCGTCGTCAGCGTCAGCGTCAGCGTCATCGTCGTCGTCGTCGTCGACGTCATCATCATCATCATCGTCATCGTTATCGTCATCGTCATCGTCGTCGTCGTCGTCGTCGTCATCATCATCATCATCATCCATTGTCATTCGCTATAATTATGTGCCATGGTGAGCATGCATGCTGTTCGATGACAGTCCACATGATCATAAACAATTAAAATCTGTAGTATTAGGCCTATACGGTCCTTCGAACCTTATCTGAAAAATCTTATATCTTTTGCTGCTTACTCAGTCTGGCATATTTTCCAAATAACAAGGTAGCACTTCAGAATACATAATTCGAGCATACTTTGTTTCTTTATTAGGTAATATTCTCTTTGTTATTTTTGAGACGACCCCCGTTCTATTTACATAATTATATGCTTTGAGCAAATTATTGCGCCAGTTACGTTCCACTTGCAAACACGGTGCATATAAATGCATCTAACAGACCTTACAACAATATTATACTGGACAAAACACTTTATGAGAGTAGAAATTCAACTTTTACACCGTGTTTGGGCTTATACTCCACATAGCAATTAATTAAGCTGATATCAATTGAATTCGGAAATGCGAATAAATTCGTGGTCCGATTATTAAGTTATATTGAGTAGCCAGATATAGGCGAACATTGTAGAGTATAAGCATGTTGATGTTTGGTCAGTTTTTGCAACTAAGCTTTTGTATTGCATGCTTCATGCGTATATGCATCGGCGATGAAACTAGCCAAGAGGAAGAGCCACAAGGTAAGTACATATAAATAAAATTATTATTTTTGTACTAACTTTAGAAATTTATTGTAATTAATGCTTCGTCTGGCATTACTTAATACGACCATCCATCAAATTATGATAAGTCCAATTATTAGGAGAGCCTATATCACATTAATCAGTAAGTAAGTAAGTCCATTCTCTAATTTAAAAAACTAGCAAACGCACAGCATTGTACATGTCAAGAATACTAGCAATACGCGCAGTGAATAAAACTATGATCACAACATACAACCAGTATAATTAACTGACCACGAATTGAGTAAAAGAAGCTGGCGTATGTCAAGGTGTATTTCAAAGAGACCATGTTGGAGGAAGAACTTGAACTTGTTTACGAGGAGCTCCTGGGAAACCTTGGTTAGTTCTATAACATCCTGGCATGGCAAAGAGGCATTTGTGAGCCAAATATTGTCAAGCTTAGGAGATCACGGAAATGACAGGAATTCTAAAAAAATGCAAGCTAAGAAATCAGCGTCAGCATTATTATACAGAATCTCAAAGGAGGACCTCCGGACAATTCCATCAAATGCCTCCAGCCTCTGCTCGACGGCTAAATCCCACCCCACAGGCGAGGACCAATACCGTCCACATCAAATAAAGCGTTCCGATAAGCCCATGCGACCTCAAGAATCCGATGTCGATAAATGGACTGCTTTGCATTAATGGTCATGTGTTTAATATGACTGTAGGGTACGGTATAGTCTGTTGGTAACCCTGTGGTTGTCTATCGGAGCATTGAGTAGGCATAATAATTCCTGTCAATCGTGGTCTAAGCGGGCGTAGACCAATGCTCACGTATTCTGCACCACAGACACACATGCACCTAAGTCAATCTCACTTCGGCTAACTCTGTTTTATGCTTTCAATTAAGACACGGCATGATGACGTCCAAGCTGCTAGGAGTAATCTCACTTGGTTCTCCTGTACATACTACTTACTGAGCATTGGTTTCATTCCGGCGTATCTTCTGTGATCGTTTGTATACTTTACAATGTATGCATGCACGAGGTGGCGATGTGTACGCTGGGCTGAACCGGGCTATGCTACCCTGTCTTGAGTTTTAATACAGATTTTGCTTGCTTAGGGAAATTAGCGTCGCCCTGCTCCTTTATACAGGCTTTGGACAAAAGTACTATAAAGAACAATCAGTGGCGAAATTATATCACACTCACTGGGGCACCCGGCGTACGGCCGGGTTGAGACAATTTTCTTGCCCTAGAGAGGAGGAAGACGGCGGCCGCGGGCTTCACCAACCCCTCTACCGGGTGTCCGAGGTGTTCCACGAGTTAACGGCAAGGGTTTCGACTGAATAGGTATAAAAGTGTGCAAATTCGCACAAAGTACATACCTACCTGAGCGACTGTGCAAACATATATCTCCCAAACCGTCCATTCATTCCCCAGGCGAACGGCGAAGGTTTAGAGTCAATAGCTGTAAAAGTTTGCAAAAGCGTACAAAGTACAAACCCACCTGACCGACTGTCCAAATGTATCTTCCGAACAAAAGGTGTGGCAGAGAGATATCACATGGTATCACATGGTATCACATGGTATCAGGTGTTTCGGCGAGACGCTCCTGGCGACTGAGAAGGAAACTTCTTTCCTTGTTTCCTTGTCCTTCTTTCCTTCTTCTTTTCTTGGGGGTCCTGAGACAGATTTTTGATCCGGGAAAGCTGGAAAAGGGCGGTCGCAGGTTTCACGAACCCCTCGACTGTGTGTGTCAGGTGTTTCCCGAGCCAACGGTGAAAGTTTCGAGTGAAAGCTCTAAAACTGTGCAAATGTATCGCCAGACAGAGACACACAGACAGACATTCTCTCTTTATTTATATAGACCTTCATTTTTCGCAGGGGAAGACTATTGCGTATCGGAAACCTTTCAACCCCGATGTATGAAACATGAAGTAGTGTTCATCAAAAGCGCCACCTACGGAAGAATGCACATTGGTCGATGTATAACTGCTGCGGAAATTGAAACACTTCGATCGCATTACATCGGATGTTCAACGAGTGTTCTACCGTTGCTTGATCGCAAGTGTTTCGGAAAGACGGAATGTGAAATTCGCGTTGCCGAAATCTCCGTGGAAAACATCAGACCTTGTCCACCTGGTCTGAATGTTTACCTAGAAGTCAGCTACGACTGCATCAACAGTAAGTCATCGAAGAGTTCTTGATTAAATGTCTGGCAAGTTTTAAATTATCCCTCTTTCTTTCACTTTGCTGTTCACAAAAGCTTGGCGAATGATTTGAGATCGCTTAGGTTTTTAAGTGTTTTTGGGAAATAATATCTATACATCCAAATGAAATTCAATGTCTCAGTGCGTTCCTACATCAGTCATATTTCTTTGTAGATCCATTTCACTCCCTCTTCACCTGACTGTCTTTCTGCTTCTCTGGCCTCATACATGTAGTTTTAGGCCTACCATTATTCTTTTGACAAAATGTTCTAGTCTCAGCCGCAAACAGTGACAAAGCGTGGTGCTTATATTCTTACTACTGTGTAAATGTCATATTTTATAAAACAATCGACATCTTGTTATAAAGCTTGTCAATGGATGATTTTCACATTATGATGAGTTTAACTATTCATAGCATTTGAACAGCTACAACTTGAACTGGCTTACGGTTTGGCGTAGCCCTAATGGTTTTAATGCTGGCAGGTACAGTAATGTAAAGCATCATTTAGCCAATTTGGAACTTCCATGGCAGTCAATCTGAAGTTGATATGAAAATCAGAGCAATTTCTGACGTGTAAAGGTGTTCCGTGTGAGCAAGTACATTGTATTTTGATATCGATAAAATCTACAATTCTCCATTCAAGAGATTCTATAAGACGTGCAAATAAGCTGACACACCTTTACGTGTATACATGCTGTTGTAGTTGTAGATGAAAGACGATCGTGTGCTATTGATGCTTCGACGAATCCAGTTCATGTTATCAGTTCAACATCATGTGGAACAAGTAATCAGCCATGGATCGTTGAAGCCCCTGTTGGCCAAAAACTGAGCATCGGAATTCTGGAATTCACTGGCACAGATGCGGAACAGACAGGAAACAGACAGTCTTGTCATAATCGAGGTATGATTGTCGACAAAGCTGGAAAAAGGAATGCGTCGATCTGTGTCGGTGGAACGCACAGAAATAGGGAATTCTTCTTATCAAGCGGGAACTTCGTGCAGATTTTCTTGAACCAGACTACATCTTCGGAAAGAACTGGAAGTGACAGACAGTTTATACTAAGGCTTCAAGGTTGGATAAAGTCTACTAGCCTACTCAGTTTTAAATAACCATTTGTCAAAGATTCAAAATCAGAACTGTAGGCCTAATCAAAGTTAATTGGGATATTGTATAAGCTGTTTCACATTACAGATTTTGACGATATTTTGGGGAGCGTTTTCACGAGGTATTTAAAAGGCACTGTATCAAGCGTCTCGGTGCGTAGGCCTTCACAGTACACGGAAATAAGGGCTCTGTACTAAGAGCCTCCAAAGTCTATTGGGTATACACTGCCGAATTGTCAACTTTATTGGACTTATAATTTATGGTCAATGGATCCATCCAATGCATATTAGAAAAAGAGTTATATAGGTAATTAATAATAACATATGCAGGTCTAACCGCAAATAAAAAATGTCTGCATTTGTCGAACTATTGCATGGTTAAGGAAAATAAAAGTTAACTATAAATTTATAAAATTTATTGATTATCGACATTGACGCGTGTAGTTTTTTTAGTTTTTTTATTTATTTATTATCGAAATTTGAAACCGCCTTTCTTACAACATCTTTTCCTCAAAAGTGCATACACACGTCTCGACGGCGCAAATGCAGTTGTACTGCAGAGCAATGGTGCGCGAAGGACTTGCTCAAGGTCCCTACACAGTGACTGACGCCTCGGACGAGGGTCGAACCCGCGCGCTCAGCATCAGATCGGCCACTGTGCCACACCTAGTTAAATGCCCTAGATGCCTTTGACTATTATATATGCAGTATACATCGTATATATATACTACATTGTATATATATACTAAATAAGATAGATAATATAGGCTTATTATTATACCTAAGTATCTAGCTCAGTAATTAATCATAGTAATAGCTTGCTAAGCACTAACTGACCATACGGTGTAACATTTTTGCATAAGAACCGGCGACCGCGGTTTTATTTTTAATACACAGTCTTTAATATTCAGTGGATTTTGCTTAGCTGTGGGCTGTTCTAACATTATTCCACCTGTTGATGGATACGCAAAAAGAAATGGAGACGCCATTATGATTGGTTGTTATGCGAGTCGCAAAACGTGGCATCTCAACTGTGAAGATGGAAAATGGGTCGGTGTAATCGGAAACTGCTCACAAGGTTAGATTTCTTGTAGGAGACATTCGCTTTACGCAAATAATTTTATCAGTTTTCCAAGGTTACATCACGGTTACATAAAAAGCAGCAAAAATTATGGAAAGCTAAAGAGAAGCCAACACATAGATGTGTAGGCTATTTATAAACGGATCTTGAGAATACGTTGGGAGCAGAAGAACGTGTAAATCAGAAAAGAGTATGGGCAACACCACAAATATCGTGCAACTAATAATTAGGCGAAAGTTAAACCTGTTTGGACGCATTTGCAATAGGCCAGTGAAGACTGTGGTTTTTGGGAGTAACTTATGAACGGAAAAGCAACAAGAGGACGACCATGCATAAAATGAGTCGACGACATCAGAAAGTCATGTGAGGAGGAAATTTACGTGTTGACAAGAGAATATCAAGGACAGAGAAGAAGACAAATGAAGAGGTGCTCAGGAAGATTGGAGTTGAGAATGATGAGACGTTACGACAAACGGCGTTGAGAAGGAAGCTGGGGTTCTTAGGACATGTCATGCGATCAGATGGAATGGAAGAGGAAATGATGCTGGCATGTGAAGGAGGAAGGAAGAAAAGATGACGCCCGAGAAAAAATGGATGAATGAGATGCACCATAAAACTGGAATGAGCCTGGAGGAATTAAGGGGCGCAACTTCGGAAAGAAAGTCATTCAGAGGATTGATAGGTCGCTAGATTTAAGAGAAATGATAGCACAGGGTAACAGAGTAACAAGTAAGGCGCAAGACCGGAATACTTGGAGAGACGATGTGTTGAAGTTGCATTGGACACCCACAGGCAATGAGTCCAAGGAATGATGATGATGATGGTGATGATGATAATATATATATATATATACATCTACAATGTACATACATAATTTAACTGTCAACCCCGCTTAAGCTAATTATGTTCTGCCATTCTAAGTGTCAGTTACCAATAAAAGCTGCTGGCTATGGAGAAATGCATGTGACGGTCACGGTCTGGACATAAGATTGACGACCTTTTTACTAATTTTTGTCCAAATTGGTTGGCCGCGTTCTGGAAGGATGCAGCACCGTATAGTCTATCTCTTTTTCGGTGTTCGAATTGAAAATATCCTATTGATGGACCTTTCTCAGAACAGGATTTCCACCTCTCTAGACAACTAACTTTCGTGTGCCTTCTTTCCTGATACTCTAAATTTCATAACTGCCTTCATTCATTCGTGTGCGTCATCAGTCATTCTTTCAGTTAATGCTAGAGCGGAGTTTGCTTGTGGTCTCGTCTATTCCAGAGTGTCCATCCGCTCGGTCAATGAATTGATCTTGCGACCTCATACTTACATCACTCAATAGTTTTAGTACCTTAAAAATAATTTTTTGTGAAAACGGTGTTACTATAATTATGTGTGCGAAAGTTACAACTGTTTTAATCGTCTGCTCAAATTATACTGAAGTATATAAGTAAGTATAATGTTGTGATGTGTTTCGCGATTAATAAGAATAAGCACTGTTGAAGTTAAGAAAAAACAGTATCTCATCAGTTAAAATGGTCCATACAACCTGAAGTAAATGCGAAAAAAACGAGCATTTAACACAGTTCTCTCCCTGCGGATTAAATGTTGGTGTAACAGACGTTCATCCGTTGCAGGTGTTTTTGAAACGGAGGCGATCGTAAGTTCGGAACCGATTGAGACTAATACAAACAATGAGCAAGGTATGTAATATACGACCACTGATGCAGATTTATTTGAAAGATAAGCTCGAAACCGTATAATAATCTTGTGTGAGGTGAATATTATCTTCTCGCCGTTTCATAGCATGCAATCCACCGTTTTAATCTATAACGGTCGCTCACGTGAGTCCAATACCGATCGGTGGGGAATACGAGAGAAACAGACATCTATAACATTTAACTGGCATTCGACTACTTTCCAAATAGTCCTTATGCTATTTTGTATCGGTTTGAGCACGGTAGCTGATTGAAGATGGTACTCTCGTCTTGTGACACGGAGAATACGGGTTTCAACATCCAGAGAGTTATCACTTTATAGGAACCTTGGGCAAGTCATGTACTCACAATTGCTCACTGCTCAGTCATCAATGCTCCTGTATAGTATGGCCTTGTGTGGAATTTTGAATTATGTACGGAAGACGGTATAACACACAGTTGTATTTTATTGCAGTGCAATAAAACGTTTCAAATCTCGTTTTCAAAAGACTAATAATTTCACTTAGTTCTCTCTTCGAGCGCTGACTCAGTAAACGAATGCGTATGATTATTACGCTGGAGATTGATTTATAGGCAACTAACGTTTCTGACAAAGGAATTTAAAATCATGCAAATATAATCTTCTTGAAAGGCAAAACTGTAGATGCATTTTACGTTGACTTTAGATGAAAAACTCTGATTTAATGGAACTGAAGACCAAAGACCATATACACGTTTCATGTGTGTCTTTCAGTTTTGGCGTTTGTCGCAATCGGAGGATTCACCTTCGCAATTTGTCTAGCCATCGTTTGTCTCGGAATTATATGCATGCGACGGTAAGAACACTAGTTCGAATAGGGTCTTGCTTGAGTGGCTCTATTTCAATATAAAAATTATAATGTCACAGAGGCCTACACTCCATTATGGCTTGCGCTAGGCTTAGGCCTGCCATCTAAAAGTTCCATGATTATTCAACTCTAGGTGGCCAGATATTTGCACTTGACTAATCATTTAACAGGAACTCCCAGGCGCTGCGCATTAAAATCAGCAAAGGGAGAATTTTATAATTTTATAAATGAAGCCACAACTGAATGCATATTCACTGTTTTGTCGGTCACCTCTGATGTGAATAATAACATTCTGCAAAAACTTAAGTCTATTTTTTGTAAAGGAAACTGGTTGGTGGCCAGTAGAACATTAAAGTACGCAAATATTCATCTGTCACTCAGCTTTTTCTGATACAGAATGCGTGCATTCAGCATGGTCATTTTTCAGAAAGGCTAATGGACTGTAAGTCTCAGGTAGGCCTACATGTCATTGGTTGTCTTGCTGCTGAATATTATGGTTCAGAATACGGCACTTGATTTGAACCATCTATATAATCTATATGCAGTACTGTTCTAATCAACAGGTTTTTTTATTGTTGCTGCTTTTATCACAGACCGGAAGTCGGTTATAAATGAGCAGCCGACCCGTAGCACTCAGTGTGTGTTGAGTGAGCGGGTTCGACCCTCGTCCGAGGCGTCAGTCACTGTGTAGGACTGAAGGGACCTTGAGCAAGCACTTCGCGCACAATTGCTCTGCAGTACAACTGCAATTGAGCCGTCGAGGCGCGTGCACTTCTGAGTAAAAGATGTTGGAAGAAGGGCGGTTTCAAATTTCAGAATAAATAAATAAATAAAATATACCAAAAATATACCGTATACGCCAAGAAGCATGAAATTAGCCACGCCAGCATTGTACGCGAGTCATTGCATCAGATAATCCGGAGGGAAGGCATTGGAACTTTCTGCAAGGCGCGGATATAATCATTCAAAGGCTGGAGGGTTAAGAAATGAAATTTATTTATTGTACACCAGCAATTAACTTTGATCATTGAGTAAACTATGTCACACAAATAAAGCGCCTTTTTGAAACGGTTACATGCGACGTGTGCATACATTTCAGGTTTCGCGTGAAAAGCAAAATGAAGCCGGACTACAAGACACTTCGCTTAACGGCAAAATTATCAGCAACAAATCAAAGCACAGATAGCAGAGTTCGCAGTGTTGCGCACGAAATCTCTGGAAATAATGTGAATGGTTTGGTTCCACAAGAATTGCCAGCCTATTCAGTCTTCGTCGGTGACGGGGAATTCAACGATGTCACTAACAACATAAGCGTTGAGAACAATCATCGCTTATAGTTTGGCGTAGAGTAGCCTAATCTTAAATTAAATGTTAAAGGAATATTCAACTTTGATGTTTCTAGAAACTTGCATAGAGCATTCTACTTGAAGGACGCAACATGTGGTTTATAATCAGTAGTCATTTCGTTAGTTGTAACCTCTTTTTTACGAATGAATCTGCTTCTGCGTCATCTCTATTTCAGCTAATAAGCTAAACAAATACTATTTTACTTGTTAAATTTTATATATAATTAAAAATGTGCGATTCTCAGTAGAACATTGCAAATGATACGTGTTCTTAGAATGCAGCTGTAAGACAGTTATCTCATTGCACCATGTGCATAGCACGATCTAACCCTCAACATTAATTATTTATTGCCAAGATAAATTTTGAATATTGCATTATGCTGATGCTGATGAGTTCGGGCAGGCTCTACGCCACCCGGAGATTAGGTGTGTGAGGTGGTTTCCCGTTGCCTTCCTCACAGACAATAATATGGGTGAGCTACTTGTCCAAGGTCGCTACGCAGTGACTCGGGGTGGGTTCGAATCTACGATCCTCCGAACTCAAGGCACCGAACATCCCACTATACCATCACGCCTCATAGACGAATATGGCATAACATTTATCAATAGACAAGAAATAAATTTTACCAGAATTGCCTAGTTTCGTGTCATTTAAATCTTTCCTATTATTCTCACAAATAAAACACAGATTAAATGTTTTATAATCGAAACACTGGTGCAATTCTACTGCTTCTACGCCTTTTTTTACCGCCGTTCACCCACCGCAATTTTGTTCGGGTTTCTTTGCTTATCAATTTACTGTTCAACGACAAGAATTCCTGCCGTAATCCCGTCAATACTATTGCCATGCCCTCTTCGATTGGATTACTTTTCTTCGAAGTTATCCTGTCGTTAACGACACCCGCCTTGGCAACAACTCATCCATCTCTCGCTCGTTTTATGCGTTAGGACCTAGCATTTTATTTTGAGCTCATTGCTTTTAAACTGATGCCCCGTTCTCAGCCTAGGAATTGCCATAGCAGCTTCATCAAAAATGTCAATCCGTTCTTTCAAGCGCCTAAACAACGATCATTATCGATGATATGACATTTTCATCCATATTCAGAATGCTCTTGGTCACCTCGACATGAAACTTTCACCCGATAGCATCACTATTATATAAAGATTTGTTTTCTTTTACATCAGAAGTCTCTTGAAACATCGAAACCTGAATGTGTCTCTGCCTTACAACACACTTTTATGTCTTGTTTCATTAGCGCGGTATTGTTCTAACGTCAGACATTTTGTGCACAAATTAAAATTGATCTCATTGCAATCATTATTGACCATATTCAGCTAAAATAGCATGTTCATTTAGCTGAAATAAATTGTTTATCCTAATTTTGAGATTTGAGATGGTCCCTGACCTCTGATAAATAATTTATTCATGATGTTATGTTGTTCTATTATTTCCATTCGACGATATTATCACGTTCAGGCATATCATTGCGCCATCAATTTGATCTCTATCTCATGAAAGCAAACGAAGTTTCAACATACAGTGTAGTTAGAAGTCCTGAATGGCTGCGCTAACTGCCCGAACACTGTAGTCGGTCTATCGTAACGCAATAGAAAATAGAAGTGTTATTCGGGCTGCAATAAGTCGCAAGGATTTTGGCAAATTAAGTGTAACCTTAGAATAATATACAAGGTGGAGTTGTGCAGAATCGACGAGAATTGCAATGAAGCCTGTTGTGATTAGTTTAATACATGTTGTGGCAATGTGTTTGTTGTGGTACATTAACCTTTCCAACGGCGATGAAACACACGAAGAACCTGGAGGTAGGACCATATTTTCCTAATTCCATGAATATATGTGGCTTACATCTACTTTCTGAAACTGTCCAGTGTTGATGAAATGCAGGAAGAACCAGAGGATAGGACAATATTATTATACCTGGTCTATAAATCGCTCTCCATCAATAGGCTATCGTAACATAAACATGTCGCTATTCCTTCTCCATCTTCTCAAGGGCTAGGTTCTATAACGTGCAGTCCGCTATCGCTATCTAGCTCCAGCTGTACGTTTCTTTTAGTTTATGTCTCTTTCCATTTTATAACAAAAGTGCCAAAAATATGATGCCATGTTTTTGTGTCTTACTATTTTTTCCACTCTTGTCATGAAGAATAATTATTAGTTTCAAAACTTGCAAACGCACCGCTGCTGACGCTTTCTTACAGAGTAAGCTTATGGTGAACATTGGTGTAAATTTGTGGTGACGTTAGACGTCTTTAATATTCTAGTTCTAGTTAATTTTAGTCAATAATAACTCATAAAATACCGAATATTTGCAAATTTTAGGGACTCAAGTTGACTATTGCCACTCAGAGATCTTTCAGCCAATGTGTATGAAAAATGAAGTCATCTTGATGAAAAGCGCCACTTATGGGCGCATGCGCATTGGCCGATGTATAACAGCTGAAGAAATCGATAAACTCAGATCTCATTATCTTGGATGCTCGAAGAATCTTCTACCATTCTTTGATCGAAAGTGTTCTGGAAAGATCAATTGCGAAATCAATCATATTGACATCTCTGCTGAGAATAGTAATCCGTGTCCTCTTGGCCTCAACATTTATCTTGAAGTCAGTTACAACTGCATCAGCAGTAAGTAAATATATTTAACTTAGAGAACCAGCTTTTATAATTTTAAATGCGGCAATTCATAATTAAAACATTGAGAGCAGCAAGCTATTATATTGGATGACTTACAAATCTGTCTACCGTTAGCGCTAATGCGAATACTTTGAGTTACGTCTCTAGCTTATTTATACTATTATTTTTAAACCATAAAGGCTTTTGGTTTGTTTCCTGAATATGTGCAGAAAGACTGCGCCAGGCACATGGGCCAACGATCAGAAAGGCACGTTCACACTTTTTAGTTTTATTGGTTCGACACGAATCGTTTTGAACAGCACCTGCAAAGTTATTTACTTTAAAGAATTACTTAGGCGAACAATGTTGTATACATTGCAAATATTTATATGTATAGCTTTTATAAATTGATAATTGTATATAGGAGATGCCATAAATTGCATTGATAAATTACTATAAACATTTGCAATGAACGTAGGCATATGCATGCAGGATGTGCACATTCGAACATTATGGTTTTATGTAGATATCCTTACATTGTATGGAATTATTGAAGACCTTATTAAACCGTATAAAACCTTTCTGAACAAAGAAGTTGAAAGCAACTCGCTTTCTTGATTTACATGTACACTGTATGTAAGCTAATTGTTACGACAAGTTTCTCTCGAACTGTATAAGCAGATGCATGTTTAACTATTAATAATTATGACAGCAACGTCGTCGGCGAATACCTTGCTATGCATTTGCTTTTATCACGACTTATAATAAAAACTACAATGGTTCTCTGTAAATGGAGTTTGTTTTAAATACTAATTGTATATAGAAGCTGCAATAAATTGCTTTGATAAACAACTAAAATAATTGCAAATAAGCGTGCGCATATACCTGAAGTTGTAGACGAAAAACGATCCTGTGCTGTTGAAGCGACTGCTAATCCAATCCATATAATCAGTTCAACGTCATGTGGATCAAACTCTCAGCCGTGGATCATAGAAGCTCCAGTTGGACAGAAACTTACCATCGGTCTAATCGATTTCACTGCATCAGATTCGAGTAGAGCTCAACAGAATGGTGGAAGGCAGTCTTGTCGCAACCGAGGTTTTATTGTGGATAAAGCAGGCAAAACAAATGTTTCAATTTGTGCTGGTGGCGCTGAGAGGGAAAAGAAATTGTATTCATCAGCAGGAAATTTGTTGCATATATTTCTCACTCATGAAGATAAGAGAGAAGAAAGTAATGAAAATGAACCACAATTCATTCTTATGTTACAAGGTTAGCAAATTATTTGCTATTCAATACGTTATATTACACGACTTACACATTATCGTACGAAATTCTTCTCTGGTCATGTCCTTTCCTGTAAGTTGGCTACGAATATCGTAGCCCTAGCTCCAGTTGAGGTTTGTAGATAGTTGAAGTATTATCTCCATGTTCATGGGCCATGTTGTCGATGATTTACCTTAATCTCCTATTAAGGATTGTTTCTGTATGCAGAATTTGCTCAGTCATTTCTAGGATGTTGACATTTTAATGGCGCTAAGGATGCGTACCGGACATATTCGTCGTTTCTGCTGCTGATTCTTTCGTATTTGCGAGGGAACGTAATCGTAATATGCGGCCAATTCTCTTAGCTACGTGCCTATGCATCCCTATTCCGTCTAAAACCAGGCAAGTATTGGATCATCATTATTGCTGGTGCTGTGTTCACCTCATCCTTTAGTCTCTGGTGGCGTTTCGTGCTAATTATTATTGAATCGGTGATTACACATATTATGCTGAGGTGAGTTTTCTTGTTGTAGCGGTTGGATGTTCTAATATTATTCCTCCTGTTGATGGATACGCAAAAAGAAATGGAGACGCCATTATGATTGGTTGTTATGCGAGTCGCAAAACGTGGCATCTTAACTGTGAAGATGGAAAATGGGTCGGTGTAATAGGAAACTGCTCACAAGGTGAGATTTCGTGTAGGAGACATTCGTTTTGCTCGCAAATCGTCTTTCTGTTACTAAACGGAGACTGCAAATGGAGCTATATAAATTTCCACCTACAAATGTGAAATTTGTAGGTAGCGTCTCCCCCAGTTTCGAAACAAGTCCCCGTTCCTTCCCTTGCTGCACTATAAGAACCCTTCTAGAGGCGATTTTCTTCGCCCATCCAAATGCAAAACTCGTATCTCTATTGGACGACAAATCACCTGCTGAAACTATTCCTAAACCGGGTTGGTCGGATCTTGATGTCCCTAGTATAACGTCAGTCACTAGGGTCGTACAGTTAATGCTTATGTTTGACTAGCGGCTGTTATGGCTGTGCCTTGTTAGGTGTCATATACAGGCCAACAGGTCCCAGGGATCGAATTTCATTATTATCGTTATACCGCCTAGTGGGTTGCGCCATTCGTATCGGAATTGTCCCCTATTCATGATCCGTATCAACCAGCCGGTCGAGACCAAATCTTCAACTGATTCATGAATTTCTTGTTTGTGGGTCGTAGAGATGGAAGGGGCAGTCGGTTCTGACAACTGCCTCGGGGTGTCGGGCATAATTCTCGCCGTCTGTATTGAGGCAGTCTGCTTCAGGCGAAGCAAATTGATGTCTTTCCTCTTAGGTTTCAGGTAGACAACTTTATCCATATTACTTCTATGCCTCTGCTGTCGGCCGATGACTTTTATATAGCGCCATCGTCCAGAGTATCGCGCGTGACATTCCCTCCAACCTTCAGATATAATGTCATCGGCGGTTTCCTCCGTTGTTGGTTCCTTCCGTTCATCATCAGCTCGTCAGACAGAGAAAAAAAGAAAACACAGTGATTACGGTACAATATATACAATGCAATCCTAAGGTCTCGGACCCCGTTACTAGTAGTCCAATAGACTAATATTCCTCGACTCTAGGTGCGAGACAGGTGGTTCGCAACAATATTTTCGGATCCAGGCCTGAACTTAAATTCTAATTTAAATTCCTGTAGGGCTAGGGCCCATCTCATTGGTTTCAAACTCTTAGGAACTGCTTCAGTGAGGAAAGACAGAGGATTATGATCAGAATAGAGAGTTATGTGATAGGAAGATCCATGTCTTGAATGTCTTCAGCGCCCAAATCACAGCGTAAGCTTCGCGTTCAATGGTTGACCAGCGAGTCTGGATATCATTGAATTTGGCGCTAGCGAAGCCAATGGGGCGTTCCTGCCACTCATCAGACCACTGAAACAAGCATGCTTCCACGGCTGTGGCACTGGCATCTACGGAGAGTCCGAACTTTTTCGAAAAGTCAATCGTGTGTAGACAGACCGCCTTAGACAAATCGTCTTTCAGTTTATCGAGTGCCTGTTGATGCCTCGGTTGCCAAGGTACTTTGTTGAGCGAAGCCCATTGATGTCTTTCCTCTTAGGTTTCAGGTAAACAACTTTATCCATAGTCCTCCTACGCCTCTGCTGTCGGTCGATGACTTTTATATAACGCCATCGTCCAGAGTGTCGCGCGTGACAATAATTCTATGATTAACAATTTATTGCGTTTCATTTAAGTTAATTCTATGATTTTCAATGTGCTGAATGAGTGTTTTAATTTCTGTGGATGGCGGCAGATCATTAGCGTGATCTCAACTGATAGTCACGGTTGGCTTTTCAATATATCGACCAACACACAACGGTGGCTTTTTCTATCTTCTCCTTGTTTCTTGATAAGTGTTCGCACGTTCGTCATATTCCAACAGTGAGGGACTACTCATGGACACTGTCACAGTGTCTGCGAGCGATGTCTATATACAGTCGTTGCTCTATAGCTTATCTTACTTGGCCCAGAGACTCTAAACATTCATGCCATCCGTCTGCTATTGACGTGAATCCGTTGGTTGGTTCCACGCTTGTACGTGGGCTCGCAACCGTTGGCCTATTTCAGCTTATTGTGCACTGTTTTACTAACTGATGCAGAATAGTCGCACTAAGCGACATTTTACACCACTTTGGGCAGCGCAGAGGGCGCCTCTGAGTAAGCATCTTGGAGGGGCGCTATATAAATGTTCGGTTACAGAACATTGCATGGTGTTATAACGTACTTTCAGGCTATTATAAAATGTTATATCTTTAAATATCGGATAGATAAGTTAACCTGCGATATGAATCTTGATTCTTTTCTGGTTTACGCGAACGCTTGATGAATATTATGCTTGATCGTGGTTTCATAGTGTTAGGTAGAAAGCGCATTGGAGGAAAGTGAGGTCGGTGTGCGGAAGTGACACCTGCATATTTCCACGACCATCAGAGCGCAGATCCAATTGACTAGAGGCTGAAATACAAAGCATCAATATACATGATTGAGCAGTGTCGCCAAATTGTCGCCCGTGTCAGTATTATTATAGCACTAAAATACAATAAGACTCCTACTCAGGAAGTCGGCTAAATGTAAACCGGTGGAGTAATGTGATATACTGTTTTATTCGGATGTCATGGTATTTACGACTGCGAGTCGGTAAGCACATCTGAAGCCTAAGCGAATGTGAATTAATGCAGCACTTAAAAGCCAGATTAGCAAAAGTTCCATAAGGCATAGATTCGATTAAAATTCAAGGCGGTTGAACTATCAGTATTTGTGTCTTCGTATATTGTGTATGAATTTGTTGCAGGAGTACATATATTGGAAGTGGTCGAAGAATCGAAACCAATAGCAACTCATTTAAACAATGAACAAGGTGAAAATGAATCATGTGCTGCAGTTTTCAGTGGAAAGAATGTACACAAATAAACTACTTAGGCCTACTAATATGCTTTGGCCTATTTGATTTAATATGTTTTCTATTTCCGCTGATTGGTTTCGCAATCATAATAGTAAAATCCGAATTTTAAAAGCACCGCTCAATAGCTTAGCGTGGGTTCAAAATTGGGATGGAACAAAGGCAGTCGTTGTACCGTGTAAGGACAATTCTTTCAGCTAACACTGGCTGAAAGAAATGACTTGAATATGGGACGGTGGTTAGATAGGTTTTTCTGGTCGAAGTTTGTTTTTTAAGGGGAGTGACGAGAGAGTGATTAGAGTCATAGGTACATGTAAGCTGTCAGCAGAGACTGAGATATCGTTGAGTTTGGTGACTACTGGAGCGAGAGCAGAGGCGCAGGTTTTAGTAGAGGCATTTAGATAAGATCAACTTCGCATTGCTGTTTAGCAATATACTGTAGGAGGCGCGATACTTCGGCTTCAGAGGCAGGAAGTGGATTTGGGGGTCGATTGCTTAGGGGCAAGAGGAGTAGGGTTTGGAGAGGGCAGTGGATCATTGCTACAGATGTTTGAGGCCACGAAAGATTGTGATGTTAAACGAAAGATTGCGATTTAGTCGTGAAGAATGAAAGAATGGTATCAACGAAAGAGGGGCAGATAATGGAGCTGGGCAAATGGAAGGGAGATTTACGACGAAGAATTTATAGGTGACTCTCCAGAGATGCATTGGATTGGAGGAGCTGGAGTGGATGTGTGAGGAGTAGTATTTTTTTTAGCAGCAATGAATCTATGATAGCCATATCTATCTTTATGTGACTGATCTGAGAATAGCGAGAAATGTTACTATAAATGTGAGGTCAGCTGTGCGCCGGTTGATGTGCCTAAGGCACTTACAGAAGCTTTTAAAGCTTGAAGGCAGGAACCAATGGCTTGGGGTTTGTGAGCTGTGTTTGGTACTTATACCGAGTGTTAAGTTCATGAATATCGAGGTGGTCAGACTGTGTGGGATTATAGCATGGCAGAAGGTCATCTATGGTAGAGGGAGTGCTGAGAACATGATGTGATAATATAAATACAATAATATCACTGATGAAAGCCTAAGAGTCAATGGAACTTATTAGACAAAATGAGTGATTGGATTGAGGTAGAATGGATGACCAATTGCTGTGACTATATTTGATTAGTTTGCAAATTATATCTCAACCTATCTTAAACGCAGATTCTCGAAAAATTTGTGTAGCCTACGTCCACATTTTGTCATAGACCTTGCTGCAAATACTACAATCAGCATAATTTGCCAGTAAAACGTTTGTTCTGTGCCAGTTCATTAAGCAAGTGAGTAGCTTATTGGCCTGTTGTGGAGCATCTTATTTTGTGATCGATGCGTTTTAAACGCGGTTCTGTATGCACTGTAACCCAGGGTTTGAACTGGTTTCTATCGCTCATAGTCGTTTGAGGAGTGCTCTCGAGGAAGCGCTATATGAATATGCAGTTCTAATTGTCTTTCATTTTCAGTTCTGGCGTTTGTCGCAATCGGTGGATTCACTTTCGCAATTTGTCTAGCCATCGTTTGTCTTGGAGTTGTATGCATGCGACGGTAAGAACGTTTATACACAGCAATCTGCTTTTGGGTAGGGGCCTATGTACAACATAGGCCCCTACCCAAATGTAAATGCAGTTGGCTAGATAATTACGTTTAAGATTACATTATACAGCATCGACTGACTATCAATTCTTTTCACTGAAAGATTTCATAACTCGGGAAAATACTAATTTAAAAAATTGTTATATATGCAGAAATTCTATAAATTTCAGCTTTCGCGTGAAGAGCAAGATGAGTCCGGACTACAAGACACTACGCTTAACTGCGACTTTATCAGCAACAAATCAAAGCGCGAATAGCCAAGGCCGTGGTGTTGCTCAGGAATTCTCTGGGAATAATGTGAATGGTTTGGTTCCACAAGAATTGCCAACCTATTCAGTCTTCGTCGGTGACGGGAATTCAACGATGTCGGCAACAACATAAGCGCTGAGAACGTTCATCGTTAACATTCTGACATGTATCGGAAATTTAGATTTTGATGTTTTCAAAAGCATCAAACTTTAGGCACAGCAACTTGGAGTCTGGTATCTGCATGCCTATGATTTTCGTTAGTGTTGGCCCGATTTTTTCTTGCATTATAGCGCTTTAAGCACTTTTTTCTATCACTTGCGTTATATTCATCAATTCAGCAGATGCAAAGAAGAAAATTTGTGACTGGAATGCAAATTTTTTATGCCATTATTGTTTCTAGTCACCTCTTCTCTAAGGATGTGCTTTGCGGTTTTGACATAAGGCAGCTATCGTGTTTAAGTTTCAACCATCATTACACAGGTCAGACTTACATGTAATAAAGTGTCCAAAGCTCACAACTGCGTCGAAAATAATTTACTTGAGTTACAGAAAGGCTGTGACCTATGTCGCTTTGACAATGATTCCATTATACATAAATTGCTTCTTCGAAAACACTTAACATCTACAGAAACATTTATGTATTGTGCCCCTAAGATTGTGACCTATTACACAATTTGGTTTCTAATATTCAATTCTGGTAAAAAAAATCTTATTGGAAAAAGAGAAGAAACAGCTGCAAATAATCCACTTAAATTTTATTGTAGAACAACAATAGGCCCCTATTGAAATCTAATTTTTATGAACAAAAATAAGAGTTTAAATAAAATTGTGTTTGCTATTTTCGAGAGAACGTTCGCTTTTGCATATTATGGACAACACCATACTAATAAAATTATTTAACTGGGACAGTGCTCTAATTAAACGAAGAATTCTCAAAATTCGCTCTAGTCGTTTCGTGTGTTGAGTCAAAAGTAAACAGACGTCAGCGCCACCCGATGAGACCAAAGGGCATACGGTCATAATAATATATGGGAAAATGAATAAGTTAAATTGAACAAAATGAGCAAGACGGTACATGGCCTGGGCCCTAGGGTATATCAGGATGCTGGAGAGAGCAGGTAAGACGATCGTCATACTTTGGAGACCCTCATCGCTAGGCACTTGGTCAAACTTCTTTGAGCGTATGAGGTTCTTGGGGCACCAGAACATGAACTATTCTCTGACTTACGCGTAGTCTTTTATATGATTGAAGGTGATTCAGATTTTGTTTAAATGACTGTAAATCGTAGCAAAAAGTAGAATGGTCCTTTTGCAATTGATACACAAGTTAGCTAGAAATAAATCAGGTTTAAAGTATTGAAAGTCAGTCCCTTATCTTGACCATTGTAGCGTTTTGAGATGGTCCCTGACCTGAGATGAATGAATATTCACATCTCGATGCTGTTAAATTAATTATGATATTGTTAAATTAATTATATTCAACTAAATTTGTGCGTTCGAACATATCATTGCGCGACCAAATTCGCTTTATGTACATGTTTGATGCAGTAATAGGCAAACGTGTCTTCGTTATAATAACTGTCGACAGTTGGTTCTGAAATGCTGCATTTATTAGCAGTTGGCCAATAACGTACTTAGTAGTTTCCTAAACAGCACAAGCGTGTTTTACGCAGATTGTTCGGACTGGAATCATCCAACAGGTTGCTTCTAAACTAGTTGTAAATTCCAAATGTAAAAGGTCGAACAGTGTTAATATCTTCGCTAATCGCAATGAAATCTATAATGAATCAGTTGATGCCTGCTGTAGCACTGTGGCTGCTGTGGTACTCGGACATTTCGATTGGTGAAGAAATACGAGAGGAACCAGACGGTGAGATCAGATTATCATAACTTAGTTATTTCTATCTCTCTGTGTGTCTATCTATTTCTACCCCTGTACAATTAATGTGCAATGTATTTGTATCTCATTTACTTCCTGTCGAGAAGCCAAGTGTTGCATGACCTAATGTGAGCGTATAAAACTGCTAGTGTCATATTTATGATCGCAAGTGCAATAAGTAATTATATTGTTTAGTTTCTGTAGCAGTTCTGATGTCTCGTTCAATTTGTAACAATTTTTTAGAGGGATAGAATGTCAACTGTAAAGATTCGTCCAGCGGTTAAAATGCTCACTCTTTATATTGGCAGGTAGACCCTGTATGAAATTCATAGGCGCAGGCCTATCGGGCTGGTTCATGACCAATTCACTGTAAAATCCATCAGAATAAGTTCCTACGAGATAAAATGTGGGTTACTAAGACACATTTACTAAAATTCAGTAACTAATATTTACATTAGTCTGGAAATATTAACTAATATTTAATATTTTGTCTGGAAAATTGATCAGATCGAGTGTCAAGTGTGATGACATAGAGAATATAACATAGGATTTCCTGTGGCTTATCTAAATTTACGATTGTTAGATATGTCATGTCATGTCCCATCGTCATCGTCGCTTCGCGACGGTTGACTACATGAATGGGAAAGTGATGTCCAATGCTTTCTGTCTCGTACGATGTTCATTAGGCTTGTGCCTCTTAAACCAGTCCACGCCTTGACATTATCAAACCAGCAGAACCTGGGTCTTCCACGACTTCGGCTTCCTTCCGCTATACCCAACATCACACTGTTCTCAATACTGTCTTTAGGCTGTCTCACGATGTGCCCGAAGTACCGCAGTTTTCTGGATTTGATGTGGCCCAACAGTTTGCAGTCAACTTTCGCCATTTGATACACTTGTTCGGTGGTCACCATTGCTGTCCATGGAATTCTGAGCAGTTTCCTCATGCACTTGTTCTCAAATCCTTGTATGCGTTTCTCTTCTTCTTTCTTTATTGTCCACGCCTCACAACCATACGTTGCTACTGGCCACGCCAAGACCTTCATGAGTCGCAGTTTTGTTTTAGTACTGACTGATTTATTTTTCCAGATGCTTACCAACTTAAACATGACAGACATTCCCATGGCTAATCTTGATTTTACCTCACTCGCGCAGTCCCCGTCCTTCATTACTCTGTTCCCCAAGTATGTAAATGAGTCCACTTGTTCCAGTTTGTATCCATCCACTTTGATCAAAAGTGCGTCATTGTTATTTGTCATTACTTTTGTCTTTGCTACGTTAATCAGCATACTGTATTCTTTTGCTGATATCTCAACACGTTGCACCAACTCCTGTAAATCCTCTGGTGAAGTGGCCAGTAGCACGATGTCATCAGCATATCTAAGGTTATTAATAGTCTTCCTTCCAATCCTGAATCCCTTGTGGTAGCCTAGTAGTGCTTTTCGCATTACCTGCTGTGCCAGAATGTTAAACAGGCTTGGTGACAAATTACATCCTTGTCGGACTCCTTTCTTGATACTAAACCATGTCGACATAATTCCGTCTGTCTTGACAGTAGCTCGTTGTTGCTTGTAGAGATTTTGCAATAGCTGAATGAGATGGAGTGGGAAACCCATCTCTATCATGGTTATCTATAGTTGATCATGTTGAATTATGTCAAAAGCTTTTGTAAAGTCAATGAAGCAGAGGTACAGTGGATGATTCCTTTCTCTCGCTTTCTCCAAGATGATTCTTAAGTTCACAATTTGATCTCGCGTGCCTCTTCTTGGCCTAAAGCCAGCCTGTTCTTCAGCGATCTCTGTTGCCAGATTGGTCTGGATGCGTTCCAGTATCCGTCGTAACAAAATCTTACTGGCATGCGAGACTAGCGCAATTGTTCTGTGATTACCACAGTGAAGTAGATTTCCCTTCTTCGGCAGTGGAATAAAAATTGACTGTGACCATTCTTCTGGCCAATCCCCGGCGTCCCATACGTCTACACATATCTCGTGTAGTTTTGTCAGAGCCATTTCTCCACCAAATCTAAACAGCTCAGCGGCTACGCCATCTGGGTCTGGTGACTTCCGCATTGCTGCTTTCTATATGGCTCGTTTTATCTCTTTTTTAGTGGCGGTAGTTCTTTTTCTTGTATTTCGAATTTTATGTTTTCTTTATCTTTTTCATTGTTGTAGAGTCCTTCGCAATATTCTTTCCATCTTTGATTTACTTTTACCGGTTCAACAAGTTTCTTGTTGTTGTTGTTGTCATTGATGGCTGTGGTTCGAGGCTTGAACGAGCAAGTGAGCTTCTTCACCATTTGGAAAACAGATCTGCATGGTGTTACCTTTCCTTTCGTTCTCCTCCAGCTCGTTGCATAATGTCTCCGATTCCGACTGCTTGTCTCTTCGTAACATCCGTTGTACCTCATTTCGTAGAATTTTGTACTCTTGTGGAGACTTTGTTTTTGCCTCTCTTTTCTTTCTTATTAATTCAAAGGTGTCACTGGAGATCCAATTCTTTCGCTTGTCGCAGTTCTTCAGTAGCGTTGTTTTGGTGGCACTCAGAGTGATCTCTTTAAGTTGTTGCCATAGTTCATCTGGTGTGTGTGGTTCGGCAATTCCCTCAAGTGCTTCGAAACTGATAGTTACTTCAACTTGGTATTGCTGTTCTATCTGATTGTTTCTGAGTTTTTCCAAGTCTAGGAGAAGAGGTTTGATGGTTCGTTTCTTTATGAATCTTAAATGCATCGTCAGTATTACTAGATTGTGGTCCGAGTCACAATCTGCACTGAGGTATGTGCGGGAGTTATTGATCGATTGTTTCCAATGTTTATTAATCAGGGTGTAATCGATCTGCGTTCTGGTGTTTCTGTCTGGGCTTCTCCAAGTATATCTATGTCCATTATGCAGTCGACAAAACGCATTGGTGATAACCAGCTTGTGTTGTGTGCAGAAATCCACCAAAGTTTGTCCTCTGTTGTTTCTTTTTCCGTGACCATATTTTCCGAGAACATCTGCTTCCATTGCACCCTCACCAACTCTAGCATTGAAATCTCATGTAATCAATAATATGTTTCGTTTGGGGATCTCTGCAATAACCTGATTTAACTCTGTGTAGAATTGATTGATTTCTTCATCTGGCTTGTCTGATGTTGGAGCATAACATTGTATCACTGTCACGTTTCTTGGTCTAGATGAAACTGTGGCTGTCATTACTCTGTTGCTCACTGGATTGTAAGATATTAGACTAGAGGCAACACTCTTGTTCATCCAGATGGCTACTCCGTGGTGTTCCCTGCTTGTCTTACCTGAGAAGAGCACTGTATGTCCATCTAGCGTCTTGAAGTGGCCATTGTCTGACCATTTGATTTATGATAATCCGCATATGGAGATGTTTAATCTTTCGAGTTCATTTCCAAGTATCGATAATTTCCCGATCGAGTTCAACCCTCTCACATTCCATTGTCCTATTTTGATCCTATGTCTACCGTTTAACAGGATTGATTTTTCCTTTCTTTTATTTTCTATTGGTGATTTTGTCGATGGTGTCGATGATGATGATGATGATGATGACGACGACGATGATGATGAGTCAGTAGCACACTTGTCGGCATCCATCCTGACTCTCACGGGGGATAGCGCGGGCCTTTTTATCCTGGGCGACGTCCGAGCCAGTATAGTTTCTATATTCTGTTCCATTCATGTTCTGTGGGGGAGTGTGTGACCAGCTGAGTATCCCATTCTCTTGCTGGTTTCGCAGTTGATTTACCGTTGTGCCAGGTTGGACCCGGTATGCGCCAAATCATAAGCTTGGAGGCTGCCGTCGGGTGCATTGTGCTCCTCATCCGCCAGCTACTGTTAAGAATCGCGCTGCTGCCCGCCGTTCTAGGTTTTCAGGTTAGCCCATAACCGGTTGCAGTTTAGGTCGTACCCAGGAGTAAGAGAAATAATCTTGAATGTTGGATGTAAACAACTTCACGTTTAAACGACAAATGAGTCGGCGTCTTCATTCGTTGCTAAGCAACACCCATTGTGACGTCTCATGATGTTAACTGATATACCGTTGCGGATTATAAATTTATTGTTAGATCTAGTTAACGAGAATCTTCTCTGTGAGGTCGGGGATCCAAAACTCAGCGGGACCCGGATGGATGTAACGCAACCTATTGAAATGCTTCCCTGAGTTATATTAAGCCAACATAAGAATAGTCACTATATTATGACATCAGCATGGCACAGTTATAACTCAATTAGATCAATTGCAATTATGTCCAGAAAATCAGACTCTGTGTGCAAATTTTGCAGCATTTGTTGTTAATAAAATTATTGATCCTAAATGTAAAATTGCTAGATGTGCTGCTAATTTAGTGTGGAGTGACCTGCTGCTTGACTCCGAATTCTCCGGCCCTGCCTTCGATGACATACTGCCTGTCACATTCTTTGAAGTCTTTAATCTTCTCAAAAGCATGGCTCCTAAATCATCAGCATTGGACTTCATACCTACATCACTCATCGTCTCTTGTTCTGATGTATTCTCTCACCTCATTGCACACTTGGCCAACCTATCTTTTGCTGAGGGGTGCTTTCCTTCATGCTTCAAATCTGCTTTAGTCACGCCTTTACTTAAAAAGCCTGACGTTGACACTAGCAATTTGTCTCATTTCAGACCTATCTCCAATCTCAATAACATTTCCAAGATCCTTGAACGTCTTTTTCTTATGCGTATCAAGATACACATTACTTCCTCTCCCAACTTCAGTCCCTACCAGTCAGCATACCGCGAAGGCTACTCCACTGAGATTGCTCTTGTCTCTACACTGGATTACATCTTCTCATCTATTGACAATGGTAAAGCCTGCCTCTCTGTGTGTCTTGACCTTAGTGCAGCCTTTGACACTGTAGACCACCAGTTACTCCTGGCAAGACTTGCAAAAAGCTTTGGTATCTGCGTTCTTTCCCTATGCTCTCTAGCATTGAACTGGCGGGCACTGCTGTGCCGCTTTCAGACTCTGTTAAAACACTTGGGGTTACCCTCGACAGCAAGCTCACATTTTGACCTCACATAACAAGCCTTTGTAAATCTTGTTTTTACCACATCAGGGCAATACGTCACATAAGGTCGGCTATAACTCAAAATATGTCTGAAACTATAGCCTGCTCACTTGTCTCCTCTCGCCTCGATTATGCTAATTCACTTTTTGTCGGTCTCTCAGACCTTGAACTCAAAAGGCTTCAATGTATCCAAAACACGTTAGCTCGAGTAGTGCTACGTGTCCCACTACGACCATGCTCCTCTGCCCTACTCCACCAGCTGCATTGGCTCCCTGTTGAATTTAGAATCAAATTTAAGTTAGCTTGTTGGACCTACAAAACCATCATCACCAGTACACCTACCTATATTCATGCCCTACTAACTCCTTACATTCCTCCTCGTTGCTTACGATCATCAAGTACAGGTCTTTTAGTTGAACCACGATGCAGAACAGTTATGGGCTCTCGTGCATTTCATGTCTCTGCTCCTAGGGAATGGAATCGACTGCCACTCTCTCGTCGTAGCTCAAATTCACTTCCTTCCTTCAAAAAATGACTCAAAACTCCCTATTTCTCTTTGGCTTTCAAGGATTTGGAAATCTAACTGCATCTTCTCCTGACGACTGACTATCCGCGCCTCAGATTCACATTTAGGTGTGACCTTCTGCGCGTTACAAATTTAATAATAATAATAATCCTAAATTCAACAACTGCATCAGATGAAACAATTTACCCATCTGTACTTTTATACTAGAGCAATTGAAGAATGATGATTCGGGTAATAACTTAAGATCCAAGTTATCCCAATTATTTGAATTTAGTTTAACTTAATTTTGAAAGATGAACATAATATTGAAATTCAAATCAACTCTTGTATCGAGGGTTAAGCTTACAAAACTGGGATGATCTAGGCCTGACCTATAATGTGATGTTTTTTCGATCGGCAATTGACACGTGGTCCGTCAAGTGACATCGTCAGCAGGTTATGACCTTATTTGAATTAAACGATATTTATGGGGCAGATGAGCAAGTACAGTGTTAGAATTTACTCAGTTGGCCTATAATTATTCGTATGTTACTTTGTTTAAATTCATCATGTACATGTACGTCAATAGGTGTCGCTATACGCTGGCATCAATAATAAAATAATGTTCTTTAATATTTCAAGCTGACAAGATCGCAGAATGATTTCGATCATCGTATGAGCGGATGATCACACGTTATTAGCTCTTTCGGTAGCCATGCAGGGTGGCTGTTAAGTTACATGTACATGTACCTGGTATACATCCAATTTAGCTAATGCCGCCCCCTAGCGAACTGAGTATTGATCAACTTTGGAATTGTGGGAATTGCTCTCGCTGCTCTGCAAGCCAGTGTGTTATCAATTACTCCAATTACATGTGAGCCAGCGTTTTAGTTTTTATTGTATCGCTAATTGGTGAACCCGTATTATATGCTTACTGCAAACCAGTAGCTAAGTAGTAGGCCTAGGTATCAATAATGGCAATCCTCTGCAATAGTTAATAGGCCTCGTTGGTCAGGTGGCTCAATTAAGACTATTGTCCTGTCTAAGTTCATCTCGTATACGATCGTTCTGCCATTCTAATTGTGTATATATTATAAGGGGACCGCTTTTATCCATGCATCAACGCTTGTCCATTTGCTCAATGAACTTTTGCAAATCACTTCTATACGCTTTGAGGATCAGCAGCAAAAGCGTATCGACAGCGTCATATTGTCAGCAATTAACGACGAACTGCAATTGTAACATATTGTACATTATTGTCTTGAAGTAGAAGAAGATGTACATTTACTCTAACGCTTTAATGATGAAGGAAAACTAAAAGCGACAAGTACACGAATGCACTTAAAGTGGTGACTGCATTACTCACTTATTGTGCATGTATGCGCACATTGTGCGCATTTGCACATACATGTACAGGGTGGGCCAGCATTAATGAACCGATTTTGCGTGCGTATAACTCTGGCAATATTTGTAGTCAAAATCCGGATCAAAACTCGATCATTGTCTTTCCAAGGCGCCAGTTTTAGTCACTAACGACAACAAAATATGGCAACTAGGATTGTTCCAAACATTCTCTCAAAATAAAAGCTAGGGTGAAATGGCTTTTGAATTGAAGTATTAAGTAACTAACACATATCGGTGAAGTTATTTGCATGCAAAATCGGTTTATTTATGCTGGCCTATCTTTGATTTAAAATTTCAGTTGCCAAAGAAGACTTCTGTCTGTTGGAGAATTTTCAACCTCGGTGTGCAAAAAACGAAATTATTTTGATGAAAAGCGCCACTTACGGACGCATGCGCATTGGCCGATGCATCACAGCTGCAGAAATTGAAAAACTCAGATCTCATTATCTTGGATGTTCGGAAAATATCTTACCATTCTTTGATCGAAAGTGTTCTGGAAAGAGTAATTGCGATATCAATCACAATGACATCTCCGTTGAGAACATTAATCCATGTCCTCTTGGTTTGAATATTTATCTTGAAGTCAGCTACAACTGCATCAGTAGTAAGCAAATCTACGCACACAACATCACCTTATCATTATTTTGGTTATAATGAAATATATAGCATCTTTTGGAGTGCATGAGCAATTCCTTTAGTGCTTTAAAAACCGTCTTCTGTTATCGTAATCTCAAACCTTGAAGGCCCCATTCGAAATCCAAGTGCAAGGAGTCAGCCAAGTTGCAAGCGCTGCGTCGAATCAAAGAGGTTGTCCAAAGGGACTGAGGTAAGAGCCCAGTTTCCAGAGAAGGCAGAGTAGCAGTTGAGGTGTGTGTTGTTTTTGGTTGAGAATTGGAGGATGGATGATTAAGTGAGTCTGGGTATGATTTTTTGAAAAGATGAGACCAATGCCTCGAGACAAAATTCCGCGTGGCGATGGATAGTGGAGCCTGAAATAGTTGGTGGTGGGTGATAGGCAATGATTGTGGAGGAGCCGGAAAAGTGCGGAATTCAGGAGTCAGGTCAATCCAGACGCGGTGTGATGATCGATATGGCTGTCTGCGCAAATGTTAATTCTCGGAATCACGTTTCAAGTGCATTCCAAACTTAGTAAAATTTAGCAGGAAGACCGCACTAGGCACGTGGACCAACGACGAAAACCCGTTTCGGTTTTAATTTTAGCGACATCGATCGTTCTGAACAGCAATTGCAAAATTATCTACCGAAAAGAATTTTTCTAAGCGAGCAATGTCTTAGACTATGCAATAGTTTGTATTTGCTGCGCTATATTTGAACATAGCTGCTGTTATACCACAACTATTTTCTAAACGCTTTGTACTGCTGCTGAAGATATATTTTCTTTGTATGGAATATGGAATGCCTCATGAAAGTGTAAGAATTTGCTTAGTAGTGTACTACATAAATATAAAAATAGAAAAAAAATTTCATGATCGTAAGACTATTGCTTATATACGTTTTATCAAACTGCACATGCAGTTAGAATATTGAGCTGTTAATTATTCTCTATGGAATATCATTGGCAAATACCGTGCCTTAAACTGGTTGCTTTCGTTGGTTGTCAGTAAATGGAGTTTCAATCGCAAATTCATTATAGACGCAATCAAAGGTTATTGTAATACATTGCCATAAACGTACATGTAGGTGCATATATCTGAAGTTGTAGACGAAAAACGATCCTGTGCTGTTGAAGCGACTGCTAATCCAATCCATATAATCAGTTCAACGTCATGCGGATCAAACTCTCAGCCGTGGATCATAGAAGCTCCAGTTGGACAAAAACTTACCATCGGTCTAATCGATTTCACTGCATCAGATTCGAGTAGAGCTCAACAGAATGGTGGAAGGCAGTCTTGTCGCAACCTAGGTTTTATTGTGGATAAAGCAGGCAAAACAAATGTTTCAATTTGTGCTGGTGGCGCTGAGAGGGAAAAGAAACTGTATTCATCAGCAGGAAATTTGTTACATATATTACTCAGTTATCCCGAAAAGGGAGAAAGCAATGAAAACGAATCAAAATTCATTCTTATGGTACAAGGTTTGCAAATTATTTACTATTGAATTTGTCTCATTACATAACTTAAACATTACCGTGCGAAATACTCTTATGGTAAGCTTGTGTGATGGATTGCCTTTAAAAACAATACGTTCAAGGAGGTTTTACTTGAAAACATGGTGACCTAAAACTCAGGCACTCAATTGAGAAATTGAGATGATACTCGAAGCTAACGAATTTCTAAGGTAAAATATTGCTCGAGTGCTCTGTGACTGTTTTTGAGTGTGCAAACTTTGAATATTTGTTACAATTCCAATGCAGAACTTGTGTAATAATCGTGTTATATTAATTGTCTTGTTCAGTTTAATATGATATAGTTTATGACACTCTTTTCAAAATGAACTGGTCAACAGTTAGTTTTTGTTTCAGGTTAGATCGCCACTAATTAATGATTGTAAAACATGAAAGAGACCGGTTGAAATTTAAATGGCCTCCAAGACTTGGTGACGATGCATGTACAAATTTAATCATATTAGTCATCTTTAGTCATGTTTTCATCACTCGTTGGTGTCAAACGCATGTTTTATTGTCCTCCGTACGGCCTGTGCCATCAGACTTAGCGCATGTACATCTAGACTGCACCAGTCCCTGACATCATCGAGCCATTCTCTGCTTGGTCTGCCCTTGATCTCTTTGTTTCTTTTCAATCATTGTCCCAGATCAACAGGTTTCTTAGATACACGAACTCTTCCATATTCTCAATTTCATCGCTATCAGCGCTCACCAAGTTAATTTGCTCTCTCTCTCTCTCTCTCTCTCTCTCTCTCTCTCTCTCTCTCTCTTCGCCGAAATGTCATTGTCTTCGTTTTGTCAATGTTAATTTATAGACCTGTGGCTTTGCCTTTTTGGAGGATTTCAATAGTTTCCTGGATGTTTTTCCTCTCCTTCAATCAGAACTATGTCATCTGCGAACATCAAGTTGTTTATCTTATTGCCGTGAATCGCAAGCACAGTTCCATCGTTCTTAATTTTACCCATCACTCCCTCCAACTATAAGATGAATAATTATTATTTTGGTGATACTGGATCTCCATGTCTTGTGCCCATGAAGTTACTCAACCATTCTCCCATCTCGCTGCCCACATGTACTGCTGACTTTGCTTTTACACAAGTGCAATGGGTCATCTCTGTCAGTTTTCATCCTACACCGTATGATTATGGTTTTGCTTGCAGCGCATTATGTCTGACATGTTCTGACAATCTATGAAGCAGTTATGTACCAGGTTACCCTTTCTCTTTGCTTTTTCCGAGCCTAATGAGCCTAATAATTAATATCTGCTGTATTTTTTTGCGGTTCTCTCTGAATCCCGCTTGTTCTTCTGCCAGGTGTGCCTTTGCATTGCATACGGCTTCGGTCAATCTAGCAAGACCGGCATTAGTATTTTGCTCATGCGGCTTAGCAATGATGATCGGTAGTTTCTACATTCTGACAGATCACCATTCTTTGGAATCGTTACGTGGTTATTAAAATGGATAGAGTCCATTCTTCTGGTATTCTCCCTCTGTCAACGCCAGGCTACAGATGCCGTGTTTCTCTATGACCAGTACTTCACATCCTGCTTTTGTCACCTCGCCTTTGATACCATCAGTCCATGGAGCATTGTAACATTTTAGTTTGTTTTGGCTACTTCCACCTCTGTGAGCAAAATGTTGTTCTCCTCATCGTCCTGGGGGTGGGTGGTGGTGCTATATTTTACAACCCATTGGCTACTTCGTCAGTATTTTCGTTGACGTGGCACATTTCGCTGCAGTATTCTAGTAATGATCTTCACGTTCTATTTGTCCTGTAGACGGTTTCCATATTTTTTCTTTTATGATTGATTATTTCGGGTTCAATTTCCTGTTTATCTTCTTTGTTAGTTGGTACGTCTGTCTGCATCTGTTGCTTCCTGCAGCTTCCTCGATGGTCCTTTGTTATCTCCGTAGCCAATTTTCTTTGTCCCTTCTAGCGGTTTTTCTGACCTTATAACATTGACTTCTGTACTCGATGGCTCTGTCATCTGATTCTTGACGTCTTTGTTTCTGCCTGGCCAGTCTGTTGTTATCCATGGCTTGTTGCCATGTACAAATATAGCAGCCCTAAATTTACGTGAGGTAAGGAAGAGCCTTTTATCCATATACCAAGGAATCACTTTGGATTCTACGCATGTTCATGAGACGCGTGTGTCGTTGATTTTTCCCTTTGCCATTTCGTCCATTATTTCTGAATGAAGAATTTACTCAGTCATTACCAGGATGTTGGAATTTAATGGCGCTTAGTCTGCGTTCAGGACATATTCGTCATTTCTGCTCGGATTCTCACGTATTCGTGTATTTGCGTCACAAATCTTCCTGATATGAGGTCAATACTCGAAACTACTAGCATACTTAATCTGTCTAAAATCGCGTGAGTTTTGGACCATCAATGTGGGTGTACAATGACCTCAACTCTTAGTCATTGGTGACGCTGCGAGATACTCATTCGGTCAGTCATCGACACGTGACGAATACCTGTTCCTAATTAGAGATATGTCAAAGTCAGTTTTTCTTTTTAGCTGTGGGCTGTTCTAACATTATTCCTCCTGTTGATGGATACGCAAAAAGAAATGGAGACGCCATTATGATTGGTTGCTATGCAAGTCGTAAAACGTGGCATCTTAACTGTGAAGATGGAAAATGGGTCGGTGTCATTGGAAACTGCTCACAGGGTGAGATTTCTTGTAGGAATCATTCGTTTTTGCTCTGTTACTAAACAGAGGCTGAGGAGGGATCTGCATAAATTACCACCTAAGTATAAATTAGTGTAGGCAAATGTGAAATCACTTCATAAAATTGCTTTGTTATTATAAATATTACCTTGAAGCTTAATGATTTTATGATTTACGATTTAATATACTTTCAGTTAACTTAATTATATGATTGTCAATGTACTGAACATGTTGCAATATCGGACCACATCATTCATTTACTTATCACTAGAGGTCCATAATTTCAATGCCGATTGCAATAATAATAATAACAATAACAATAAGAATATTTGTTTTTGATATACGAAATAAATTGTTTTAGAATATTTGTGTATATGACAATACACTTTATGACATTCAATTAACTCTTGTTTTAAGGGAAATTTTTCGTAAGTTGCCTTGGCTGTGTCATTGCATTCTGCCCATCCTATACACTGTAAGAGTGCATACGGTCAAGTCTCTGTCACTCGGAACGCGGGCGGCGTATACGCCCTATGTAGCCGAGTTATCTTGTTGTTTATCCATAATCCGCTCTTTTCATGCTTATGCCAGACTATGGAGGCTGAAGGCTTATGCCATAGGACAAGCATACGCTGAACGCGAAGCAAATGGAGGCCGTCTTCTGCTGCTTAAGGAACGAATGCATTACCTCATAAGATTTTCAGTGTCAGGCAGGTTAAATGTTTCGCGCAAAAAGGTTCTGTTATATTCGGATGTTATGGCATTTACGGCTACGAGTAGTGCAGCACATTTGAAGACAAGACGAATGTGGATTAATGCAGCACTGGCAAATATATAAGATTGAAACTACATGTATAGGTGATTGAACTACCGGCATTGTTGTCATTTTGTCTCTTGTTGGAATTTGTTGCAGAAGCACATCTTTTGGAGGTGGTCGAAGAATCGGAACCAATAGCAACTCATTTAAACAATGAGCAAGGTGAATATGACTCATCTGTTGCAGCTTTCAATGAAAAGAAAGCGTACAACCGACTTGTTTGCTAATATATTTTAACATGCATACTTTGATAATTAATTTTGTGTTTCTGCTGATTGATTTCGGTGTGTTCAACTTATCGCAATAATAATCGTAATCTCCAAATTTCAAAGCGCCACTCAAAAACTTGGTGGGACTGAGAATTGAGTTGGTACAAAGGCAGTCGTTGAACCGCGTAAGGACAATACAGTTAACTTTGGCTGAAAGAAAAGATTGGAGATGGGACGGTGTTTAGATAGGTTTTACTTGGCGAAAATTATTTTTTATAGGGGTGTGACTAGACAGTAACTAAAGACCATGAGGAGTTTCCAGTAGAGAGTGAGATGTTGTTGAATTTGGTGATTACAAGAACGAGAACAGAGGCACAGTTTTTTCAGGAGAGAGATGGAGATAAGATAACGTTTGCACTGCTTTTTAGGAAGAGGATGTAGGAGGAGTGATACTTCGGTTTCAGTGGCATAAAACAGAATTGGGAGCGATCAATTAGAGTCAAGAGGTGTAAGGATGGAGAGGGCAGTAAATCATTGTTGCATGTGTTTGAGGGTATAAAAGATTGTGGCGTGAAACGAAGAGTTGCAATTCAGCGGGTGAAGAATGAAAGGAAAATATCAGCGAAAGAGGGGGAGGGAATGGAGCTGGCAGAGGGAAGGGAGATTTCCGACGATGGAGTATGTTGACAGCACTCCAGAAATATATTGGATTGAGGATCTGGAGTGGACGAGTATGAGGTAGAAATGGAACGAAATGTTTGATTTAATTGAGGTGGTCGAGTAAAAGTTATCATTGCTCACTTTGTAGAATGAATGACAGATTGTGCCGATGCATGATTAATTGCAAATGATATTTCAACTTATTTTAAACTGAGATACTCGAAAAATTAATGACATTCCCCGTTTGATCGTTGATCTCACTGATCTACACGCAGCATAAGTCCCCAACAAGTGATTAGTCTGGGCCAGATCATTGGGTTAGTTAGTAGGTCATTGACCGGATGTGCAGCATCATACTTTTGGGATTTATGCATGATCGACACAGTTTTTCTTGCACTGTATGCAATCCAGGCTGTGAACTGGGTTTGATCGCGTAAGGTCCTTTGAGGAGTGCTCGCAAGAAAGTGCTGCATGAAAATGCAATTCAAATTGTCTTTCATTTTTCAGTTCTGGCGTTTGTCGCAATTGGTGGATTCACGTTCGCAATTTGTCTAGCCATCGTTTGTCTTGGAGTTGTGTGCATGCGACGGTGAGAGCGTTTATACCTCAATCATTGTTTGGCTATGCAAGTACTGTTAGCTATATAATTACGTTTAAGATTTCATTGTAAAAACATTGGTTAATTTTTAATTGCTTTCATTAAAAGACTTCATAGCTCGTGCAAATACTAATTGAAAAAATTGTTACCTGTGGCATTTGCATGAATTTCAGCTTTCACGTGAAAAGCAAGATGAAGCCGGACTACAAGACACTGCGCTTAACCGCAACATTGTCAGCAACAAATCAAAGCACAGATAGCAGAGTTCACACTGTTAATCAGGAATTCTTTGGGAATAATGTGAATGGTTTGGTTCCACAGGAATTGCCAACCTATTCAGTTTTCGTCGGTGACGGGGAATTCAACGATGTCAGTAACAACATAAGCGCTGGGAACATCAATCGTTAACATTTTGGCGTACAGTTATCTAAATGCATCGGAATGTTCGATTTTGCTGTTTCCAAAATATCCGAATTTAAGCACAGCAACTTGGAGTCTATTATCAGCATGGCTAATATTTTCGTTAATAGTAGGTCCGACTTTTCATTAAGTTTTTGCGGATGCCTCACTTTCTTCATTTTATCTATTTCACTTGCGAAATATTAACCAATTCAGCCGTTGATAGACGAACATGCGTGATTTGAAGAAGAAAAATGCTGATGTCATTGATGTTTCTAGTCGTCTGTTCTTTAAAGATGTTCTTTTGTGAATTTGACATTAGGCGGATATCTTGTTTTAGTTTTTGCCATCATTAGACAAGCATGACATAAAGTGTCTAAAGGTCATTACGGCGCTGAAAATAATTTTCTTAAGCAATTGAAAGAGTGTGACCTATTCAACCTCTACAATTATAATTCAATTACATTAGGCTAATTTCTTTTCTTTTTAAAACTCTCAACATCTCAAAGAAACATTTATGTATAGTGCCACTAAAGCTGTAACCTATTACACAACTTGTGTTAGAGGCTTTTAGTATTCAATCGAGAGAGGTTTTGATGTAAAATGATAGGAGACGGCAGCAAATAATCCACTTTAAGGTAATGTAACCTAAATGTTATTGCTAAACGGTAACATAATTATTGAACTATAATAATCAATGAACAGCATTTAAACGCAATTGTATTGCTGTTTTCAAGAGAAAGGTCGTGTTTTGTATATGATGAACACTACAATACTAACAATATTATTTTACTTAGACAGTTGATTAACTTAAACAAAGATTCGCCTAATTTGCTGTAGACGTTTCGTATGTTAACCACTATAATACGGGCGTGAGAGCCATACAATGAGGGAAAGGGAACGATCATGTGAGAAAATGAATCTAACACATCGAAGAATATTAACAGGACTGTGTAGGTCCTAAATCATCATGTTGGAGAGAGTAGGTACTAGGTAGGCGTTCGTCATGCTTTGGAAGAGTCAGTAGGTTTATTTCGTTTACAGGGCTTCTTAAGCTTACGAGGCGTATGTACATAGGACACCAGAATATGAATTGTTCCATGATTCATTAGTAATCGTAATCTCAACAATTCAACAACGCCCACAAAAGCAAAGCTCCAGCTTATTCACAGTGTAGTAGTCTTTGATATGATTGAAGGTGTGTCAGATTTTGTTTTAAATAACCGTAAACTATAGTCAAAAGTAAGATGATCTCTTTGCAAGTGAGGTGCAAATTAGCCACAGAAATGGTTCTAAAAAATTAATTCGTTTATCTTGGTTACTGCAGCGTTTTGAGATGGTCCCTGACCTGTGATGAATGAATATTCACATTTCGATATTTTCCAAGCAATTCTATTAAATGAGATCTGTGCGTTCTAGCATATCATTGCGCCAACAACTTAGCTTTGTGTACATGTATAACATAGTGATAGTCTTTGGTTACTGTCTGCTGTTGTTCCTGAAATGATATATTTATTGGCAGTAGCCCAAACGTTACAATTCAAACGACATAAGGGTGATTTACACAGATTATTCAGACTGAAATCATCCGATAGGTTGCTTTTAAACTAGTTGTGAATTTAAAATTTAAAATTTAATGGTTGAACAGTGTAAATCTTCGGTAATCGCAATGAAATCTTTCCGGAATCAGTTGATGCCTGCTGTGACATTGTGGCTGCTGTGGTTTTCGGACATTTCGATTGGTGAAGAAATACGAGAAGAACCAGAAGGTGAGCTTAGTTATCATATTGATATGCTTATCTAACAGTTCTAATGTCTCAGTCAGTCTGTCACATAGATTTTTTAAATAGAAGAACATGATCCAAATAGCATAGACTATAATACTCACAAAAGATGGATTTTTTTATTTCTAGGTACATGAAAGCGCATCGGTTTGGTTCATGAAGAAAGTAGCAACTAATGACCAATTCACTTTGAAATTTTTACGATAGGCCCCTAGGCCCCCTACAACATAAAGACGCATCTACTAAAATTCAGTTGCTACTGTCTTGCATAAAAATTTGATTTGATCGAATGTAAAATGTGATGACATAGGGAATACAATATAGGATTTCCTGTGTCTTGTCTCAATTTACGATTGCTCGTCAACCAGTCACCTACGTGATGTGGCGGATCCAACTCTCAGCGGGACCCGGATGAATTTAACGCAACCTATTTAAATGCTTCTTTGAGCTGTATTAAGCCAACATAAGAATAGTCACAATTATATGGCATAAGTATGACACAGTTATAATTCAACTGTAGGCTTATCAGATGAAACAATTTACCCTTTTGTACTTTTAAATCTAGTGCATTGAGGATTAAGGCAATAACCATCCAAGTAATTTGAATATAGTTGAACTTAATTTTAAAAATTAAACAGACATTGAATTCAAACCAACTCTTGTATTGAGGGTTAAATACAACTACGATGTATATCTTGATTTTAAATTTCAGATGCCAGAGAAGACTTCTGTCTCTCGGAGAATTTTCAACCTCGCTGTGGAAAAAACGAAATTATTCTGATGAAAACCGCCACTTACGGACGCATGCGCATTGGCCGATGCATCACAGCTGCAGAAATTGATAATCTCCGATCCCATCATCTTGGATGTTCGGAGAATATCTTACCATTCTTTGATCGAAAGTGTTCTGGAAAGAGTAATTGCGATATCAATCACAACGAAATCTCCGCTGAGAACATTAACCCATGTCCTCTTGGTTTGAATATTTATCTTGAAGTCAGCTATACTTGCATCAGTAGTAAGTAAATCTATTTTAACTTAGGGCCTACAGAATCACCTTATTGTGATAATAATTATAACGAAATGGATGGTATCGTCAGTAGCAAGCCATTCTTTGGAGGCTTTAAATAACTGTCTACTGTTATCGTAATCTCAAACTTCGAAAGCTCCATTTTAAATCCAAGCGTCAGTAAATTCACGAGAGCTGAGTCACATTAAAGGGTTGTCCAAAGAGTTGCACGAGTCCGAGGTAGGTACATGTAAAATGGCCAGTTTCAAGAGGAAGCAGAGTAGCTGTTGAGGTGCGTGCTGTTTTTGGTTGAGAATTGGAGGATGGATGATCAAGTGAGTCTGGGCAAGATTTCTTGATAAGGTGAGACTAATGCTTCGAGACAAAATTCCGCGTGGTGATGGATAGTGGAGCCTGAAATTGTTAGTGGTTGGTGATAGGCAATGATGGTGGAGGAGCCGCAAAAAGTGCGGAATTCAGGAGTCAAATCATTCCAGAGACGTGGTTCCGGTGTTCGATATGACTCTTAGTGCTTATGTTAATACTCGAAATTACGTCTCAAGTGCATTTCAAACTTCGTAAAATTTAGCAGGATGACCGCACCAGGCACGTGGACCAACGACCAGAAAGAGATGGTTTTAATTGACAGGACATATATCATTTTGAACAGCAAATTTGTTAACTGGAAGTAATTATCATAAGCGAACAATGTTTTTGACTATGCAACAATTTGTATTTGCTACTTTATATTTGAACATTGATGTCGTAATAGGCTATCACAACTTTTTTCTAAACGAACTGCTACTGAGGGTATGTTTTCTTTGTATGAAATATGGAATGCCTCATGAAAGTGTAAGAATTTGCTTATTGGCTAACTGTATAAATAAAAAATTGAATAATCTAGTTTTCATGATCGATGCAATGTAAGACTATTGTCTACATACGTTTCTCAAACTGCACATGCAGTTAAAATATTGAGCTGTTAATTATTCTCTATGGAATATCATTGGCAAATACCGTGCCTTAAACTGATAGCTTTCGTTGGTTGTCAGTAAATGGAGTTTCAATCGCAAATTCATTATAGACGCAATCAAAGGTTATTGTAATACATTGCCATAAACGTACATGTAGGTGCATATATCTGAAGTTGTAGACGAAAAACGATCCTGTGTTGTTGAAGCGACTGCTAATCCAATCCATATAATCAGTTCAACGTCATGCGGATCAAACTCTCAGCCGTGGATCATAGAAGCTCCAGTTGGACAAAAACTTACCATCGGTCTAATCGATTTCACTGCATCAGATTCGAGTAGAGCTCAACAGAATGGTGGAAGGCAGTCTTGTCGCAACCGAGGTTTTATTGTGGATAAAGCAGGCAAAACAAATGTTTCAATTTGTGCTGGTGGCGCTGAGAGGGAAAAGAAACTGTATTCATCAGCAGGAAATTTGTTGCATATATTTCTCACTGATGAAGATAAGAGAGAAAGTAATGAAAACAAACCACAATTCATACTTATGTTACAAGGTTAGCAAATTATTTACAAATGGATTTGTTTATTACATAACTTAAACATCATCGTGCGAAATTATCTTATGGTCATGTTTTTCACGCACATGTTTCGGATTGCCTTAAAAGCTAGACTATCAAGGACGGTAGGCTATACTTAATAACACGGTGGTCCAAAATTCAGGCACCCAATGAAGAAATTGAAAAGGCTGAAATCTACACATTTCCAAGGTTAAATATTGCATGGAAGATATGTAGGCCTAGCTTTTTTGAGTGTACACTACCTAACTATCATTTACCCACAATCGTAATGCAAAACTTGCCTAGTCCAAATTTAAACTCACACTCTTCCGCGCTAATGAGCAACACAGGCATTTTTTGAGTAATTTATTTTAGTCAGTTTATTATGATGTCGTTTATTACACTTTTAATTATGCATAGAGCAACAACCTTCAATGTTCGCCTCAGGTTAGATCGCATTAAAATAAAGTTATTGAGAACCATGGAGAAAAGAAATCCCGGTTGTAATTGGAATGACCTGCAAGACATAATGACAATAAATGTACAATTCCCATAGCTCTAAGTTTAGCTGACGTCAGGAAGAAGAAATAGTTTATACTCCTAGGTTTCTACTCATATTCATGGGACACGTGTGTCGTTGATTTTGCCATTTGTCAATTTGTCCACTATTTCTGAATGCAGAATTTGCTCAGTAATCTCCAGCATGTTGGAATTTAATGGCACCACATAATTTTAATAAAAAATTTAGATGGCGCCACTTGATAAAGGCGCTCACGGCTGAACATTATTTATAGCTGAAACGAAGAGCAGGAAAGTCTTCAGGCGCCTCCGGAAGGCAACAGGGGGAGGCAAGAGTAGCTCCACCAGAAGAGGAAGGGGATGCTGTTCTAGCTGGTGGGAACCGCTCGGGCGAGGCTCCTGGATTGGGCTGTGGCAGGGCACATGCGGGGAACCACAAGCAGTTCAGCAGTTCGCGGGCAGAGGAACGAAGGGAAACCCGGTGCAGAATAGATTAGACCCTAGACAGAGGTTCAGAAGGAAAGATTCCTAATATGCTCTCAATTCTCGTATCTACCGACCTACGTAGGCCGTACTTCGTCTAAGACCATCATTGTCATTGTGGATGCTGGAATCACCTCAACGCTTAATCAATGGTGGCGTTTCAACCTACTGATTGAGTCAGTGATGGACAAGTTACCTGTTCCTAAGTACATGTAGGCTACCTAGTATCTACATGCCAAAGTGAGTTTTCTCTTTGTAGCTGTGGGCTGTTCTAACATCATTCCTCCTGTTGATGGATATGCAAAAAGAAACGGAGACGCCATTATGATTGGTTGCTATGCGAGTCGCAAAACGTGGCATCTTAACTGTGAAGATGGAAAATGGGTCGGTGTCATTGGAAACTGCTCACAAGGTGAGATTTCATAAAGGATGCCACACTTCTTTCTTACCTCGGTTTACTCTGACGTCAAACTTCGCTGTCCAACTTTGTAGGCCCTATGGAAAATATTTCGTATTGTAATGCATCACGCTGTAGTGTTATTTTCACTTCTTATTAACTCAAACAATCAACTCAATAACTCGATGAAAACGAGGACTATTACAACGACAACGTCAAATCTACATATACTTTTAACGACAACCATCTTGACTCAGATTGTACACGTCAACATCTCTCAAATTACCCGCTAACAGTCACTCGTTGACTATAAAACTATAGACATAGAAAATCAATTCGCCGCCTCATAAATTAAATGCTCTCAAAGTTTGTCTGGTTTTATCGATATTCAAATATGGGCCTACACGCGAATCACAGGCTATAGCCTAGTTTATACACTGTCAAATGATACGTTCCGAACGAAGGACATTCGTTTTGCACGCAAATTGTCTCCCTGTCCTAAATAGAAACCGAGGATTGTACTATATAAATTTCCAACTACATATAAATTAGCGCATGCAAATGTGAAATAACTTCATTAAATTGATTTAAAATTGTGTGATTTACGATTTATTGTTTTATTCTGTGAATGTCAGTGTACTAAACATATCACAATTTGGGACCACACTACATGTAACTTAGCACTAGAGGTTCATTATTTCAATGACGATTGCAATGTTTGTATATGCCATTTGGAATGCAATGCTCTTGAATATTTGTGATTATTAAACTTAATGATATGCAATGAACTTATGCTACAAAAGTGTTTTCAGGATATCATGTAATGTTATATCTATGAATGCCTGACAGATCAGTCAATCTACGACATGAACTCTTCACCCTATCTTTTTCTGCTTTACGCGAGTGCTTGAAGACTATTCTGGTCGATCGTGGTTTAATAGTGTTAAGTAGGAAGCGCACCTGACGAGTCTTTCTCGAATGGCGCTATATAAGTTTACAATTGCAATTCGAATATATCTTGACCAAAGTCAGCAATGCGTCCATGTAATGCGAGATTGTTTCAGGATGCGGCATTGTAGCCTACATGAGAAGGTGAAGAATTGCCACCAACAGCAGAGCCCATACATCTAATTGATTGCATCATTCTGCAGCAGTGGAAACATAATAATTGTAGCAAATGCAATGCGTCTTATACTCTATAATAAGAAATCGGTTAAATGTTTCGATCATATAATATTCTTTCATATTCAGTTATTTTTGACATTTATATCTACCAATGGAGCGACCCATTTAAAGACTAAGCGTATATTGGTAAAATGTGGATTAATGAAGCACTGAATCACACATTATCATTGATTCGATTAAAATTCAAGGCGGTTGAACTATCAATATTTTGTGTCTTCGTATATTGTGTTGAAAATTATTGCAGGTGCACATGTATTGGAGGTGGTCGAAGAATCGGAACCAATAACAACTCATTTAAACAATGAACAAGGTGAATATAACATATCTGTTGCAGTTTTCAATGAAAATAAACTAAAATATAAATTGCTCGCTAATAGACTTTGATGAAGTGTATTGAGTAGTCTCCAGAGGCATATTGGATTGGAGGAATTTAGGTGGATGGATGAATGGGTAGTATTTTTCTCTGTTACAGTATCAGCGATGAGTTTATGTAATCTCTCGCTTTGTGGGTAATCTGAGAGTAGCGAGATAGTTTGCTGTAGATGTGAAGTTAGTTGTACGAGTGTAGATGTGTCCAATGTACTTACGACAGGTTATAGAAACTTGCAGATGAGGATAATTGGTTAATGGCATGTAAGCTGTGTCTGGTAACGAATGGTGCATGAATGTGGTGGAGGTCGTAAGAACAAGATGCGAGTTAAAATATCACGGATGAAGGCCTGCGAATATATGGAACCGGTGAGATAAAATGAGTGATTATGTTGAGATGGGAGAGTAAATGTTATCATTGCTCACTTTGCTGAACGGATGATAAATTACTTTGTCAATATCTGATTAGTTGAAAAGGATGTCACAGCCTATTTTAAGCGCAAATACTCGGAAAACTTATGACAATCCACGTTATGTCACTATAGTTCCAGGCACTAATGAACTCTTAGCTAGACAAGATCTTACTGCACGTGCTACGGGCAGCATAAGTCGCCAATAACACGTCAATTCTGTGCCAGTTCATTTCGTTTTTGCGCAGCGTCAAAGCTTTGTGATTGATGCTTGCAGTTTGTTTGCACTGCAAGGTCTGCAACACAGGGTGTTAATTGTTTCTTATCGCGTACAATCTTTTGAGAACTGCTCTAAAAAACACTATATGAATATGCAGTTCTAAATGTCTTTCATTTTTCAGTTCTGGCGTTTGTCGCCATCGGTGGATTCACCTTCGCAATTTGTCTAGCCATCGTTTGTCTTGGCGTTGTATGCATGCGACGGTAAGAACGTACTTTATACGACCATCTGCTTTTGAGTAATGTGGGTACGAAAACACCGTTAGCCAGATACATACGTTTACGATAACATTATAATACAGCAGCTAACTTTCAATACTTTTCATTGGGAAGCTTCATAACACGTGCATTAGTATTTTGAAAATTATTACATGCAGAACTTGTATAATTTCAGTTTTCACGTGAAAAGCAAGATGACGCCGGACTACAAGACACTTCGCTTAAATGCAACTTTATCAGCAACAAATCAAAGCACAGATAGCAGAGTTCGCAGTGTTGCTCAGGAATATTCTGGAAATAATGTGAATGGTTTGGTTCCACAAGAATTGCCAGCGTATTCAGTCTTCGTCGGTGACGGGGAATTCAACGATGTCACTAACAACATAAGCGTTGATAACAACCATCGTTAACATTCTGGCGTAGAGTTCTCCCAATGTTTCAGAATATTCGATTTTAATGTTTCCAAAAAACATCCGCATCTAAGCACAGCAACTTGGAGTCTATTATCAGCGTGGCTCGTAACTTTCGGTAGTTGAAGGCCCGACTTTTTAATTACGATGTAGAGAATGCTTCACTTTCTGCATTATTTTCTCTTTCACTTGCGTTATATTAACAAATTCAGCGTTGAAAAGACGAAAATGTGTGATTTGAAAAGAAAATTGCTGATGTCATTGATGTTTCTAGTCATCTGTTCTTTAAAAATGTACTTTGTGATTTTGACATCAGGCAGATAATGTTATCTTCCTCAAGTTCCAGCCATCACCATATAAGACAAGTAGAGAGTGCCTAGTGCCTACGTGTAATGAAGTGCCGAAAATTGGCTTAAACGCTTTTAACACTTACTTAGCACTGGACAAACAACCCAAGTCTCAAAACATTCAAGCATTTTACAATGAAATAACTGGCCTCCTATATAGGCGTAATTCATGTTTTATCATTTTAAATATTTGGCCTACGACCGGTTTCCGTTTATGTTCATTACTTACTTACTTAATGCGTTCATTCTGGGATGTGTCTGGTTAGTAGTCTTCGTCAAATTAATCGATTAATCGAGTTTTACTAATCGATTAGTCGAGGGTCAAAATAAAACTCGATTAATCGATTACTCGACTACGAATCGATTAATCACGATTAATCGATTAGGCGCCTACAAATTGATTGATCGATTAACCTCGATTGCTCGATTAGACGATTGTTCAATTAGTCGACCTACGCTTAGCTCGATTGTTCTGTGAGGCAGAGCTGTAACACTTTGTGCTTCGGAGCTGCTGTATCGCACGCGTCCACATAATAGCGATTATCATTACATATAGTGGAACTACCTCTGAATATATACAGGCCAGTTGCGATATGGGCAATTGAATCGTCTTGACGCAGGCCAACAGCGACAGTGCTAGGCTGCTAGCAGGGTATTATGTGGGACGTAACGTGGGTGGCAATAGAGCCACCTGTGTTGCACAGCCACTTATAGCCTTACAGGCGCCCTTCTAACTAAGTCTGAGGCGCTCGTACCTTGCGAAGTTGCGGCCATCCGAAAGAGGGCTTGGGCCAGGAAGGGCATCCGGTTATAAAAGCGTGGGGTTTCTGCGGCCGACAGTCTGGCCTAATAACACACCGAAAAATGACTTCTGCGTCCGAAAGATCTTCGTATACATGTATGTCTAAAAACGACACTAACCCTAAAAATAGTCCTAAACGACCCTCACCACGCCTAACCTGACCCAAAACCATCCTCACGGTGCTTAATCTGACCGTAACCTACCCTCACGACGCATATTACAAATTTTAGGTGTTTTAGCAGTGCGCATGCGCCAATGGTTGTGCACGCGTAGTCGTAAATTTCGTATGGATTCGAACGTAGATGTAGATTTTCGTGTATTTTCGGTCGAAGTTTCGGTCGCAGAAGATTTATCCGTTATAAAAGCATTTGCTCCAAACTGTTCAATGGAACAATGACAATTATGATTATAATGAAAGCGCAAAAGGTCACACTCACACGACATGTTTAATTGTGTCTAGGCGCCTACACTTTATTTGCAAAGAAACTGCATTGAAACATATTAAAAGGCGCCTATGTCTCAAACACCGGGTGCGTGCCTGCATGTCATTATCAGGTACGCACGTACAGTAAGCTTACGCAGAAGTTAAATAAAACTGTTGGGAGTCATGTTAAACATCTAATTTGAAAATAGTATTGAAACATGGACAAACAATTATTATGTCATACGCGTTAAAAATAAGATTTCCATGATTTATGCGGGCTACCGTAATTCAGCATTTACTGAGGAACACAGTCAATAGTTGTGATATTACTAATCGAGCTAATTGAACAATCGATTAGTAGGCGATTAATCGATTAGTCACCAACTAATCGATTAATCGAACTAATCGATTAATTTACGCCTATTATAAGTCACTAATCGCCTAAGCCTACTGGTTCGGTATCAGCGCTCTATTTGAGCACATTTGGGGAGGCAATATTGTTTACTTTAGGGGCATGTATTCTTCACATTTACCCTTTACTAATTTCATCAGTAAAATGATCAGTTCAATATCAACCACTGACGTTTGCAATTAGATCTAAAATTTGATGCAAAACTGGTGAAACTGTTCAAAATATACAACCACAACAAACCGATATCCACAAATTATAGCCACGCCCACAATGACTAAGATGTATGCGCCATTCGAATTTCACGCCATTTCCGAGGATAGCCTAAGCTTAGATAATACATGTACAATGTAGGCCTACAGTAATAAAAGTGGGAATAATGTTTCCCATGGCCCTATACTTAACCGATATAGTGAGAAACTAATTCCTGGTGTCCGTGAAAGGGTTAACTTAATTAAACAGATTGAATTAGGTGATTAAGACGGTGTAGGGCCTAAATATCACCGTGTTAAAGGAAGAAGTCAAGACGATCACCATACTTCTGAAGCCTTCATCACAAGGCAATTCGATTAGCCTCCTCTTTGAAGTTCATGTATTGCATAGGTCATAATAGCATGAATTGTTCCTTGATTCACATGTAGTCATTGATATGGTTTGAAGTGAATTAAATCTTCCTAAAAAGATTTTGAATTTGACCAAAGGCTTATTTGCAATTAAGCGACGTACAAATTAGCCACAAAAATCACGTTGATAGTTTAATAAAAACAATTCGTTTATCAAGATCATTACAGGGCTTTGAGATGGTCCCTGACCTGGGATAGATGAATATTCACATTCAATTATTTATATTCAACGATATTTATACATTCTAGCATATCATTGAGCCAACAACTTTGCTTTAGCTACATGTAACCTACATTATAATACAGTAATAGGCAAGTGTGGATTCGTTGTAATTAAGCCTACTCTCTACATCTGGTTCTGAAATGGTGCATTTATTGACAGAATAGGCCCAATTGTAGCCATTTGAACAACATATGGTTGATTAACGCAGATTGTTCAGACTGGAATCATCCAACAGATTGTTTTCAAATTAGTTGTAAGTTACAACTATAAAAGGTGGAACAGTGTAAATATCTTCGTTAATCGCATTACAACCCAGGATGAATCACTTAATGCCTGCCGTCGCGTTGTGGCTGTTGTGGTACTCAGACATTTCGCTTGGCGAAGAAATGCGAGAAGAAGCAGAAGGTGAGACCAAAGTCTATAATTGTCGTTTAAGGACATCGATAGATAGCCACCACCAGCACGTTATAGGATCCTGTGTGTGGTCTGGATCGTCTTTACTTTGTACATTGTAATTATGATATTGATTGGTTCTGAGAGTCCGAACCCTGAATAACACTAAAGTTGGTTTTGATGGTCTGTGTCGGTGAGTTGACGCCGTTGAATGTCCAGGAAGGTCTCGGTCCAAAGCAAATGTGAGTCTAATACATGTATGCATCCTTCTTAGTTGCGCAAACAGGTGTAAATGCCTTTAAAAAATCCAAGGTAATGAGAGGAACGTACCGAGTAGATCCATAAGATTGACAGACCTGTGAGGCATATAATGCGGGTAGGCCCATCGCTATTAACACGTTTACACGCTCTACCCTTTCGGCGCAGGTTGACCCAGAGACTCTGAACATTTCGGAGATATGCGTATCTTTATTGCTGAGGTATCTCGTCTCCTCTTTCACAGCTTTCACCTGCATTGACATGGAAATGCATTGATGTCAGAAAAAAGTTCAATTTCTTTAACGCATTTGCTAATGCTTTATTTCTTGTTAGTCGCAAAAAACAATTACTCGTCATTTAGAAACATCATTGACTGGCTGCATTTTGGGTTAGATGAAGGAATTCTGTGTTTTATCTCAAGTCAACTTGGTCGGCGATACTTTCGCTCTGCTGCCCTGTAGATATATGTGAGCGTTTTAAGCGTATGCAATACATTACCATGTTTAATGATGTTACATTTCAGTTATCCGAGAAGACTTCTGCCTGTCAGAAACCTTTCAACCTCGGTGTTTGAAAAACGAAATTATTCTGATGAAAAGTGCCACATATGGACGCATGCGCATTGGCCGATGTATCACAGCTGAAGAAATCGATAATCTCCGATCACATCATCTTGGATGTTCGGAGAATCTACTGTCGTTGTTTGACCAAAAATGTTCTGGAAAGACTGATTGCGAAGTTCGCATTATCGACATCTCAGCTGAGAGCAAAAATCCCTGTCCTCGTAATCTGAATGTTTATCTCGAGGTCAGCTACGACTGCATCAGTAGTAAGTAAATGATCACTGTGTCTAAATCGAGAATTGTCTTACACTTTTTCTTTCAGCTTATGTGGTCTATGCCCAGCTAGTTGCAGGCATCATACACGTTCCTGTGTTGCTGATACAACGACGAATCCAATCGATATTACCAGCGAGATGAAGAACTAGCAGCAGCCGACTATTGAAGCGAGTTTGCAGACAGACATCGTCAGTAACCGAACTATTTCAATGTTACGGAAGTGTCAATCATTCAAAATAATTCTATACGATCCATAATTTGCAATTGTATGCTTTATATTTGAAAATCACTGGCAACTGTTGCAATTAAGTCTGAATATCCTATAGTTATTTTACAAGTGGACGAAATTTCTTAAGTTGCAGACGAACGACGATCCTGTGCTGTTGAAGCAACTGCTAATCCAATCCATATAATCAGTTCTACGTCATGTGGAACAAACTCTCACCCGTGGATCATAGAAGCTCCAGTTGGACAAAAACTTACCATCGGACTAATCGAATTCACTGCATCAGATTCAAGTAGAATTCAAGTCAATGGAAGGCAGTCTTGTCGCAACCGAGGTTCCATTGTTGATAAAGCAGGCAAAACAAATGTGTCCATTTGTGCTGGTGGCGCTGAGAGGGAGAAGAGATTATATTCATCAACAGGAAATTCGTTACAAATTTTACTCACTCATGCAGATCCGAGAGAAAATAATGGAAATGATGGGCAATTCTTACTAAGACTGCAAGGTTTGCATATTATTTGCTGATAATTTGGTTTTGGTATGAGTTTAACTCAAAATTAGTAATAAAAAGCTCTTAATATTTATAATTTCATCTCTATTATATTAGATCAATTTTTCAATCGCCATTCGCCATTAATACTTTGAAGTCATGGTTCTTTTGCACCTTATGTAAATAGTTTTATAATCTGACTGTCTGCGACCCTATTTAAGAGATATTTGAGCAATAGTGGACTATTCGAGATAGACAAAATATGCTTGTACAATAAGTGTGGGACTATAACGAACCTATATTCAAACACATGATGGCAATAGGCCTGCGTGGACATGGATCAATCAGCCTCTTTAAGAAAATATGATTGTCATTTGCTGTTATCGATTCATCTGAAATATTGACGACATTATTCACTTCAAAGGCAGTCCACGCAACGAGAATGACCCATAGATATAGGCACCGATGGACAGTTTCTGACAGCGATCTATAGAAGATAATGCGATTATATTATATTGGTTAACATGCTAAAGTAAACCTTACTTTTAGCTGTGGGCTGTTCTAACATCATTCCTCCTGTTGATGGATACGCGAAAAGAAACGGAGACGCCATTATGATTGGTTGTTATGCGAGTAGAAAAACTTGGCATCTTAACTGTGAAGATGGAAAATGGGTCGGTGTCATTGGAAACTGCTCACAAGGTGAGATTTTATGCAAGGCAGTTACACGAAATGCGCTGCTTACTCTGTATTGTGAGTAGGAAATCTATAATACGTATTGCCATTTTCATATTTGGCCAATTTGTTTCTTTGTATGAATAAATGATGCATTCGAATGCGAGATTGTATTATGCTTAGTAATGTTGTGCTATTAAAAGGGAAAATATTCTTTCCATCATGGCGTAATATTACATCACCATGTAGGCATAGAGGCTAGGGAGCACGATGAACTGCCTATCACACGTTTCACTTTTGGTCTCATGCTGCGCATGCGCAGTGATTACCTCTTATGGATGTTGCGTTCTTTCATTTTTGACGCAATTGATCAAAATGAAATAAATGAATATGAGTCTATGGATAATTCGTGTAACTGGAGCATTGGGAGCATTGTAATTGATTGCAGGCCCGTCGGTGCTGGATCAAGCTACTGTGCCAACGACAGAACCAAAAGCCAGCAATGAACAAGGTAACAGACATCGTACATTTGTGACATTTTCAATTGCATATAATTTTAGAGATGCATTTCGTATTCGGAAGCACCCTTGACAAAACCCCGCCATAGGTGAACAATCTTAGGCTTGAGAAGGCGTTGTACCACAGGTCGAGGATTCCAGATTGCTGGAACGAATAGAGCAGAGTGTTGCATAATAAAAGTCCGCGAACGCACGGCAAGTTTGGTCATTTTTCTCTCAGATTTACAGCTAAGATTACAACAACATGTTCCTGGAGTGGAGTAAACTGCAGCAGATAAAATTAGCAGATTAAATCACGGTTTCACCTAAATTTAATTGCAGCGGGTTCTGCGTTTGGACGCGCCTCACTGGTCGTATCCCAAAGTTCGGTCATGTCACCGAATATATGCGGGGTGAATGCATTGGCTCCCTATTTCACAGGCGCTATATAAATGTTTGACATAAATGAATGAATAATGATTAATATTTGCCTGCATATTTTTCAGTTTTAATCTTTTTCGTCATTGGTGGATTCTCACTGGCGGTGTGCCTAGCAATTATCTGTCTGGGAATTGTATGCTTGCGAAGGTACGCACTCTTCAATATTTAGCGTGATAAAATGATGTCATATCCTTATAACAATAGATTTGACATAGGCCTACATTACGTAGAGTCGTAGACATCCATTGACAAAGTCAATCCACAGTGCTTCACTAGGCATGAAGCCAGCTCTTCGCAATTTAAATACATCTGATTCAACTCTTATTAGTAAGCCTAAGCATCGTGTGTGAAATTATATCGACCATTGCTCTGCCATTATTCATCTGCCGATTCACAAGAATGTCCAATAGCAGTTTGATCCGTAAACAACATACATCCCAAGCGTGGGTTCTGATAGCTATGCAACACCTTATCCGGTCCTTTTATCTAAAATCAAAGTGCTTCCGTTTAATAGTATTTACCTGTCGAGCAAAGCAACACGAAGTTAATTTGGTTATCTGGGTTATTGGTTTGAATGTTATGGTCCTAAATGTAGGACCACACATCAGTTCAATATACATGTACCAGCGACTTTATTGTTGACGGAGATGAGCAAAAGAGAGCGGTTTCCTTTCTACATAAATGTTGTGATTTTATGAAATAATAATTTCTTATTCTTGTCCCATCGAAAGTAATTGAACTGGCGGCATATAACCAGATCTATTATTGAATGGTCATCTGGATAATAATGATAAAGACATTGAAAACGTTGGCTGTTACTGTAGTCAAACACTTCAGAACATTTCCCAAAATGTTAATTAGCTTAAACCTGTTAATGTACGGAATAAACTATTTTCCTAATATGAGAATTCATGTAAGCGTTTCAATTATAGACAGTTGCTACAGAATTTAGAAAATTATTCCTAATATGAAAATCATAGGCTTAGGCTTACTTGCAACAAGTTTTCTTGAAAAGTCTAATTAACACTGACATTGTATGTATCTATGCAAATTCCAGATTTCGCGTGAAGGGTAATGTGAAACAAGAACACAAATCGTTTGACTACAACTTCAGTTCGACTAGAAGTCAACCAGGCGACCTAACAGCTACCCACAATTTAGTGTCTCAAGCAATCACTGGAGGCGGTGCGAATGGAATGAATTCACAACATATGCCCACTTATTCAGTCTTTGTCGAGGACAAGGAACTTAACGACGACGTCCATAATTCAGCCTCTTAATTATTCGTCGAAAATGCGATTCATAATTACGTCCGCAGTGACGAAAGATTTGCCTGTGTCTACATATTTGCGAGGTGCCCTTGTAGCAGTATGGCCGCGTTACGGCCCCATATAAATTGTCGTTATTATTATTATAGGTTACATGACTAGAGTTGCCTATTCTGGATGCTTTCATATAGACCATAACCGCTGTTGGTACTTTCAGCAGATTTCAAAACGCGTTTATTATGCACGTAACCTAGCTACGTGTGCATGCGTCTGCGGGTAGGTGTGCATGCGTGTACAAATGTAGTTGTATCGTATTGGTTTTGAAAATGTGTAAGGCGCCTCTTACAGTATGGCCCATTCAGCGTTAAAGCCTCGAGGGAATAAAGCTTCTGGAAGCAACTGGCAGATGAGTGAGAACTCCGGCATCGGGGAAAGATCATTCCGAGAAGAAGAACCCACAATAGCAAAGGCTAGCAAAGGCTTAGCCATTGTCTTCAAAGGTTTGATCCTTTCCCGATGGTCAAATATAAGCACAGTCAAGAGATCGTTAATGACTAAGAGGAGCAGCAGAGGTTAGCGCCCACATCAGATCAAAAAGGTACTTGGGGGTTTGTCCTTTCTGGAGATCTTGCGCTGGATCCGAGAAATAACGGGTAACCATTACAGTCTATTGCAATGGTGAAAGAAACGAGGAAAGCGAGCAGTGAGCCTAACTGCCGAGTTCAGGACCAACTGCAGGGAAGATAGTGTCGTACCTTTGGAGAAACAGCTAGTGGGAATTAGAGTAATCAATGCGACAGCAGACAAAAGCTTGAACAATGGTTGTAAAACAAATGAGGAGACAGGTCTTGGTCTGACTGTACATGTACGTATACGTATGAGAAGTATTTAGTGAGAACTCGTCAGGTCAGAAGATGGTCAGAAAACGTTAAATTGCTGTCCATGGTGACATCCAGATCACGGTCGTTGGACGAGAAAGTAAGAAGTTTCTTCAGAAGTAAACGTTTTTTTTAGTGTTCTTAGTAGGGAAGTAAAATGAATGGATAGCATATTTTGGTCATGCTTTTTTATTGTTTCTCTTTATTTATACTGAGTTTCAATTCCTTTTTATCTGTATTCTGCAATCTTGTTCATACGCCGGCTATCATTGAGGATTCCGAATCCGAGTAAAAGGGTTTCACAATGTTCATGTCTTGGTATTCTGTAGAGTAACGCACAACATTATCGAAAGTTCATAGCGCACAAACAAGTTGTTAGCAAAGTTTGCGATCAATTTTCCTCAAACTTGTAAATAGTGCTGTGTCATCAATAAATCAATTTGATTAATACATGTAACTGATTATTAACAATTTTCGTTTTAATTTAATCTGAGAAACCACAAAATTATCGAAAATTTAGTTTTAACGAATAATGACAAGTAATTACAGGAATCAAATTTAATAGTCGGTAACCATGCAAGGTGCCCATTATGTTATACATTTGATTTCACCAAGGACGACGCCGAGCGAGAATAGGACTGATGATGATGATGACGACGATGATGATGACGGAAATGATGACCATGACGATAATGATGATAATGAGAGGTAGGAGGAGGAGAAATAGGAGGAGAAGCAGGAGGAGGAAACGTCTGCGAACTAAATAGACCTACACGTGAACAGAACCCAAATGATCTGTTAAAAAATTTCACAATTTCTACGAATTTTATGAACTATACGCGAAATTGCTCCGCAATGCGCTGAGGTGCTTACAATTGCAACCATTTAACGGAATGACCACAAGTTAGCGTATTATCATCACTGAATATGCTGCATGATGAAGTGCTTGGACATAATTGGTAGTACGCTGCATAACTTTGCTTAAACGTTTCACCTATTTATTTGGTTTTGAGATGATCCCTGACCCAATAAGATTTATACATCAGTCATAGTCAACGAATCTCTACGCGAGTCAGGGCGATTTAATAAGCATATCTGCTGAGGCAATGCATATGCAGCGTATTTCACCGCAACTGTCTGACTATTATAGTTTGAGACACATATTCAGATCTATACCATTTCAGTGTTGGCTTTATAGGGAGATACATTCGCATCCTAAACGGTCTCTTGTTCAATTCAAAATTCATTGGTTGTCTTTCTTTCAAGCCTGAAGAACTTCAGTTTGATGATCATTGCATTGTTGTGGCTTTTGGTGAGTTCAGGTTCAGTCTTAGGCCTATCTCTGCCTGGGGAGAGAACTGACGATAGAGGTAAGCCTACCTTTAAATCATTAGCAATTTTAGTTCATCGTCGTTTTGTAAGCCTACAGGTTTATAATTATATAAGCCTGTAATTTTGTGTTATTGCATAGGTATTTGTAGGTCTATGCTTCTTTATAGCATAATTGGCATTGTTGTTGGGAGGGGAAGTGTTGGCGAAACTCGTCCTAGTCGCGCATGAAACCAGAAGAATAATTATTATATTACGAATTTGATTCGAATAATGGCTTACCAAAGCATTGCAAGACATGATAAGAAAGAGAACATACAGGTAATTGGCAAAACGAAAACGAATAAACAGCAGCATTGATGAATATTTTGACTATTTAAAATCTGAATTGTTCTAAAACTAGTGTATGCTATTTGTATCGTAAAATTATTTAATAATTGCTTAAGTCTCTCTATGACATTATTACATAGAAATCTGTGCAAGCCTAAAATATTAACGTTGTACAGTGAGAGATTATTGTCAATCGGAAACGTTTCAACCTCAATGTCCGAAGAATGAGGTGATCCTGATGAAAAGCGCCACCTATGGACGAATGCGCATTGGTCGATGTATTACGGCCGAAGAAGTCGCTGCTCAGCGGTCGTTGGCTGGAGGTGACGATCCTCGTATTCTCGGATGTTCAACCGATGTTCTGCCATTTCTCGATCGTAAATGTTCCGGAAAGAATGAATGTGAAATACGTGTTTTCGATATTGGAAACGACAATGCTAGACCTTGCCTTCATGGACTCAACGTATACCTTGAAACCAGTTACAGCTGCATCGCTGGTAAGTTGTGACAGATTCATATCCAAGTGTCCACTAATTTTCATACACAGTTCTTAAGGCATGACTGATAATGATGATGACGTCGCACAATTATTACAAGGCTATCAATCAATCAATGGAACTTGCCATGGCACCTCTTCAAGGAATCTACACTGAGACGCTCTCTTTCCAACCACTGATTAAGAACACATAATTAAGGGAAGAACCTTAAGGAGATTAATGGTCCCTAGCAGGGATGTGGTTTTGTGATCTCGGTCTTCTTCTCGTGGTGACCGTCTCGAGACCGGAAAACAGCGGTCTTGGCCTTGGTTACGAATGCATCGATCTTGGTCTTGGTCTTAAAGGAATAGTCTTGGGATTGGTCTCGGTCTTAAATTAGCGGTCTTGGTCATATGGCCTACATGTATGTGGTCGGCCACGTGTAGACACTGTTAACCTACAATTCCGAGAACCGTAGTTGTCTATGATTCTTGTTGTGTGTATTTCTAGGTCTTAATTTTAAATTGGTTCTGAGTATTATTATGCCATTATAGTTGTGCTTTAAAGGATTGATCAGTTGACCTTGAAGGTCAAGAAGCTCATTATATTGTAATTGGACATAACATTGGTTTAGTTGCAGATGAAGACCGCTCTTGTATCGTCACTGTTTCTCCACATCCAATCCACATCCTCACGTCCCGTTACTCTCTGGGACTTTGCGGAAGTGCATCAAAGCCGTGGATTGCAGAAGCTCCTCTGGGTCAGAAGATCAAGACCAGCCTTCTTGACTTTAGTGCATCATCCTCTCATAGCTACGACCAAAGACAAAGCCAATATAAGCAGTCATGTTATAGCTACGGCATAATCGTAGATAAGGTGGCAAAGAGAAACAAAACGATCTGTCGCATTGGAGAACAGAGAGAATTGGATATGTTCTTATCAACCGGAAATACTGTGGAGATATTATTCAATGCATCGGACGGGAAGGAGACGACGACGGACGCCGGACAAAACATCATACTTGCTCTTCAAGGTTAGATACGAGTGCACAGACATTCCAGGAAACTAGTGTCATTATTAATTTGTCTTAAATGTTCTTCACAATGTCTTTCTAGATATAGCCATGGCCTACAGTATTGCTGAGGACCTTTATGAGTGAAGTTCCCAAAAAACTGAATGCATGCATGCGCACAATACTCTCAGTCCATTATTCTGCCACCCCACTCTACTCTATCATCCAATAATCTCGCTAGAAACTCCACTAGACCTCGACTCCACTCTGGTCTTCCGAAATTTCTCATCCCAGACTATCTATCACCTTTCATGCTTAGACCATACACTCCAAAATAGAGTATTGCCTCTTGTAAAAGCAGCCGCTGCGCTTCCCATAAGTCCTCTGGCAATGGAAATTAGACCGTTATATACTAGATGTTTATGGACAGCTTCTCTGACGTGACGAAGCACTAACAAATTAGCAGGTGCATGACCTTTGATAGTGCTATAGAAATTTCGATAATATTATGTCTACGATTACGAACCATCGCATACTTGATGTTTCCAGCTGTTGGGTGTTCAGATGTCATCCCGCCTGAAGATGCGTGGTTGAAGAGGAAAGATGACGTCATTGTCATTGGTTGCTATTCCCATCGGCAGACGTGGCAATTGATCTGTAAGGAAAGAAGGTGGGAGGGAGCCATGGGAAACTGTTCTCAAGGTGAGGTCCTATCGTCGTTAGTTGTCAGAATGATTCGTGTGACCAAATGTCAGTAACGTCAACCAAATCTTTTTACCGTATATGAGCAAAACTGCTGTCATTTGCCCTCTTTGGCTGTATAGTACATCGCACTGCAATTTCTTTGATCCCTGCCTCATTATTGTTTTTCTTCGCTCTAAAAATCTGAGTAATCGTCTATTTTGTGCAAGTTTGTGTTTCCGTGCTGCAGACGATGTTGCAACGGAGAAGTCTCTATCTTTATTTGTAGCATATTTTAAAATTAATTCTTATCGTTTACTTTTGTTTTAGAAAGTATATTTTCCGGTGCCTGATAACTGCAATTATTTTGCATCTAATTATTGATATTTGCAGAGATAACGGTGCCTGATCAAATTGCACAACAGGAACCAGAGCTGTCAACAAACGGACAATGTGAGCGAAATTTATCACAAATTCTCAAAGCGATGTATATTTAGCAGAACTCAACATGAGATTTACAGATGTTCAGGAGAATTATGTGAAACATTTCATCCGTTATTTGTTCTTTATCCTCCTCGCCCCTCGTCTTCCATTTCATTCTCTCTGCTCTTCTGCCATCGTCTTCCTTCACATTCAGTTCTTGCCTTTTTCAAGTTTCTATTATAGTCTAGTGTGTTATGTAAGCGAACACTTGTTTGGCGTATCTTATGAGCCTCTGAGAGTATAAAACAATCGATAGATTGTCCAGTTAATACAATGATGTTAACGTTAATAATGCTCTTATAGAGCGGTCGACATGCACCGCCTTATGGAGAAATCAAGAAACATTGTTCGCTCTAAGTAATTGTAGTTGAATAATGGTCAAGGCACCAACCGACGACACAATCATTCATAATCAGGTGAAGTTTCTGAGGATCATAAGTCTGTCGCTCTTAATGATTTAAACTGAGTTATAGTCATGCCTCCTAGAAATAGACACAGTCTTACAAACATATGCATATATATAATTTTATATATATGTATATTATATATAAACGCAGAGAGACAGACAGAGACAATGTGCTCACATTAATGTACCGGTCCGCCTTCCTTCCTCTGCCACTTCTCTCCGACCGCTACGCTCTGTTGATCGTCATGATCTCTTTGTCCCGCGAGCGACGACTGCGATAAACCACAAGTCATTCCTTGTATATTATCCTGCTCTACGAAACCTACTTTTGAACGAACGTTATAGTGTAGTGAACCTACATGTAGCATTACATTCAATTTTGAAGATATACAATTTTTTTAAACTGACACTATGTAGCAACTAGGCCCTATACCTTAATTATACTGTAATTTGCGAAGATAGACTAAAGTTTCAAATTTCTATTGTTATTTTAGTATTGGCAATTGTCGCCATCTGCGGATTTACTGTGGCAATCTGTCTGTCCATCATGTGCGTGGGAGCTGTTTGCCTTCGAAGGTACGTCGTCTATGTTTTGCCAAAAGAGGAGCATTTCCTTTTTAGATCACCTCCTCCTAATCCTCCTCATTTTATGGTGCGTCCATCCTCTCTTAGACCTTACCACATAAACGGTAGACCAGCTGAGCGTGCAGATAGTTTGTAATTTACTCGCAAAATTACACGGCCTCACTTCAAGAGAGAAATAAGTCTCTCAATGATAATGATTGGTTATAGATTCAGATCTGCGATGTGTTTTGGCTCTATAGTCGGAGATTCTGAACGACACCTTCATCTGTGGCGATGATTGTACTGGCCAGTCTGCAAAATTGAGTGTTAGGACTGTCAATCGGATGTTTCAAATACTAACCATGTAGGGTATAGACATTTGGTTCGAAATGCTGCTCCAGCGACACTCGTAGTCAACTCTGTAGGCACCATCCGTATACTGACAATACACTATCGATGGAAAGAGGAAGAGGACTGGCCACTCGCCTTCGTACGCCGAGGTTTTGAAAATAAAGTCAATAACATTTCATCATTCCCATGACTGAGTGAGGGATTCAAGGATTCAACTACTCTACTTCTTTTTCTACTTCTTCTTCTTCTACATCTCCTTCTCCTACTCCTACTCCTACTCCTACTCCTCTTCTTCTTCCTCCTCCTCCTCTTCTTCTCCTACTTCTTCTGCGACTTACTTCGCAGTGTAAAGAGTGCGCTGCCCCAAACAGAGTTGATCTACATGTGGAGCATCTTAGACTCATGTTGCAGTGCGTATGATTTCAGATTCCATGCTCAGAGCAAGGAGAAACAAAATTACAAGACGCTCGACTACCATCCTTTCAATTCATCCAACGGTCAACAGATGCCAGATGTCGCTGCGGCTTTCATCGAAACCGATGATCCACGCTTGCCAGGTCAAACGATCCCAACATACTCAGTCTATATGGGAGAGGGGACTGGCCCCAGTGGCACCACTGACCCTAATGGCTCCGTCGGCGCTGATTATCCAATCAAGATCAACGGTACATTCGATCGACAATGATGTCAAGTCAACCCACAGTTCAGCTATTAATTTGGTATCGCGTCTATTGATCCCCCTTCAGTTGATCCCCGTCAGTTGATCCCCGTCAATTGATCCCCTAGTCAATTGATCCTCTGCCTGTTCGTCCTAAATGAATTTCTAAGCTGCGCGTCACAGACTTGTAGCTGAGACCGTTAGTAAACAAAAGATTGATTTTACAGATTTCTGAAATAACAAAGCAATGCCCAGGGTTCATGTCACTCGTCCAGGCTTCATGTCACTCGTCTAGGTATCGTGTCACTCGTCCAGGACGGACTATATATATTTCTATACGGAGTTGTCGGTATGGAACATCAGACAACGAAACGATATCGCTTGCTTGAGGCTCGTGTCAACCGCGCTGTAAACGCTTACGGTCGGTCGGAGATTCTGTTATATCTCCGAGCAATGGCTCATTTATCCCATGCATAGACAGACACTTATGCTTTGAACTTTATGCTCTCAATTTCTTGTCATTTTTAAATTTCGTGCTCTGTTACGTCGTTCTTTTAATAAATGGAGAAGGTCGCAAGTGGAACATGAATGTTGTATCAATTGGGCTGGGTTCAGTAGGCAGAGGATCAATTGATGGGGATCAACTGACGGGGATCAACTGAAGGGGGATTAAAAGACGTAGAACCATTAATTTATGCTGTAGACTTGACAATTCCACCGAATGCTCCTTCCCTAGAGTCACTCGGTTTCTTATTCACTCATCTGCCAACTAAACATTTTATTATCCACAAGTTTTACTGCAATATTTTAGAATATTTTAGATCCAACGTAATTTCAATATTTTGTAGACGACAGCCGTGAGTATTCTTGATTTACGCATTGGTATTGATTTTCGTTGGAAATTATATTGATGTAGAAAACATTTGTATCTGTATGTTTGATTGATGTATGCTGCGTATGTCTATGATGGGAGAGTGTATAATGCGTAAACGCATGTGATTGGATGAGCAGGCACTCATTAGGTTCGGTTAAGGCCGCGTTTACCAAACTGTGTTCCGCGGAACCCTGGAGTTTCGTGAGGTACAGACAAGGGTTCTGCGGACAGCTTTCAGTGCGAACAAGCTTCAAACAGTCTAAAATAAATAATGCGATTTTTTTATAGAACGCCCTTTGTCTAGCATCTGTTTATAACTTTATACGAAAGAGTATTCATATGTCATTGTCGTCGATAATCGTGTCGTCATTAATCTAATCTCGCCTAAACTTATAATTGTCTGAATCCTCAGGCGTTGTACCTATACAATTGAACGTGGTTTGTTTTGAACGGGGGTTCCGCTCAAAAAATTTGATATCACACAGGTTCTATGTCCAAAAAGGATTAGAAAACGCTGTGTTGAGATCTGCATATCTTAATCAGATGGGCGTGCACGTGACTTATGTAAGTCGTATGCGATGATGATGATGATGATGTGAGGTAAGTGTAGGAGCAGGAGGAGGAGGTGGTGGAGGAAAAGTCTGCGAACAAAATACACGTGAACAGAACCCAAATCATCTGTTTAAATTTTACACAATTTTTCGACGAATTATATTAACTTTAGCCGAGATTACTCCTTAATGCGCTGCGCTGATTATTATTGCAGCCATTTAACGGAATGACCACAAGTTAGCGTATTATCATTATTGAATATGCTGCATGATGAAGTGCTTGAACATAATTTGTAGTACGCTGCATAACTTTGCTTAAACGTTTCACCTATTTATTTGGTTTTGAGATGATCCCTGACCCAATAAGATTTATACATCAGTCATAGTCAACGAATCTCTACGCGATTCAGGGCGATTTAATAAGCATATCTGCTGAAGCAATGAATGTGCAGCATATTTCGCCACAACGGTCTGACTATTAAAATACTTTGAGACAAATAGTCAGATCTATGCCATTTCAGTGTTGGCTTTATACGCAGATACATTCGCCTCCTAAAGGTCTCTTGTTCAATTCAAAATTCATTGGTTGTCTTTCTTTCAAGCATGAAGAACTTCAGTTTAATGATTATTGCATCGTTGTGGTTTTTGGTGAGTTTGGGTTCAGTCTTATCTCTGCCTGGGGAGAGAACTGACGATAGAGGTAAGTCTACGTTTACTTCATCACTTAGTTCGTCATCTCTTTGTATGCCTACAAGTCTATTATGTAAACCTATAATGTTATGTTATTGCATGCGTAGGCCTATGTTTCTTTATGGCATCATTTGCCTTATTATTGGGAGAGGAGTATTGGATGAACTGGTCTGGGTTGAGCAATGCGCATGTGAGACCAGAAGAATAATTTTTTTTATGTAGACCCTGTTTATTACCGAAATTTGATATCGCCCTTCTTCTAACACTTTTTGCTCAGAAGTGCATTCACACGCCTCGACGGCGCAATTGCAGTTGTGCGCGAAGGACTTGCTCAAGGTCCATACACAGTGACGCCTCGGACGAGGCTCGAACCCGCTCACTCAGCGCACACTGAACGTTACGGGCTAACCGCTCTAACCGATCGGCCACTGTGCCACACAGTACTAATTATTACATTTCGAATTTGATTTGATTAATGGCGTAGCTCAGCATTGTAAGACCTAATAAGAAAGAGAAATTACATGTGATTGGAAAATCGAAACGAATAAACAGCAACATTGATGAATATTTTGTATATGTAAAATAAGATTTGTTCTAAAAATGGTGTATGTTACATGTATTTGTATCGCGAAATTATGTAATAATTGCTAAAGCCTCTGTATAATATTATTACATAGCAATCATATGTATTTGATGGGCCTACAAAGTTAACTTTGCACAGTGGGAGATTATTGTCAATCGGAAACGTTTCAACCTCAATGTCCGAAGAATGAGGTGATCCTGATGAAAAGCGCCACCTATGGACGAATGCGCATTGGTCGATGTATTACGGCCGAAGAAGTCGCTGCTCAGCGGTCGTTGGCTGGAGGTGACGATCCTCGTATTCTCGGATGTTCAACCGATGTTCTGCCATTTCTCGATCGTAAATGTTCCGGAAAGAATGAATGTGAAATACGTGTTTTCGATATTGGAAACGACAATGCTAGACCTTGCCTTCATGGACTTATCGTATACCTTGAAACCAGTTACAGCTGCATCGCTGGTAAGTTGTGACAGATTCATTTCCAAGTGTCCATTAATTTTCATACAATGTTCTTAAGGCATGCCTGATGATGATCATGATGATGACGTCACACAATTACTAAGGTGCCAATCAATTAACGGAACTTGCTATATAGCACCTCCTCAAGGAATCTACACGCAGACACTCTCTGTCCAACCGCGGACAAAGAATACAGATTTATGGGAAGAACTTTGAGGAGATTAAGATTTCATAGGCAGGAACCGTAGATCCAGTGGAAGCCCATACGCGCGGCCGGACCCTTCACTAAAAAGACACGGTGGGGCCTCATAGAGGTCCGAAAGAACGGGATAAGAGAGGAACCGACGAGACGGAGCGCAGCGTCTTGCGAGCATTTCCATACTTGCAGTAGACTAGTGCAGCTTAGCCCCTGAAGATAGACAGGTACAGCGCCGCAGACCACGGAAGAGATCCAAAATGCAGTGCGCTGGGGAAGGTAATCAATGCAAAACAGCCCGCAGATAGCGTATGATAGGCAAACACATATCTAATGATGGAGACGCACCCTAGCCCTATCCAGCTGTCCAGCCCTACCATGCGCTATGCCAAAAATTATAGTAGAGCAATCTTCAAGACGACTATAAGGAATACCGGTAGGGACAGTGCATGAACAAGGGTGCCTCGACATTCTTTCATGCGGGCCGTGGAGCCAGCGTACACAAGAATCTAGTGTGCGCACACAAATCGATTTAAAAAAATTTATGGGTGCATGCAGTTCAGCGAAACTGAGTGTTGGCCTGGCATTGTCCATTGGACAGGACAATGATTACATGAGTTTAGCTTCACGATTGCACGACGAATTTGATACGAAAATGAAATGACATTGATCGTTGCCGTTCTTTTCGTCGCTTGTCTCATCGAACTATCGCTTCATATATGACCACAATCTTATACTCACAAAAGCATCCGTTATCTTCAAAAGAGAACTGTCCAATCAGTTATTAGCAATTATATGGCTAGAATAAAGGATGGTCTTTAAGCACTGTACCATTTATAACTAATTCTAATACATACGGCATTTTACAATTGAAAACAAACCGAACACGAGTGTCTTTTATTGTCTTCTGGAATGTTCCTATTACTCCAGAATCTATACGAGATCATAATGAGCACAATATAAGTTGGATGATAACAAGAGTTGATTGCAATAGTAACACAACGGCCAATCAAAATGTGCTCTAATCTACCCGAGATTTTTACATGTAGGATCTGAAGGGCAGCATAATTGCTCATCTTATAAGTCGGTGGAACCGTGTATTTAGTTTCTGAATTATTGTACCAGAACAGTATCTTAGCAACACCTTCACTTGCATACCTACACACTTCAGCACTATAGCAGATCCATGGATTGTTCCTCAGGAGAGTTGTCTATGGCCCTTGATCTGTGTTCGTCGGTCTTAATTTTAAATTGGTTCTGAGTATTATTATGCCATTATAGTTGTGCTTTAAAGGATTGATCAGTTGACCTTGAAGGTCAAGAAGCTCATTATATTGTAATTGGACATAACATTGGTTTAGTTGCAGATGAAGACCGCTCTTGTATCGTCACTGTTTCTCCACATCCAATCCACATCCTCACGTCCCGTTACTCTCTGGGACTTTGCGGAAGTGCATCAAAGCCGTGGATTGCAGAAGCTCCTCTGGGTCAGAAGATCAAGACCAGCCTTCTTGACTTTAGTGCATCATCCTCTCATAGCTACGACCAAAGACAAAGCCAATATAAGCAGTCATGTTATAGCTACGGCATAATCGTAGATAAGGTGGCAAAGAGAAACAAAACGATCTGTCGCATTGGAGAACAGAGAGAATTGGATATGTTCTTATCAACCGGAAATACTGTGGAGATATTATTCAATGCATCGGACGGGAAGGAGACGACGACGGACGCCGGACAAAACATCATACTTGCTCTTCAAGGTTAGATACGAGTGCACAGACATTCCAGGAAACTAGTGTCATTATTAATTTGTCTTAAATGTTCTTCACAATGTCTTTCTAGATATAGCCATGGCCTACAGTATTGCTGAGGACCTTTATGAGTGAAGTTCCCAAAAAACTGAATGCATGCATGCGCACAATACTCTCAGTCCATTATTCTGCCACCCCACTCTACTCTATCATCCAATAATCTCGCTAGAAACTCCACTAGACCTCGACTCCACTCTGGTCTTCCGAAATTTCTCATCCCAGACTATCTATCACCTTTCATGCTTAGACCATACACTCCAAAATAGAGTATTGCCTCTTGTAAAAGCAGCCGCTGCGCTTCCCATAAGTCCTCTGGCAATGGAAATTAGACCGTTATATACTAGATGTTTATGGACAGCTTCTCTGACGTGACGAAGCACTAACAAATTAGCAGGTGCATGACCTTTGATAGTGCTATAGAAATTTCGATAATATTATGTCTACGATTACGAACCATCGCATACTTGATGTTTCCAGCTGTTGGGTGTTCAGATGTCATCCCGCCTGAAGATGCGTGGTTGAAGAGGAAAGATGACGTCATTGTCATTGGTTGCTATTCCCATCGGCAGACGTGGCAATTGATCTGTAAGGAAAGAAGGTGGGAGGGAGCCATGGGAAACTGTTCTCAAGGTGAGGTCCTATCGTCGTTAGATGTCAGAATGAGTTATGTGACGAAACGTCAGTAACATCAACCAAAACCTTTTAATGTGAATAAATAAAACTGTTGTAATTCACTATTTTTTACGACTATCTAATGCATCGCAGGCTGCTTTTGCCATTTCTTTAATCACTGCCTCCTGATAATTTTCTTCACCCTCAAAACCTGAATAATAGGCTATTTCTATGCTAACTTTGTGTTTCCGTGTTATAGACGATCTTGCAATGGACCGGCCTCTATATTTATTTTTAACACATTAGAATTATTTCTAAACGTTTACCTCTCTACCAAAAAGTTTATTTTCTGTAAAAGAACTGCTAAATCAGTTGGTCTATCTGATAACTGTAGTTGTTTTGCATGTAATTGTTGATGATTTGCAGAGATATCGGTACCTGAACGAGTTGTAGAAGAAGAACCAGAGCTATCGACAAACGGACAAGGTGAGCAGATTTTATCACAAGATCTCTAAGCGTGTATAAGCTTGGGCCAATATATTATTTAGTATAGCATAACATGAGAATTATGGTGGATCAGGAGAATGGCGTGTGTGTGCGAACGACTTCTTCTGTTAGAGTCTATTCCTCTTTCGTCCTAATCGTCCTTTGTCTTAGCAGATATCAAACTCCATTTCTCCATTTTACACAACCCCAAGCATGTTCTTCACCAACTCGTGTACCTCCACTCCGTCTCCACTCCAATCACCAATTAAGACCTACAGCCCCCAACTATGTTCTCCCACCCAAAGACAACTCTCAATTTATCCACAGATAATTATATTAAAACAGTTACTAGTTTTTATTAGTTCTAGCTACTTGTACAGGTCACTGTCAAGCATGTAAGAATTTCTGCGTTTTTGACAGAGTATATTGAAGATTTTTAAACAATCGAATAATATTATTATATAAACTATGCAGCAACTGTATACTTTAGTAGTACTCCACTTGCAATGATAGATTACAGGCCTACAGTTTCCAATTGCTATTGTTATTTTAGTATTGGCAATTGTGGCCATCTGCGGATTTACTGTGGCAATCTGTCTGTCCATCATGTGCGTGGGAGCTGTTTGCCTTCGAAGGTACGTCGTTAGTCTTCGTCATGTTAAGACTTTTAGATTTGCATTTACAAGGATGAAGAGTCTCATGCATCGTTCTCTACTCGAGTCTTCCTAATAGTCGCATGGTCCTCTGTTGACAAAAGAGGCGCATTTCCTTTTTTGATGACCTCATCCTGTTCTATCTGTGCTGCTGGTAAGAATATCATTTTTTAAAATCATTACTTCGTCTGCATCGCATTGAATATGCCAATTAACCATGACCAACACAATAAGGTCGCCAATATCATGTAAGCAACAGGGCATGTCGTGCCGTTATTGACTCCGATGCCAGTGAAAGTCGTACGTAATGTTAGACTGTTCAACATATCTTTTCAGCGGTTGATTCATCAACCTGGAAGGCTGGAATTGCCTTACATGTGCTTTATACTTATTATGTTCCTTTAATCAGGTACAATTCATAATGTATGTCTTTAACATGTATCTGAAGCTATTTTATTGTTCCAGGACTGAGATGGCAGCGCCCATGCATTTTAATTGTTGTTATTTTTACGACGATCTTAGCTCCTATAGGACCTTGCTTTTTGTTAACGCTTCTGGCTCGATGGTGTATTGGTCACCGTTCTGGACTGTCAATCGGGTGTTCAAATACTAACCAAGGCAGAGACTTAGTTCGAGATGCTGCTCCAGCGACATTCGGGCATAATGCGCATACTGACCATACATACACTGGGAAGAGGAAGATGGTTGGCCACCCACCTTCATACTTCATATGCCGAGGCTTAGAGTCAATAACACTTCATTTCCAATGGCTGCGTGAGGGCCAGCTTGAAGGAATAAACCTCTTCCTCTTCTTCCTTTTTATTTTAAGATCCTAGACCAGGTATATAGGCTTAGCTTGAAATTCGTTAAATTGCCGATTCCCATTATTTGACCAATTGGTTGGAGCGCTCGGCCTGTACCACGAAAATGAGGAGGGCAACGCTAATCACCTCAAGGCTTCGCCGGAGGCTGTTGCTATATAGGGAAAGTGAGGGAAGTCCCTAACTCTCAAATTTCACGCGATATATATGCTCAGTCGTATGTTTTTTTTGAACTGTGGAAAAGAGAGCAAAATCAAAAACAATTCTATGGTGCATTGCATTGTCTGCGCCAGTTTTATGTACACACGTGCAATTGGTCGACTTATTTCGCAGTGCAAAGAGTGCGTTACCCCCAAACAGAGTCGATCTAAACTTGTGGAGCATCTTAGACTCATGTTGCAGTGCATGTGATTTCAGATTCCATGATCAGAGCAAGAAGAAACAAAATTACAAGACGCTCGAGTACCATCCTTTCAATTCATCCAACGGTCAACAGATGCCAGATGTCGCTGCGGCTTTCATCGAAACAGATGATCCTCGCTTGCCAGGTCAAACGATCCCAACATACTCAGTCTATATGGGAGAGGGGACTGGCCTCAGTGGCCCAAGTGGCCCCAGTGGCTCCGTCGGCTCTGATTATCCAACCAAGATCAACGGAACATTCGATCGACAATGATGTCGAGTCAACCCACGGTTCAGCTATTAATTTATGCTTTAGTCTTGACAATTCGATCGAGTGCTCCTTCCTTAGAGTTACTCGGTTTCTTATTCACTCATTTGCTAGTCAGACAATAATTCTATGTAACCTAATTTCATTGTTTTCTGAACGACAACTGTGAATATTCTATCTTTACGTTTTGATAATGATAAGCGTTGGTATTTTCATGTTGATTGTTAATATACATTTGTACCTGTGTGCTTGATTGAGTAGCGTTGTGTGTGTTAATAAGAGTTGTCCACGAGTCGAGTCGGTCTGCTAGGAAAATGTCGCAAGAAAAATGTCGCGAATAAAAATGTCGCAATCAAAATATTGCAATTTAAAATGTCGCACGTTATTAAAGTCGCACGGTAATAATATCGTCAGTCAAAATGTCGCATATACAGGGCCGTCTACACCATGTAAGCCTTAGAGTAAATGATCCATCCAAGAAATAGGGGGGAAGTAAATTTGAGGATTTAGTATTTAAAGAACAACTCCTTTAATCCAGCTTCTAGTTGTGGAATAACACATTGATCGGTCCAGCTTCTATTGAAATAAGAACGTTTTTAATCTATTGAACTTCTGGCGATGCAATAGCCTAACACTTTCATCGAGCAACCTTCTATTTCAGGAAGAAGTGTTTCATCAATCTATCAATACTAAACAAAGGTTTACCAAAGTCCGCTATAAGCACATAACAGATGTAGTTCGCAATATAAATAATTATTAATATAATTACAATTCATAAAAAATTAATGGCTACTATAATGCACAATTTATATATATATGCGACATTTTGACTAACGATATTATTATCGTGCGACATTTTTAGTTGCGACATTTTGACCGGGTATCTTCCACAAATTAATATTATGATCAAAATCATGGAAGATACCCTTCGTTTAGTATATATTATATGGCGGGCTAATTTTCCTTCTTTTTACGACAATGGTTCGGGTTGGATCGAGTCATGAAAATTGGACCCATGGACGAATCTGGCGTAAATCTATAATGGGAGATAGTTTAAAGCCACCAGATAGGAAGAGGCCTACGGTCCAGGGCCTTATGAGCTGTAGGAATGTTGATATCAATAGTCGATCCAACCATTGACAACGTTGTGAACACAGAAGAGACCTGTTGTTAGATAAATGGTCAAAACGACAAGTTCATCAGAATCGGAATTGCCTGCCAAAGTCTTACGTGTACCTAAGCAAACAAGGTCATTTTCTTCCTAAGCATGAGTATTGCGAATTATGCATGCGATTATGAAATGTCAATAACTATGAGAACATAAAAATAGGCTTCCTAATTATGAAAAACTATTATGGACTTATCTAACAGCCCTACTACTAAGGACATTGCCAGTTAAAATATCCCAAATATGCTATTTATATTTTGCAGCTTCCGCAGGATGGTTTAGTGTGACATTGTACATGATTAACAGTTTTGATTATTTACTCGACATCGTTGTTTAAAGTTGGTCAACCAATGAAGTCGTTAAATTTGGTTTAAAAATATTTGAACGCCAAAAATAATAAGTTTTGCCATTACTGAGGCATAGCTGCATAATAATAGGCCTATTATATTCACCATCATGACGCATTCAGAAGTGACCACGAACACTGACAACAGATGTGCTGTAACTGCTTGTTTAGACGCACATCATTTATTCTGAACGTACGTAGGCTTAACTAACCATTAGATTATTTTCTTCATTGAGCGTGAAACGATCGTTGACGTTCTGAGATGGCCCCTGACCTACTAAAATTAATAATCTCGTTGACTCAATTTAGGCATCGCACATACTATTTCAAGCTAGATCATTGCGCCAAATAATTTATTATGTTATACATACAAGTAGTTTATTCACGTCTCTGCAGACAATCACAATAAAGCAAGGAAGTTGGTGACTACATGGTACTGTGCAGCACGAAATTTAACATTTGTTTATCGGCAAAGGGCTACGTATATATTTTCCTTCAGTTTTCATTGATGTTGAGAGAATTGAACCAGAAAACAATGTTTATTCTTCGAATGATGACTATAGTGCACACAACGATAATTTGTGTGATATTTTATGAAACGATTGCAAGAGAACTGAAGGATGAGTCAGGTAGGTCTATGCGTTTTGTGCCATTAATGAGAGAAATAATTTTGTTCTAATACGTGCCTAAACTTTGATTTCTTGTATGCAGCGAGTCTCAGGCCAGATGCATGATTTTATTATAATTCACGATTATTATAATTCAAGAGATAACGAAAGATGTTTTCCAAACTATTATTATTCACCAACTGTTCTCTTAAAGCTGTCCTCTTTGAATGGATTTTTTAAGCGGCGCTATATCAAGTTTCATTGATTGATTGATTGAACTGTCAGCACAATAGTATACCTGTGGCGGACTCCTTGCGGCGACGACCATGCTGTCGCAATGGATTTAATCGAGGTGCTATAGAAGTCAATGAATGATTGGGCCAGTCAAGCAGTTCGGTATACTTGGGCATCCCGTCCTCCTTACGAGGTTCCCCACCAGGAAAGGAGAAGTCCAAGGAGGCGGCTGCCTCTTCCACCCCTTCTGGCGCCTTCGAACCTTCGCTCGACGCCATCTTGAAAGTGACTTCAAGATCCATATAATCTTCTATGCTTCCATCCGCGGTCCTCGGGCAGAGGGCGACGATGGCTCTTCACCGTCAGGGTTCTTACTTTCCATTCGACAGACTCTAGGCTAAACTAGTTGATAATTGGACGAGATAAAGATGACGACGGTGCTATACAAACGCGCTACTTTACATAGGGCAAATTTCAGGACTTAGTGAGGCCTATACTATTAATGATGACGACGCCTGCAGATAGCCAACTAAATCAAATGCCGCCTTATTACAATTATCACAAACTTCCTGTCAGAACGAAATAATATGCAGAGATACACTTCTGTCTCTTAACTTAAGAAAAGGCGTCACAACAAAACAACTAATGCCATACAATTGTTCAAGGCGGCTCACTATGACATGTACACATTGAACTACACAAACGTCAATTAATCTTCGCAATACTTCGGCGCCATATTAACCTTCGTAACCATTTACTGGCCGCTATAAAGACATCTAAAACCTTCTAACTATCGCTAAACTCTTGTGCCCGTGACCGATCAACTATTACTCAGTCACAACCTCCATAATGCAAATGGCGGCCGAAAGCGCAATGATCAAGCCGGAGTTTCTCTAACTTCTCGATTAGCCGAAGTCACTGCCAGATAGGGTTCAAAACCTTCCTCGCCCGTGTACAGGTCCTATCCTCATGTTCCCTTCCATGGATGCTTGGGCCTATGGCGGAATTTTACTGGATAAAAAAATCGTAAATTGCAAACCACAAGAAACCCAACTTCTTCAACAGAAGCGATGACAACAACAAGGGGAAAGATGCACCATACAAAGAGCCTACATCATACTGCAATTATATAGCGCAAGTGTCCTCTCGTTAGTTACATTGAATAGCTAATCTAAATAAAACTATCACTTAATAATCTAATAACGATTAACCTTAAGTGCACAAAAATTACTTTTCGTCACATACCTATAGATCCCCTAACGCATTGCATTATAGCTCATTCTGGTTTCAGATGAATATTGCCAATCGGAATATTTTCGACCTCAGTGTTTAAAGAATGAAGTCATTCTCATGATAAGCGCCACCTACGGACGAATGCGCATTGGAAAGTGCATTTCTGAAAAAGAAATTGCGGCCCTTGGACCTCATTTTGGGGAAGATCCCCGATACCTTGGCTGCTCAGCAGAAGTTATGACCTTGTTGGATCATGAATGTTCCGGAAGACCACAATGCGAAATTCGCATTTTCGATATTTCAGAGAAAGACATCCAGCCGTGCTTTCCAGGTCTTTACATGTATTTACAGGCGACGTATGCATGCATCAACGGTGAGTTGAGTTAGCATGCTGCCATGCGCATGATAATTACTGAATGACACAATAGTTTAGCTGTTTCCGTGCTGGGCAACCAAGCCGACATGTAGGAGCTTTTAATTTCGCCAGGAACAAGAAAACTATGGTTGTCGTGCGGCATTATTTTCTGCAGCATAATTATTTCTTCTACTAATGATTTCAACTACAAAAATAGTTCACTCATGGGATAAAAGACTTTGAAAATGTCGACTAAAACATATACCCATGCGACCTTGTGTTTGCCAATCGGTCCATTACTGAAGACCATTTGAGGTCTAATTTAGACAATAATTATAAGCTCCATCCCTAAATCCTCACTGTGCGGTATTTTTAAAATTTGCCGTTCTACACAACAAAGCCAACCTAGTTCTGCTACATTTGCCACATAGGCCTATATATATAAATTATATACCCGTAACAACATGACACCAGGCACATTATTCACTGTAATTCTTTTTATCATAGTTTTCTTAATTTTACTTTTGCGCATAAGCACTCAAACCATGATAGCTGTTGGAATTCACTGTGCTGATCAGATTTCGATCTGAATTCTCCAATGTGCCGCCTTTTGCAATCATAATCGCCAATCGACTAAAATTCGATTTTTTATGAAAAGCATCATTTTCGTTTTATCTTTGATCGTTTGCTTCATCCTTATTCGCCTTCTTCTGAGTTCATCATCTTTATCATCATTATCATTCATGTTGTTGGTATCATCGTGATATTGACATCATCATAAATCATCATCAACTTCGCATCATCATCTTCTTCTTCTTATTCTTCTTGAAACTTTTCCTTAATATATCAGTTCTTACTTTGCCTGACTTGCATTCATAAATGAGAGACAATCATTTATCATGTTGGTCTATTTGTTTTAAGTTGTGGATGAAAAGCGTTCGTGCATCATAATGGCATCGAAAAGTCCGACTCACATAATCGATGCAATATCTGCCTCTCAGCGAATCTGTGGAACGAAGGCTCAGCCGTGGATCATCAATGCAGCTACAGATGGTCAGAAGATCAAAATCACTCTGATCGATTTCAATGCTTCTGACCAAATATCAAGTCCAATTATGAAGGATTGTCTTAGTTATGGTTTCATCGTTGATAAGTCAGGCACAAGAAATGTGTCTATCTGCAGCAGAAGAGGAGCAAAAAGAGAGGAAGAATTACATCTGTCGACCGGGAGCAGAATTGAAATATTTCTCACAACATATGATCAAAAGAGAGGCAGTAACAACGGATCAAAATTCGTAATAAAAATCGAGGGTTAGCCAAATAATTTTTTTACTGGTGCATTTTTATGTGTGAACGTTTGTATTTAAATGCTTATGCAGCTTATTCAAAGAACTTCTTTAATGGTTTGGAGAGTGACTATTATTTTATTCAGGTCCAAATAGTTGCGATTTAATATGACGTATAAGTTATCTTCGCCTTTGGAAGAGCTCAACCTTCAAATGGAGGAATTTTCGGAAGAACAGTTGAATGTCCAGAGTGTTCAACGTTCTAGAGTACACGTGTTGGAATAGAAAGTTGATGTTGATCCTAGACTAGGCTTGAGTTTCCAAGCGGAATAATACCAAATCTCATAATTATATGATTTGATATTAAGATTTAGTAAAAGCATTATCCATCCAGTGCTTTCGATAGACTTGAAACATCGACTTATTGTCATATTGAATATAAAACCAGCATGCTTAATAAATTCTTTACATTGCGGATTATAGTGGTAATAAACGATATTATAGATTGCCACACGTACCTGTATAGCGCCTACCAATGTGCTTGCTCTTTCTGTGCACTACATCTACTCTTCTACTGTTTTCATCTTCCGCTTTAGTCAGTTGTTTATGTTTCCAATAATAGTTCAAACGATAGCATTTGTTTTGATCAGCTGAAAATGCAATACTCTCTCTATTAGACAACTGTGGCGCTGTGTATTGTGTTGGTTGTCATTTATAACAACTGACTGATCGTTTTTGAAACATGTAGCTGTCGGTTGCTCGGATCTGATTCCTCCTGAAGACACTTGGCTAAAGAGAAACGGTGATACCATTCAAATCGGTTGCTATTCCAGTCGTCAAACCTGGCAACTCAATTGCAATGCAGGAAAGTGGATCGGCGTTTTGGGAAATTGTTCACAAGGTAAAATGGCTCGCGTCAGCAGGAAGTGTGCGAAAATCCAGTTATAGTAATTTGCAAGTATGGTGTAGACTGTTGACTTCATAATTATGACTTTGTGCTTCAGTCAAATGTACAAAATCCCGTATGACCAGAGTCAGCTTCTGTCCTGACACAGTTTTCATGTATTTGCGGTTCAATATTGGAAGGAATGCTATTTTAGCCATTAGTTTTGAAACCATGGAGGCTGACCTTAAATTTTTAGCCTAATAATGCCCTCGTTACCAATTTTTAAATATGTGATAATATTTATACTTTTATACTGGCCCCTGTAAGATGCTAGAATAACTATAAATAAAATAAGCGAATTGTTTTGCAGAGCTTTAAAATGAAATAATGTGGTCTGGACCAAAGTGATAAATTTTTCGTGCTTTTCAGATGGCTCAGGCGCAGTAGGTTCACGTGCAATGGTCAAGGATTCTGATTCGAAGGTATCCATATCAAATGATGAGCAAGGTAATTGCTTTGCGACTGATATGCGTCTTTATTATGCCCAGTATTATAATAGCCTACATCTCAAAGGCTTGATCCTAAATTTGATCAAAATGCAAGTTACTAAAAGGTTTTTAGGCAACACATAGGCTAATGTTGCTGCCAAATTACAGATGGTGGGCCCCTATATTTCAAGTGAAGCGCTATCTATCTATCACCAGAGACCTGCTTAGCCTTGGCATTGTGAATATCTTGTATCGAAGCGTCTTTTCCTATTTTATTATCAAAGGTTCGTTTTCCAGTAACGTGGTACTAACCTCCGGTACTTATCCCTTACCTATCGTTACCGACATTTTTTGGATAATTACAGGAATGGTCGAAGTTAGTGCCGGTAAACCGCGGTTCCCGCTACCATGTCAGTCTCAAGCCTGCGGATGTTTGCTTTCTGTCAGTTAGGACTTGCCTACCCAGGCGCAGTGATGAGACTCCATAATGAGACTCCATGATGAGACTCCATAAGATAATACATAATTTGTTAATCAACAAACCGCCGTAGAAGAATGTTGTGTTCAACTGTATAAGCAGATAACTTTCCAGAAGAGAAGGAAGAGAGAACTTCAATAAGAAATGGGTTAATGAGGAATATAAGCTACTTAATTGATCTTCATTCATAATCTGGTAGGACCGTCTCTGTGGACTGATGTTGCAGCAGTCCTACTGTATGTCAGAGAAGAAGTTGTTGATTGAAAACCTCTATGTAAAAACTTATGCAAATTGGTGTATGCAGCATTCTTAAGTTATTTGATCTTTTTATTTTAGTGCTGGCCATTGTTGCCATATCTGGATGCACTTTGGCAATTTGCTTGGCGATTGTGTGCATAGGAGCCGTTTGCTTGCGTAGGTATGTACATTGAAGTGATTTCTAATGATGAAGGCAATGTCTAACGAGGTTAAATTAAGATACAGCGATTACCATGGCTGTTAAGAACGTTTGTGACTTGATCCCCCATTCGTAAATGTTAATTTTAATGACATGAGAGTAAATGCTGGAGGTATTTAACCTACCCCAATAGTTCATATTGTCCGTCGTGACGCTCAGAGTCTCTCAGATCAGCCAGATGATCGACACTTTCGTAAACACATAATAACTCAGAGTTGTCTATGAGTTCAATTGTCATGAACCGACCCAAACCGATCCATTCAAAATGAACCAAACCCGACTTCTGAAAGAAAATCTCTGATTGACCTATGAAGTGCAACACGCCTTTAGTGCTTATTTTGCTAATATTATTTATCGTCACTTTCTAATGTGGTAAAAAAAAACTCAACGCAGTCAGACCACTATAGCGGACAATATTTTAAGCTCGTAATTATTATTATTATTGTTATTATTGATATTAGTAATAGTAGTAGTAGGCTTAGTAGGTGGAGGTGGAGCAGTAGTAGTAGTAGTAGTAGTAGTAAACGCATCTCAAAACACGCCTTTCCTTTGTTCCATCTAGCTCAAACCTAACCTTCTCCATAGATTCATTCAAAAGAATTTCGGATATTACTAAGATGACGTATGCGCATTTCATCGTCCATTTTGGTCGATTGATCAAATACTGCGTCATTTTGACGAATATTTTCATCTATGCGCAGAATTTGCTCAGTAACTATAAACATTTCGGAGCTATGTAGTGCTAGGTTTGCGATCCGGACATATTTGTCGGCTTTGCCAGGGATTTTGTGCAGGCATTTTGTTCCCAAGTTGCCAAGGCTATGTAACTGCATTATACAATCCTTCAATTGCAAATGGTCCAATCTCAGACTGCTGTAGCCGAGTGTTTTCGTCTCGAAGCAGGGCGGCCCAAGCGGCCATTGGAGTTACCTCGACCGATTGACACAGTTGGCTATTCAATCTACCTACCAACACAAAACGAATGCCGTTTCTACATTGTCCTTTCTCTTCGGCGATTATACGGACTTGCATCGCCTTCCACCAGTTAAGGGCTATTCATCGATATCGTACCCGTGTCTGCGAATCGCTGCCTACAGTCGTCGCTCTATCCGCCAGATTCTTAACATCCATGCCATCTGTCAGCTGTCGATGGCAATCCGTTGATTGGTTCCACACTGGTGCGTGGGCACACCACTGGTGACTCCTTCAGCTGGGAACCTAACCTAATCCGACTCTTGAGGATATGGACACGACCCTCCGAATGTACATATTTATATCCGTGACCTTTCTCAATCCGACCCGAACCACGGGTCGAACCTACCCGTGAACAATTCTTATTTGACCGCATATAGACACTTTTAACTGCTAGTGACTAATAAACGAAATAAAATATTTTGTGACTCTAGTTGCTAGTGGGTACAATAAAAATTAGTTAATCACATATGCCTACTATGAAAGATATACATTCTTATGTAAAGAGTATACATTATAATAAGAAACTAATTGCGCAGTTTGTACGCTAAGTAATATCAATTTTATTCGCTCCTACCTTGTAATTGTTATTAGACTATATTTACACTTTCATTACATATGAAAACTTACATTAAAAATTGCAATATTACTTAAGTGTAAACATAATGATATCGTTGGTATAATGAAATATTACGGTTTCTAATATACGTGTGACTAACGTGGTTCATTCTAGATTCTATGCTGAATCAAGGAAGAAGCAAGAATACAAGACACTTAATAATCACATCCACACAACGAGGAGTCAGCGAATGTTTCCTGAGGTCAAGGCCGACGTCACAGGTCAAAGAACGGATGACCCTCAGGCGATCGATCAAGCTCCGACGTATTCTGTTTTTGACGGAGATAATTCGATCAATCGATAAAATACTGAAAACTTGATTGAGAGGCGAAACTGAGAATGACGTCTTGTTTAATACCAACTAAGTATTGAATAACACGCTAACAATTAATACGCTATCAAAACATAAGTAATCTATAACACTTTTGCTGAACGTCTCGCATGAGTTCACATGTCACTCTAACCCATCTTCGCTGACGGAATCAGTGGAGGCTCACGAATGGAGTTTTCAAATGCTGTGCAAAATAGCAGTGCGCTTAACCCTCCCCGCTAGGCGGCAGGTACGTCTAGTAGTCTAGTGAAAATTGTCTGTGTTGTACCTGATTGTAGTAGCCTTAGCATTCAGTAACCCTGCATAGCATAGTAGAAGATGATACAGATCCGCTACACGTATCATTGTTTCCTGTACACGCTTAAAGTATCCTTAGCCGTCGCAATTTACGTATTTTAACTCTTGAAAGTCTAAAACAAGTCAATAAAAATTATGTTTCATTATTCTTTAGTGGATTACGTTAATTAACAAGTAATAAGTTATACTTATTTAACAAATACAACTTCCGGACTTCCTGTCTGATAAATGTAAATAACAAGACCACCAGTTGACCTGCAGTATTAGACTTCTGGCAATGCAACAGTGGATTCAAGGCTTGTTAACTTGGATGGAAGAAAAACTTTAATCAGCCAAATCAGTTTAATTAATCGGATTCGATCCGAAGTCAGATATTGAAGCTCACATGAACAGTGAAGATTTACAGCTGACATAATTAAGATATTAAAGTCTCGTTGGTATTTCTCGCAGCAAATTACTTAATCACTACAAATGGAACACAACGGTGACCAAAGGAAACACTATCCCTGCGTTACACACTGATACGTCATCGCTTGAGTAGGTAACGCAAATAGTATTTTTTGTACCGAAGTCGGAATGAGAAATAATGAGTTATTAGAAGGCAGAATGGCCTAATTACGACTGGATACCTGTACCTGTCGTCGCTTGTACGTAACTATCTTACATAAGTTACGTAACTCAACGTCTCTCATATACATGTAGCTGAATGGTCGAAAAATTAATCCAGGTAGCGAAATGGCCGCCCCTCAAGTGGCCGCCCGGTGCGTCACTAGCCCCTTGCACGCGCCACGACTGAAAATTAGCTTTTTTATAATTGTAACGATTCAAGGCCTGTTTATGATCAGTGATATGCCAGCCGACATTTCATGTATTAATGCCTCATCGTTCGTTCATACTTGTGATCATACTGCAGGTTATCAGTTTGAAATAAAACGAAGATATTATTATTATCATTATTATTATCATTATTATTATCATTATTATTATTATTATTATTATTATTATTATTGTCATTATTATTGTCATTATTATTGTCATTATTATCATTATTGTTATCATTATCATCATCATCGTCGTCATCATCGCCATCGTCACCATTATTTATATCATGAGAATTAGCGAACGATACAGTAAAATAGTGCTGTAATGTCAATATAAAAATGCAAAACTCTGGCTTCAAAAGCGGTATGATGAACATCTCATTGAATTCAATCTACATGGTGTCGATCAGGCTTATATTAGGCCTATAACTGTCTATTCCGTTTATTAGATGTAGTTTTGCCATTATTGTTGCATTGTATCGAATTTGTTTCTATGGCGCCTCACCCTGTCAAAACCTAATCAGAGGTGCTCCCACTCCCAAAAACCCCGAGAGAAAAGAAAAGGCTTAAGAAATATGGGTGAAAACAGAAGCACCCGCCGCCAGCTAAAATCAAATATCAAGTCAAGGCATATCGTTACAGAGCAACTGGCCAACAGGCGCAATGGCTCGGTTTGGGCAGAGAATGTTCGAGTTCGAGTACCAAGAGGTCTTGTGGGTTGAGAGAACAAAGAAGACGAGGAGAAGCAGACGAAAGAGAACGACGGATAAGGGCAAGGTGGAGCCTGACCCAAAAACGTTCTGGAAGTAAAGAAAAGAGCTTTAGCTATTGTAACTGTGTAAGTGTTCAGTGATGAAGGTTGAAATATGCGAGAAGCAAAGAAGGAGGCATTTGGGTACAACTGACAACAGTTGATATCGGAACTTTGGTGCTCACATGCGCGTGCAACTGGAGATGCAAGGAAAACGAAGCATATTTAGCAGCGCCTCTCAGCAGGTATGATTCAACGCTTGATGTCATAGCCTTCGCATGACTTTATCCCTGACCAAGGGCGTCCAGATAGAGGGGAGGTTCCGGAAGCAAATGCCTCCAATTTCAAGTAGGGGGATACTTCTTGAGTCTCAGAGGGAATATCTGACCTTCCTCACACTGGGGACCGGGGGTTTGCCTCCATCAGTCAGAGTGGGGTTGACGCCCCTGTCCCTGCCTGAACTTGACGAGTTTTAGCCAACACAGAAATTGAACTCCTTGGAGCCATTTTTAGTCCCAATAGATCATGTATTCCTCGGGTTAAATAAGATTAATTATATTAATAGCATCAACAGTAAATTGAAAAACGGTATTGTAGCGATGTTCCTATTAAAACCCACATTTCGTATGTATTATTAACATTATAATATACAGTCAATGTTAATTAGTTAAATTAATTCAGAGTTAATTAATGCCAGCCTATAAATATAATGTAAAGGCGCTATAAGATTAAATTAGAGCCCTTAGTAACAGTGTTGTTGGGGAGAACTGGTCGTTTGCAATTTGACATTCAGGAGGCAATGTTAAAAGGTCTGATTTTGGCCATCGGTCGTCTGCTGGGGATTATACGGCGGAAATGGGTTATCCGGGCTGCGAGAGTTTGCAATAAGATGTTCAGTATTGCTGGTGCTGAGAAAAAGTCAACACGTAATTCTCAAGTTGCGAACTCTCAAAGAAGTTTTAGGAGTTCGGACAGTTATTTGACCCAGGTTCGCCTAGAACTGCTGAGGGGTGCGAATGGTGTAGTGGCGAACAGTGCTGTGATCGTCGAGTAATGATGGATGTATTCTCCGTGTGTAATCAGGAGTTATTTTCGTTCTCGAACTATCGGTCATGAGCGGTGGACTGCAGAAACTCTTTTCACGTTAATATAGATGGACTGAGAGATTAATATCAGCATCTATAGTGTGTCTCTTCTGACATACTTGTCAACGGAATCGAGGCTACGCAAGTATCACATTAAGTCCGATTCATCATTCGGACGTGACGAGTGCGAGTGGAGGACGGCACAGAAACATTTGAGGTGAAGAGGCTAGAGGCAACAATCATCCGAGAAGAAGCAATCGACAGAATTTATACAAAGAAAGAATCCAAATGAACACTACAGAAATACACTGCAGATCTGCTCCATTCCCGTGGGAGGTAGATATCTGACCTAAGAAGCGCTATTAGCTAATCTAGGCTGGCTAGGTAGTCATAAGTTAGATTAGTTCATAATCAATCTATATCTTAGAATTCTATTTAAATATTTTGCTGATTTTGACTGTTTTTGCAATATAATTGACGATGAAAGTTTGCAGTAGTTATTGATTACTTAATACTCAATTGAACTCATGAATATGTATATGAAGAGGCGTGATGGCCTAACCAAGGCAGAATAAGTTGAACTGTGTATATGCATCGTTACAGGTATCACGCGTCCTGATATAGTTGCTTTAGCGGTTTTACATTTTCCATTTTGCTACAATAACAAAAAAGCGTTCAATGCGACATTCTGAGTTCAGACACGCATCTGAGCAGATCATGATTAGTAGATTAGGCCTATTACGTTGATTCTACACAGAGCGATGAGCCCAAAATAGCTAAACCCATGAACTGCATTCTGAGACGCGTAGTCATCAAGACGTGCGCTAAAAGTCAGAGAAAATCAGTCAAAATTAATTACGTGATTTGCACAACATTGTAAATAACCTTCTGACGTTGACCTACATTAGCATTCAACAATAACTATTGTTACATTTGTCGGTCTTGTTATTTGTTGCGAAGAATATACTGCCGATTTTTGAGACGGTCCCCAATCTCATTACATAATTAGTAATAACGCTCCCAAATTCTTACGCCGCAGTTTTATTTCAAGAGACGGACATAATTCTAGCATAGACCTATTCTATCTGATGAAATCCACTGGTATACATGCAGAATGCTTGTCAATAGACACAATTATACGTCTACTTCGTTCGTAGATGGTTAAATACTCTGCATATGGTCATAAATAAGTGGGTGTTCGGAAAAGAGCGAGTAATATTTGAACTGAAGTAGACAATTTTGTTTACAATGAAGAACTTGCTGAAGATAATGGGATTCTGGACATTGATACATGCATCGCTTCCTACAAGGATAGAAACAGAAACAGGTTGGCCTAACATACATGTATCACTTTATTTTCTTTGAAAGGCTCCTATACCTTGATTACTATAGCATTGGATATAACAAGAATTGCGATACATGTTTTCGTTATGTTGTGCTACAAATCATATGGAATAGAGCATACTTGACCAAGTGTATTCTTCAATATTTATGATAGCCAAGACTGCTCTATTTCTATCTTTGATAGAAATTAAGCAGTCTTCATGTAGTTCATGAAGCCTACATGAAGACTACAGCCTACATGTACATGCAGCTCATGTCTGGTCTCTCCTCCTTGCATTCGTCGATGGATCTTCAATCGAGAACCATGCCATGAGCAGATTATTCCTTTCTCAGAGACATCGCATACCCGGCGCACAAATTGGTCTCAACAAGCAATGTGCTCTTATCAGGCAGATTATTGCGAGTCGTAAACCATATGCACTAAACCAACATCATACTGGCCATAGAACCCCATCAAATGGAATCAGATGACAGATCTTCGTTTAACTGACGATGATTCTTTGTTTACATGGCAGGCCACGAATTGCATGCACACAGAACAGAAACTTCAAATACAATGTTAACTATCTACCGTGAAAGACATTCACTTTTTGGGTTTCACGTGCCTGAGAAAGCCTGCCAATTCAGACTATAGTATGCTTTCTCTTCGGATGCATATTATTATGTTATTGACCTCGTTCAACCTGATGAGAAATGATTAGGTTCGATGACTTGTAGAGAACATACTATTAAATGGCGAAGACACGTCTTGTAAAAAAAACAGTGTCTTAAAAAGAATTGAACTGGAGCAATAAAACAATAAAAACGTTGACTTTTTAAGACTCTAAAATTTATCTGTGTGTAACTTGTTTAACTACATGTATTGTTCTTATGTGGCTTCATTTGTATCAGAGGACTACTGCTTAACTGAAACTTTTCATGCGAGTTGCATCAAAAATGAGGTCATATTCATGACCAGCGCCACCTATGGGCGAATGCGCATTGGTCGCTGTGTGAAGGCTGAAGAGGTCGATGCTCACAAAGCTTTAGTTGGAGATGATCCTCGCTATCTTGGCTGCTCAACGGATGTTCTGCAAAAACTTAACCATAAATGTTCCGGAAAGACAGATTGTGAATTTCGCGTTTACGATATTCTTGATGAGAACATCCAGCCTTGCTTTCCTGGTTTAAAAATGTATCTTGAAGCAAGTTATAAATGCATCCGTGGTAAGTTTCTGTAGACTAATAATCCTCGTAGCTTTAATTACTCGATCATTACGTTATTCAATTTATGCCAACGGTTTACGACTCGCAATAATCTGCCTGACTATTGGTTGTATTTAATATGAACCACATAGGTGGCTTTCATATAACTTTCACGCGTCGATATCATTAAGCAGACTGTTGAAGAACGAGTTTTTATCATGCCCACCAAGAGGGGTAAAAGTAGCAAATGCTCTGAGCCCATCTATTTTGGGGGTGGGGAAGACTGGGCTGGAACCAAATTAATTTTCGAGGGTGTCATAAACGCTGCAGGTGAATCGAGAGTAGTGGCTTTTTCCAAGATAGCATAGAGATCCGTCACTGCATGTTCTGCATTGGGCTATTCCTGTTGCCGCCCTGACTTAAAAGAAAGCCTTACTAATAGATTTCCAACAGAGACTTCAGTTGAAAAATAAGTGAAATTTTTTTAATTCACCAACGGTAACCCTGCTTTTGATCGTTGATTCGCTGCGCGAAGAATTAGCGATTTCTTAGGCCTATTTCCAGTTTATTCTATAAGTAATATAGAAGCAATATAATCTTAAGAACGCCCAAATGAAAGATGTCATTTTAAAATGCAGACGTCTCGTTAATGGATAGTACTGTACTTGCGCTGAATCAATGACTTGCTTTCACGTAAGCACTTGAATAATTTCATGCAATAGTTCTTCTTAGTTTAAATAACTTACATTTTATGGGTGAAATTAATGAAGTCACCGGTAATCCGATATGTTGCAATAGATTCTAAGCAGATACTGTAAATACCGCATCTGATGCACACCGCATAATCGATCAATCTGGCAACCAAAGCTTAAGACTCGCCTCTTTTGTAATGGTTATCCAGCTGTTTAGTTGTTTGTGAGGCGCCCTTGTAGCGGTATACATTTTTTAATTATTAGTATAGATTCTCTTCCGAAAAATGATCCATTTACAAAGAATATTGCTCTGTCGTGGAGAATGAAATTTGTTAGATTTTTATATTTGTATTAGGTGTAATCTAATTTTATTCGATATTAGGTGTAACCGTAGCCTAATCAGTGAAATGAGCAAGAGTTGAAGTTTCTATAGTGCCTAGTGGTCTGCTATACAAACGAGGCTTTCGGCAGCATAGGACAATGGTGAGAAATCTTATAGGATTCGGATCTTGAGGATATTCGAACATCTTATGTCAGTTTTGATAACTACATGGTTTCCGTTACTAAGTTGCAGACGAGCATCGATCTTGTGTTGTGACTGCTTCAAAGGAACCAAACCACATAATTGACCAATCTGTCAACCAAAGAATTTGCGGAACAAAATCTCAACCATGGATTGTCGATGCACCACTTGGTCAGAAGATTAAGATCAGCATTTTGGAATTCCGCGGTGCACACTTTGGTCGAGAAGAAGGAGGAAAAAAGTCACCTTGCCAAGGAGTTATTGTGGATGAGACGGGAAAGAGAAATGCATCGATCTGCGCAGGTGAAGGCCGAGGCGAGAAGGAATTGTATTTATCAACTGGAAATCAGGTCAAGATATTTCTTAACGCATCAGAATCAAAGAAACACGACGCAGATCAAACGCAATTTCTACTGAAACTTGAAGGTTAGAATGTTTTTAAATTAAGCTGAACGAGGTATCACATAGCAGAATATTAAAAGCATATATTGCCACTAAACGACACGTCAAATTGATGTTTAAAGTCTTGGCCTCGTAGGCCTATGTACGTTATCAGTATATTGATATGTTGCAATGCACTTAGGCCTATCAGGGGTTCTTACTAATTTTAAATAAGTCCAAAAATACCGTGTTTATTTCAGCTAACCCTTTATGTAATTAGCATCAGCTAGCTTCGAATAAGAGAAAAAGTGGTTCTGAGTATTATTGTTCCTAATTATTTAATGTGCTATGATTGCCATAAACACCTAGTTAACGACCATTAATGCCAATCGGATATAAATTGGTTGGACGCTTAATGGACAGAATGGAAATTCTTTTCAGCGCTGGGCTGCACTGAGATCGTTCCGCCGGAAGAGACTTGGTTGAAACGAAGCGATGATACGATTGTCATTGGATGCTACTCTAGTCGTCAAACTTGGAGACTTAACTGTTCTGGAGGAAAATGGACTGGCGTTCTAGGAAACTGTTCACACGGTGACATTTTTGCGTGTTTTGCTCAACGCAAACAATAAGAAAATCTGAGTCGTCCGGCTAATGCATAAAAATAGAAACATTTTGTATGCTTAAAGACCTGACCTTACAGTACGATAACTATGTCTTCCTAGAATGAAGTGATACTTTAAAAGCTGGTCGGGATGCCATTTAAATGTCGTTCTTTAGAGAATATAATCATTTAAATCTACAATTCCTAAACGACTGATAGGCTAAGCAAAAGTATTTATAAGCGCTATCATCTTCACCTATTTCTATTTCAGACACTTCTGGGTCTGATTTGTCCGATCGACCTGTTTTAATAACACCGCTGTCTAACAAGGCCCAAGGTAACTGCTACAATCAAGATGCGAAATCTATTGCTGTAAAGGGTGCACTTCTGCTTAGTGATAACTGTAATCTAGATCACTGATTCCTAAAGTGGTGGTCCGCGGTCCACTGGTGGTCCGCGAAGCTCTGGCCAGTGGTCCACGAAAATGTTTGGTAAAACATATTATTTTAACACTTCTTTAACATGAAATTAACAATAATTTAATTTTTTTCAGTAATTTAACAACATAACATAATCTAAATTAAAAACTAAAGCATGTGAGTACGACATAAATCATAAAGGCACAAGCGTCGTCTGGCACTGTGGCCACTGTGAACAGATAAATTTATTGGTAATGTTTAATCTTTGGAAGATGAGCTATGATGAATTGTACAAGAATATTCAATATTTTTATTTATCGATGCAAATTTTGTAGTACTACAAGATTATTAATTGTTAAATCTCTGAGATTGAAGTGGCATTGATGACTGTTACGGTAAAGAATCACTTAACAACTCTGTTAGCTAACTAATAAGAATACTTCCACGATGAGGAAAATCTTCGTGCTGGAAAAGAGTGGGTAAGAAATCCATTTATCGTTCATGAAGACAATCAACTTAACATAAATCTTGAGGATAAACTTAGCAAATGATTATGGCTTGAAAGCAATTTTTGAAAAAGTGAATCATTGTGTGCATTTTGGATCAGTATCCGTCCTCAATATCCTGAACTATCGGAATTAGCCCTGACATCTTTCACTCCTGTTGCTTCAACCTACAGATGTGAAACAGGATTTACTTGAATGACACTAAAAACCAAAAACAAGAATCGTTTGAATGTTCGTACGTAGTTCCTTGCAAATCGCTGTCACATAATTGATTTGCTTAAATACAATCAAGCTCATACGTCTCATTAATACTACTGCTACTGTGACTGTTTATTTTTGAATTTTATGATAAATTTATTGGTTTGTCATACAGTTTGTAAAATCAATAAATGTTTTATTATTTTATACAGAAACAATTTAAAACTTTCATTATTTTTTTAATTGTTGGTTGTTGTTACAATGGTACAGCCTACTAGATTTTTGTCAGCAATCATGTTCATGCAAATATCTTTTTTATTTTTTCATTATACTCACATAATCACAACATCAAATGATATTAACAATCTTAGGCATTATTACATTTCATCAAAGAATTATGAAATCAAACTGTGGAAGCTTACAACGTGTCGCTCTCCCAGACTCCCTTATCGTGGGGAATTCGCGACTTCGGCGCGCGTTTGTCCAATTAGACTTCACTAAATACATCAACGCGTTCTTACGTTTGGCGTTAGTTGTCCGCAGCAATTATTAAAAAGTCATTGGTGGTCCCTGGCGTCAAAAGTTTAAGAACCACTGACCTACATCGCATAGAGAGATGCGACACTTAAGGCTTTTCCTCATTTCATAAAAGTTTGACTTTGACGCTATGCGCATTCTTACAAAGTATTAGCACGCAAATTAATGAGGCGCATGTTTGTTTAAGAAGGTATGATTATTAACAGCTTATGAATTTTTTTTGTATCTCTGTGTTTTAGTCTTGGCAATTGTTGCTATTGTCGGATTTACAGTGACCATTTGTTTGGCAATTATTTGCACGGGAGCGGTCTGCCTCCGAAGGTACGTGCACAATGCAATATCCAAATATCGTGCATCGTTAACATTGTATTGTAGGCCTACAGCTGCAAATCAATAACTATTACAATTACTGATTCAGAAAATGATGTGAATCCAAATAACACTCTTACTCTTTAAATTTTAATCAAAATGTTATATTCTTTGTTGGACACACAAAAACGTGACATTATAGATATTATATGTTTTTGCTTTTATCGATGTCCATCAGTCATTGATTTAGCAAAGGTTAATATTTCCGTTTTACATCGTTTCAGTTTTCATAATTGATCGTTGCGTGATAGCCCCACAAGGTGTTCTTCAAATCAAACGATTATTTGATCATAGACTCCAGATTTCCCATTATTACCTGAATGTCCAGTTATAGCAACAACGTTAGGCTATTTATCACTTATCTTTGGAAACGTCTTTAATTAAGGCATCTGCTACTAGCATGCAGTTGTGTCATTTGGGATTATCTAAAGCTGCATCCCAGGAAGCATAAATTCGAGTTGTGCAGATCAATAGATGGTTCTGCCTGACAATGGATCAGCAGTGATCTCCATTTTGAAAGTCATTATTTTGTGAATCATTTACGTTTGAAGATTAATATCATGCACAAACCTTTAGATTCTACGCCAAAATCAAGAAAACCCAGGATTACAAGACGCTTAACTACGATGTGAATGCCGCAAGAAGTGAACGTCAAGGTCAAAGATTTCTGTCTGGAGCATCGATGGAATGTTGCGGCGATGACGGAGATAGGGTGAACGTTCAGCAGGTGCCAACCTACTCAGTCTACGTCGGAGGGAGCGACACCTAAAACTCACGAGCCGCAGAGAATCCGCTTCCAGTTGTCCAAGTATTGAATTAGGTCTTCAGTTGATGTCACCATATTCAAACAACACTTCATGCATGCTTTGACAGTATATATGATGTTCCACTAGAAACTTCAAACTTTTAATGAAACAGAACAAGTTAGTGCTTCAGCTCTTACATGGGCGTCCATGTGTGAGCACTTAAATCTTCACCTTGTTTATGACAGGAGCGGTAAAACAGACAGAGATAAAGCAAGGTAAATAAGAAAAAACTTTGTAAACCAAATAAAAATGGTCAAACATTTGTCTTGTTTATATAATTCTGAAATGGGTAAGAGAGTAAATGCATCTGGACTTCTAAATAATTATAGCACCGTTTTGTACTTTTTAAATCGGTCGACGCCGTTAACTCCCAGTCGAGATGACACTAGATTACTCTGAGGAATATAATTGCCAGCCTGACATGGACATTGATATAAATGTTATCTTTAATCACCATTTCCAGCGCGTTATTTGCTTTTGGTTATCATACATCTATTTTAAACATTTGTATGTCGCATTGAGATACATAAATATAAAAGCTTAATTCTCTGTAACTTTCATGTTTAATCATAACAAAGCGAATTTAGATACAACTATTCTTTGTCTTTTGATGTAATTAAATAGTAGATTAGTTTTTGCCTTATTGTATTTATTAGTAGCTTTATTGGTTTTGAAGTCATTGCCAATAGAAGGACCGCATTTAGGCAGACATTTTACAAGATGACAACTTGACCACAGTCTGGTCTAAAATGGATATTTGATGTTTTGTCAGCAATTAAGCCGTCTCCACTTCCTGATAATTAGCTGAGTCGAATTTCTTATGATGCTTCCACTACATTGCAATAAAACACAATTTTTTAACTATTTCAATAAATTTGGAAACTGCTGAAAAAAGCCTTTAAGAGATTAAGTTACGGATCTCTTTGACAGCATAGTTAGAGCAGTAAGTCATACTGCTTTAGCTAAGCCGTCTATTGAGAAAGATGTGTAATATACATGAGATTGCGAAGATATTATAAACATTATTTATTTGAGAGGAAGAATCTATTTTTAAAGTAATCAAAAACAGACTCTCCCTAAATTGAAACCTGAATGATAAAAACTACGAAAAAATCGAAATCTGATGACTTCAACAATCAATTATTTGTTATATTATGTAACTCTTTCTTATTCGATATTTCGAGGAATTTCGCTTTTTACCATTGCTCAAATTCTATTTATCCAATGTTGACTGTTAGAGAATGGCACATGAAAATAACTAATTTGACTCAAGTTCAGCGCAGTATCACTGCCTCATTGGTCTGTAACTTGGGGCCGACCCAGACCGTGAGGGGTACGATACAGATTGTGCGAAATATATGCTCACCGAGGTGCCATTTGGGTTATGGCTGGCCTTGTATCATTGAATCGCATGTGCTTTTCAATTGGATGACAAGAAATGATGATGTGGCATTCGTAACGTAGTTAAGCGTCTTGTAATCCTGAGTTTTCTTGATTTTGGCGTAGAATCTAAAGGTTTGTGTATGATATTAATCCTCAATCGTTCAATTGCTAACAAATGATTCACAAAATAATGACTTTCAAAATGGAGATCACTGCTGATTCATTGTCAGGCAGAACCATCTATAGATCTGCACAACTCGAATTCATGCTTCCTTGGATGCATCTTTTGATAAACCCAAATGACACAATTGCATGGTGTTAGTAGCAAATTCGGATGCGTTAAATATAGACGTTTTAAAAGATAAGTGATAAATAGCCTACCGTTGACGCTATAACTGGACATTCGTTGTATTTAGACCTACTTCTATACACGATTATTGAAAAGTACTGTATTTTCAGAGCTATATAGCGCCCCTTCACTGAGTCCTCAGGTGGGTCTCATTGGAGGCACAAGCAGACCTGCGACAGAAAATCAGAATTAGTCAAAAGTTTTTCAAGCGTTTGTGAAATGGAGGTACGGAAGATCAAGGCTAGACTGTAACTGGGTGCACGGCAACCTATTCCAGAAAGTTAGAACAACCACATCGACACTTTCCTCTTGGACCATGAAGGTTCTTCGGGTGGGTAACAACTCAGGTCACCTCGAACAACAGAGAGAAACTATCTACGGCTGGGAACGGATGAGCTTGAGCCATAACTTAAATGTCAATAAACTTTCGAAAGGCTTAGTGATAAATTAACATCTTGAACACTTGAAGATTTGCTGCTACAATTTATATAAACAATTCAGTAAGCCATGATAATTAAAGCATGAAATTATAGTGACTGGTCGGCCAAAATTAGAACCAGCCTTGTTTTATATCGTTTTGAGACGATCCCTCATCTATAAACACCCAGCTGTGTACAAAGATTTACATAATCAGATTATTACGCTTGCTTAAGTGCGGTTCTTTATACAGTTATTCTCATACAGAAAGCATTGGCATACAGTCAATTTGATAGATGTAATTTTGTTTGTAACTTAACTTAACATTAGACGCGCTATACCAAATGTCTTAACTTGAGAAACTCGGAAGTTTGACGCTAATGAGCAACTATGACGCATCGAATGAGGCAACTGAACCTATTAGTAAGTGCAACAGTCTGGATGATCTTACAAACAGCGTTGTGTGATCAAGTAAAGAAGGAGCCAGGTAATGTGTTTACTTCTGTCAAGGCCATACTTCCTATTTCCTGACATTGAGTTTTATATGAAAAGGTATAAAGACAGTTCAGAACTATGCTAACATACCCGTCTACATGTACTTATCTGATTAAGAACAGAAAAGTAATGTAATTAGCAACTTATTTAACCTCGCTCACAGCAGCTTCCACTCAATAGCGTTCCCAATGCGGGTACCTCGCAAAAATAATAGGTTTGATTAGAGAAATATAGGAACAGATCCAGAAATAGTGGAGACACGTAAAGATGAGGGAAGGGGCATGCCAGAGGGCAGGGGAAAAAGTGGAAGATGATCTTGTTTGCGGTAAAGTGGTTGGAGGGGAAGTTGCAGAATGAGGTGAGCGAATGAAGTGTAAGAAATATTTAAGAGTGCGCCCAATTTGGACCAAAACAAGGAATTATAAGTAAATACAGGTTGTAAGAGGAAGCCAGTGTAGTTGATAGGCCATACGCTTTTGAGTAGAATACCTTGAAGGGGCGCTATATAAAACTGCTGTAATAATAATAATAATGTGCAAAGAGATGCTGGTGAAATTTCGGAATTTGAGCAATCTTAGCTCTAATGATACCGGTAGGCATCATGTACTTCCAATTTGCTCTACCTGAGTCATTCTATTAGGTCATGTAAGCACAACTGTGAACCGCCAATCATGTATTTCAAACGATTATAGTGGTGGATTAATCCAGGAGATAAGCCTACTGCACGACTTCGTGCATGAGATGGGGCAAAACTCTGCATAATGTCACAGGTAGAGAAATCGTTCTAATTTCGGGTAATTAATAATTACTAATTATGGACAGAAGGCGTATCAGATAAGAACACATACTTTCATCTTTTAGCAAATTTTATTTCTACAAACTATTGAATAGACCTACGAGCACAAGTGATCCATTCAATATGGCAATGATGAACCTGTTGGGTGTCTTATAAATAGGTTTACGGACTCTGACTGCGGATCACCGATTCTGAAGCCTTGTTGATTTGTTAATGAATAGCTAGATTACGGAATTGACCAAAGAGAAATATTATTCAGTGTTTCATTCGCTAGATGTCAGCACTGATTTGAAATTGCCGCGTTGAGATTGTCAACAGCTAGTTAGACCCGAATTGCCCTCACTCTACCGACAGTTAATCAAACAACTCGATATCCGCGATTGCACTGTTGACGATTTATGAAGTTATCAACAAATGAATGCTTTCTTAGCCCGATTCCAACATTTCTGCTCATAATGAGTTAACTGACATCATGTGGTCTCAATTGGTGGCTATGGGCTTTGCTTCCGCCCTTTGGTGGTGAATATGTCAGTAGCACACCGCATGCAGTTTTTACGCAGATTATATTTAATTGTTGCTGGTTGCAGTGGAGTAAAGAAATGATCGACCACATTCGAATCTGACTCTCACAATTATCGTAAGTTATGGAACGCATTCTGTCGCGGGTCTCACTCTCGCCACTCCTTCTTCTTGATGACGAGAGTATCCGCTCGGTTCTTTCCTCTATCACCAAGCTCAGCAACACGACACACTTGATGGTTTTAATATGTATATTTAATTATTATATATATATATATATCACTCATCCTATCTACACTTACTGGAGTTATTAGCGTCCTTTTTCAGAAATGTTTCCCTGGTTTACGTTGGAGACGGGGTTCCCAACTACGTTAATTACCCTTATTGTCAGAACGACCTAGCGTCTCCCCCAGTTCCGAAACAAGTCCCTGTTCCTTTGTTTGCTACGCTATATCAATCCCTGCAGAGGCGATTTCCTTCGTCATCCCAAACGCAAAACTCGTATCTCTATTGGACAACAGGTCACCTGCAGAAACTATTACTAAACCCTGATTGGTCGGGTCTTGGCGTCCCTAGCGTAACGTCAGATTCCTAGAGGCGTACAGTTACTGTTTGACTAGCGGATGCTATGGCTGGGCCTTGCCAGTGTCATAGACAAGCAACAGGTCCTAGGGGTCGAATTTCATTAGTTTCGTTACAACGCGTACCATTCGTATTGGAATTGTCCCCTATTCATGATCCGTGTCAACCAGCCGGTCCAGATCAAATCTTCAACTGATTCATGAATTTCTTGTCTGTGGGTCGTAGAGATGGAAGGGACAGTCGTTTCTGACATCTGCCTCGCGGGGTCGGGTTTCGTTGTTTGACACCCCGTTGATCTATGCATAATTCTCGCCGTATGTATTGAGGACGTCTGCTTCAGGCGAAGCCCATTGATGTCTCCCATCTCATGTGTCAGGTAGACACCTTCATCCGTAGTCCTCCTACGCCACTGCTGTCGATCGATAACTTTTATATAGCGCCATCGTCCAGAGTGTCGCGCGTCACACATTCCTTCTGAGTTGACATTATAAGCTTAGCATAATTTATGTCTACATTTCAGTTCTAGCCTGGTTCATTGTCTTATCTCAAAAATGTTCATTAATTTGCACTCTGTTCTATCAAATAATTTTATTGTCCTCTCTCTAAGATATGAATGATCTGTTGCTTAGCAACATTTACGTTGTGAAGTACTTAAATAGTATTTACTGTACAACTTGTAGCCGAATACTGTCAGTCTGAAAACTTTCAACCAAGATGTTCTTCGAATGAGGTCATACTACTGACAACTGCCGTTTATGGACGTTTGCGTGTTGGCAAATGTGTCAAGACCGAGGAAGTCGCTGCCCAGAAAATGTTGTCAGAATATGACTCTCGTTTTCTTGGCTGTTCCGCTGATGTTTTGCACATACTGGAAAAGAGATGTTCAGGAAAGATGGATTGCGATGTTCGCATTTCAGCGATGTCATTTGAAAATATTAATCCTTGCTTCCCTGGTCTAAATGTTCATCTCGAAGCCAGCTACGATTGCATAAGTAGTAAGTTAATGCTTTGTATATTGGTATTTTGTTGACAGTTGCGTACATGTACCGATGTGAAATTCGAATGTATCTCCTATCTCAGCATTAATCACATTCTAGGATGTGGCTTAGTGCAACAATAACTGCTTAGTGTACTTGTCATTAACGTAAAGACATGTAGTAATCGTTTTCTTCTAATTTGAATTTATTAACCTAGTTAATATAAAAATTTCGTGTGATTCTCAATTCAATGATGATCTTCGTCACTTAGGCCTACAATGGTTAATATATTTTATTATTTTCCCTTATGAAAGAATTAGAATTACAAATATAGCTGGTAGCTTGAGTTAATTGCATTTTAGTTGTAGATGAAAAGCGTTCGTGTGCAACGACAATTACGAGGGATCCAATTCATGTTCTCAGTTCGTCTGATTCTCCAAGTGTCTGCGGAACAAAGCAGCAGCCGTGGATTGTTGAAGCTCCCATTGGTCAGAAAGTCAGCATAGCTTTTCTTGATTTCACAGCCTCGCAATCCGAACCTAACGAGGAATCATGTTGCAACATTGTTTCGATCGTTGACAAGAGTGCGAAAAGAAATATATCGATCTGTGAAGCGCGAGGTTATCGACAAAACGAGGTATATCTGTCAAACGGAAACGCAGTAACTCTATATCTAGATCCTCGGCCGGATCTAACAGAATCGATTTCCAATGACCGACGTTTCATTCTGAAATTTAAAGGTCAGAACGCAATTTTTATTTGAATCGGTATTGACCTCTCAATAAAATTTAGCATTTTGATTGCAACAAAGTGAAAACTTTGAATTTATACCTCATCATATTATACAGTCATTTGAACCGTTGAGTTAAGCATACATGTATATCTCAGCTCGGCACAGACAATTCGGCGACGGATGAGGTTGCTGACAAGGAAGTGACACGTTCTCTATGTTGACTATGTTATTAGCTAGGTATTAGAAAACACGCAATTCGGCACAACTGTACTGACTAAACAAGTGACTAACCAGGTAACTGTAGTTTTGCTTATATTTAATTATTTCATAGTTCATACCTTGTATTTTGGCGTAGACCCTTATTTTTCTAGCGTCGTGCACGTTATGCATATCCAAATAGATTTTCACGTTTAAATGGAAGCTGGATGTGATGAAAGTAAATATTTTCTAATGGAAGCTGGATGTGATGAAAAGGATCATGAACTATGTAGAAGCTGGATGTTATGAAAATAATTATGCTTAAATGGAAGCTGGTTTGATATAAAGATTTATGCTTGAGTAGAAACTGAGTGTGATGAAAATATATCTGTTCAAACGGAAGCTGTATTGAAAAGATTCACGGCGCCGAATTGTCTCTCCCCGAATTGTTCGTCGCCGAATTGTCCGGTCACAATCTCTACTGATTGCCAAATTTTTATGCGTTCAAGCTCACAGCATCTCTAAATAATTATTATTGTCGAATTGCGTATATCAATATTGCGTTTGCTTTTTCCTCGTAGCAGACCAACAGTAATATCCTATTCGTGGTTCTATTCTTTCAATTGAGAATAATAGGACTAACGTAGGCCTAGCAATTGGTTCCTCTTGCTTTAAATTTGTTGCTATCATGCTATGTACAAATTGTGTTTTGTAGCTGTTGGGTGCTCGGATGTTATTCCACCTGAAGATGCTTGGCTCAAAAGAAACGATGACTCAATCATCATTGGTTGCTATTCTAGTCGTCAAACGTGGCAACTGACCTGCAATGGCGGAAAGTGGATCGGTGTCTTGGGAAACTGTTCTCTTGGTAAGTTTTGCATTCTTGTCCTGCACTTCTTGTGAATGCGTGGATCTATAGAGCAGAGTCTCATCCCATTAGGAAATGTTAGGTGAACTCTGTGCTAAGTTTAATCGTCTTAGTAAATATCGATTACATGTAGGCAAATATAAACGGAGGCGATCAACATATTCTAGTAACTGCAAGCAGAGACGGCAGTGAGTTGAAATCCGTCAAATCCGTAAAAGTAGTTTCGTATTAATGGATCTGGACTCTTATAATAGCAACTTATGAGTAAGTTTACCTCGCAAAGCCTCCTTATGAATGTTCCGGTTCTAGATAAAAAGGATTCGCTGATTGGTTTAAAGATAGCAGAGAACCGAAAAAGGTTTGATCTTTTGGTTAATGAGCTAATAATTTTGAAACTCCCATAATGGCTCTTCAGTGCTTGAATTATAAGGATACCAAATTGTCTCAATGGTCCCAAGGCAGTGCATTGCGAATGAAGATGGTTGTCACGATGGAATTTAAAATGTCGCTGACAGCCATCGTTGTCTTGTCATCCAGGAAGGGATGCGTACTTCAGCAGAAGACGCTGACTCTGATAAACTAGAACATAATTATTATGTATGCAGTATTTAGTCTTTGTCTAAAAGGTCTGTTCAATTTGCCCATTATATACATATATAGTATTTCATTTATTTATTATATGCACAATATATCAGGCATAGTAATTGTAATTAAAGTCATTGTATTAAAGCTATGACCTCCGTTATTTTTTAAGCTTTAGATACCACAAGTCCTAAAACTGTCGTGGACTTGGAGTCCAAGTTGTCAATTAGGAGCGAAGAACAAGGTATGCTACACGAAAGCAGTTGCTAGTATTATCATCAAAATGATTCATCAGGGTGTGATGTGATGTGATGTGATGTGATCTGTGATGTGATGTGATCTACGATGTGCGTTATAGCTAACGGTTAAGGATCACGGTTCACGTAATAATTTCTAATACAGTACATTGATTTTGGTCAGAAAGCTTAAATTCTTATGACTGAGGTTAATTTCACTGTATGCGCATTGATCATGCGGTTGTGGTTGTTGATACGTTGGTTCGACTGATTTTAGAAACAACGATAATGAAAGCGTGTGAAATTTCTGAAGCTTATAACAGAATGCTAAACTGAAATGGATACGACCGGCATGCTTTATATTGGTTTTCTTGCTTTGTCGTTTTAAGTTTTAGCAATAGTTGCCATTGGTGGATGTACTCTTGCAATCTACCTGACAATTATTTGCATTGGAGCTGTGTGTCTCCGCAGGTTAGTCGAATGCAACTTTTAATTAGCCAATCATTTGTAGTAGCATATCATAGCTTGCTATATACAATAATGTAATTTTTAAGTGATCAGACCTCGGATATTGAGGTAAAAAAAACCAGAACATTAGAATTACAATAATGACTAGATTTAATTAAATCTCAAACTAACTGATTTTCTGATTCGGCGTAGGCCTAACTGTAATTGTCTAAATATTCATCTGTACTTATCATAACCACTGTAACAAGCTGCGTTTTTTCCAGCATGATATCTGAATAAACGATAATTGATTGATTGATTATATAAATATATAGGCCTAGTTATGATTCAATGTTCGTTAAATAGGCAGGCGTATTCAATGGTTTTTAATTAAATCTAACTGACACAACAAATAAATATTATGTTCAGATTTTACGTTAAAGCAAAGAAGAAGCAGAGATGCAAGACAATGGGCTACAGCACCAATTCTTCTGGAAGGCAGCAGTCTGTCTTAATGACTCTGCCAGGTGTCGTCGCATCTAATTACATTGATGACAGTCTGAGTTTGCAACATACGCTAACTTAGTCTACGCAGTACAAGCTTACTACAAAGCGATTCTAGCAACGTCCGTCAATGAATTCTCGAATCGCTTCATTGCAGATTTTTATTCATGTTGTCAGTTTTAACGGCATCGACTTAAGCGGTTGAAAGTCACCTATTTTGTTGGTTTAATATTTACTCTTTAGTCTTAATTGCGAGCGACATTATTTAGAATACAATCAGTTCTTTATAACGAGCTCATTTATAACGAGCTAACAATGTGCACATATATAGCGCTGGGGTTAGATTTTAAGCATGACGTTATTTGTGAATCCCTTACTAGAATTGAAGTTTTACTGTATACTATGTTGTCATGCTTTCTATTTTAGCTGAAAGCATCAAATACTAGCACGGATTAATTAGGCCCTATTTATGGATCATGGTTAAGCATCTGTAGGCTACATGATTTGAATGACATTATAATGTAGCTTTATTTTCGATGACATTAACGTATATACTGCATGCATAACAACTATAGCGTGTCACATGCTTCATCGTAACATTCGCTACATTAAATTAAACAACTACAGGTTTAATCTCTCTTACGTCTCATCTTTACAGTTTATCAGTTGCTCGTGCCGTTCTTTCAAGCCACTACTATAATTAGATGAAGATTCGATGAAGTTTTGCATGTCAAGCAATCAGTTCAATGTCTTATATGCAAAGTTAACAACAGAATGCTATTTACTTTTAGGTACATAAACCAGATTCTGTTAATATGGGGTTTTAATGACAAATCTAACCTTTCTCAGCACAGAGTTTAACTAGATGTAGATTGTTGATAACTGAACTCTTCTTCGTCCCAAAGTCAGTATTGAATGACTGTAGCTTCCATTTTTATGTAGATACTGGATCTCACGCTGCTGGTGTTCTTCCACTCCTCGTCAATATATCTGTCAGCCAACTTCGAAATTCCGGCTTTTATTACATTAATCAGACAATTCTCAAGTTACAACTCACAAAACAACGTTCGATTTTTATTGGGTTAATGATTAATTCCAGCACACCACGATCTGGCTGAATTTTTTTCTATGTACAGTGTGGCTCAATAAAATTGACCAACCTGACGAAGTGCAACTCCCTCAAATAATAATTGAAACTTTCCTACCAAAACAACACGGGTTACAGAGGAAGATATTTCAGGCATACTTTTGGACAGACTTGTAATCTGATCTGAGGTGGATCGTGACAGAATGCAAACAGATGAAGTTCGCGTCTCACAATTCGATGAGTTTCCATTTCTTCAACGACTCAATCAACTAGTCAGCACTAAGCTTCACAAAAGACTTAAAAGCTTGCATACAACTGAGACTTCGGACGTGCTTCGATATAATTGCTTAACATATTTCTGATTTTTCTATGAAATGTGACTTTATTTTACATTGAAAATTAAAAGTGGCTGCACATTTCTCTTGTCTTGTTGGACGTCTTGTTGGACGTTTCTAATTATAGCAGACTTTAGGACCGTTAGGATTTTACTCGTCTAATCATAAAAGCCCACGGTGTTGTTCGCATAGTCCTGAAGTACAAAATATACTCGAACTCGATCGATTTAATCACTATTAATGTTGGTTGTATACATTTTTGTAAACTAAGAAATTCGCGTAATAAGTGAACTAATAATTGGTCTACGCAATTTGCTAACTTAACAACAATTAACATTAACATATCATGTCATACCACCATTTTATGCATTATAACAAGATTGCATTATGAGGTAATTGGATGTCGTTAGAGTGCATTCTCGATCAGGAAACAATTATTCTTTTAACGAACTCAAAATTTATATGCTGACTTTTGAGCAAAATTTTGATGCAAAATAGTCTGTATAGAGCTACGCTTGGAATAAACAGTGTTGGGTATTTTGCGTATGCTGTGACCATGTGAATGTCTATTCTTGGAAACATTTGATTTGCTCTCAATTTATTTGAATTGGTTGCTAAATTTAGATATGCACATTAGCGCGCACAGATAGGTTGAACATTTTGAGACGACCCCCGACCCAGAAACATAATTCAACAAATTATCAACTTCTTTTGATTCATCGTTTACATTTTAGCGTATCATTGCGCTTTAGACATATTCTGGAGCTCACTGTTCCAGTGAGAAAAGTCTCTGTAACTGCTTAACACAGCTTTATCCTAAAGACAAATTGGATTTTCATGGTCAACGTTGACCGACTATCGTAAGAATAAAGTGTAGATCTTGTTGGACTATGAATTAAGCCAGGAAAATAAAGTGCGTCGGTCTATACTAAACCCTTTTAAATTTAAATTTTAATTTAGACACAGTACGTTCAAAATGAAATATAATTTGAATATTTTGTTGCTCTGCACGCAGTTCTGTCTGATCGTAACTTCACCTGACGAAGCAACGTTGGAATCAGGTCATTTATCTTCCGAATTAGCCTATCTGTTAATATTTACTAAGATTTGACTTTAATTTTAATTGATTTGATTTATAATTATACTGCGGGATTGAAGATAGGCCTACATAAACGACTATTTGTATGCATTAATTCATTAACTTACAGAAATTTCGCTCTAGGTGCTTTAGCGAAACGTGTCATTGATGATTTTACTGCAGAAAACCTTCGATTCATATTAATCTGACATGAGCTCTTAAAATGGAAGTTGAAGTGAAGTTGAGTTGAGATGCCTTATAATAGTTGAGTTCTTCTGTCCTTTGCCCTCCTTCTGTATAGGTTGTTAGATCCTTCTTTACACCTCTAGCCAAAGTGGTTCTAAATCGGATACCCTGTCTTCTCGAGTTCTTCTTGGGTTTGCCATTTTGGTATACAGACATAATCTGCTAATGCCATAGTTACATTTAAGAAACTGCAGTATTAGCTGGATGCCTGGGCTCTCAAACCATTTTAAAATTGTTATTTGCAGACGAATACTGTCAGTCGGAATATTTTCACGCTCGTTGTCTTAAGTCTGAAATCATTCTAATGAAGACTGCGCTCTACGGACGCATGCGCATTGGCCGGTGTATTAAGGAGAATGAGGTAGCGGCTCTGGGACCTCTTGTCGGAGAAGACCTTCGTTATCTCGGCTGCTCAGCAGATGTCATGGAATTACTGGATCAAAAATGCACAGGAAAGACTGAGTGTGACATTCGCGTGATCGACATTGCGGTCGAAGACATCCAGCCTTGCTTTCCTGGACTGAACGTCTATTTGGAAGCCAGCTACAGCTGCATTAGCGGTGAAGCTTCTTCATTTTACTAATGCTATTATAACTGTTACACTGTTCGTAATTAAAATCTCACTTATTTCGAATTTCAAGATTAATTACTGGCATGTAAGAAGTGACCCCAAAACTCGCCACTAGTGTGCATCACGTGCCTACCGTACAAAATTGATTAATCGAAAAACGTAGTAAAACAATTGTTATAAATATGAATTTAATAAAAATGTTCTCTACTTTACACCCATGGCTTAGTGTGTGCGTTAATTTTCAGATGAGAAAATGACCTTTGGTAGATATATTTTTACAGTTGTAGATGAAAAACGCTCTTGTATAGTGACTGCTTCCCAAACGCCAACTCATATAGTAATATCTGCCTCTCAGCAGATATGCGGAACCAACTCTCAGCCGTGGAACATCGAGGCTCCAATTGGCCAAAAAGTTAAAGTAACACTTCTCCAGTTTCGTAGACCTGCTTCTCATGGTGATCGAGAAGTCTTAGCAGAAACGATTGAGGAATGCGTTAGTTATGGAGTCGTCGTTGATAAAGCGCACAAAACGAACACCTCCATCTGCTGGAGTGGAACAAAAAGAGATAATGAACTGGTTGTGTCAACTGGAAATAGAGTGGATTTACTTTTCAGTCCATCTTCTACGACAGGAAGCGCCGCTGATCGACGAAAGTTTATATTGAGGTTTCAAGGTCAGTGTTAGACTTATTTGCATCTTATGTCAATTGTCACCCGAAGTTTCTACTTAAAATGAAGGGAATTACAAAATTATTGCTTTATAAGTTGACCTGCAACGAGTTTACATTCAAGAATTATCTAACCTAGTTGCAGACTTACCTAAAACTATAGCTCAATTCTGTTATGACGTTGTGATCCGTGTCTAACATTTTTACAAGGTGGATAGTAGAGTCCAAAGAGAGATTCTAATGGTTTTGGTACCATGCCTGTCATTGTCTCTTTATTTCATTTGCTCATCGATTCATGTTCTATCTACCTGTCTTCGTTTACAATGTATTGCACGGTGTCCCGACATCCAGTTAATCTCGCGACATACAATCGCGCGACACTTAATCGCGCTTAATAGAACTTGGTTCACCTGAGCTTGATTCTCTTAAGCATATTTAGTATAGGATTTTAGCACGTAAACTGAATGAAATGCACTGTCATTATCACTATTATGCGAGTATTTCCGCTTCCATTGAAACCGCATTCTTAGCATTAATACGGCGTCTAATCAAACATAATAATTTGTCGCCACATAAATTAATAATGGTGCAAACTAGTTCTGATTTGAGATTAAGTATCGCGAGATTTAGTGTCCTCGAGATCAAATGTCGCGCGATTAAGTATCGCGTGATTAAGCGCCTCTGAGTAGATACCTTGAAGGGCGCTATATCAAGTATCTTTGATTGATGGATTAATTGTCATTTGACCGTATTGTACAGCTGACAAACGGCAGCGTTTTACAACAGAACATAAATGAATGAAAAAACAGTGAGTTTAACGAGATTTTCTTATATTTTCTTAATGTCTATCTATTATCTTTAATGGGTAGAACAAATTGATGTGGTCTAGGACGTAGGTTATTGATACAGATGATAATTATGATCATTGTAGCCGTTGGTTGTTCGGATATTATTCCACCAGATGATGCTTGGTTAAAAAGAAACTCTGATGTGATTGAGATTGGCTGCTACTCAAGTCGTCAAACCTGGCATCTCAAGTGTAAAGGGGGGAAGTGGTTTGGCGTTCTTGGAAATTGTACACAAGGTGAGTAGGCTACTAGCGACGGTTGGTTTCATACTTGCATGCTTTCAACTCTTATTTCATGTGGAGAAAATGAACCGTTTCAATGTACATGTAGCAGTTGATCTGACAATGTGTTGCACTTTGCGAGATCTGTCTCTCTTCCTGCCTTTCTTATTAGTTGTCATCACTCTCACTTTATTCAGGTCTAACAGGCGTGATAAGGGTGATACAAGTCCATGCAATCTTAGAGGCAGCCTAGGCCTACACATGATTACAAAGTCTGAAAAGGCTTGACAAACTCTTGAGGAAGTTGAACCGCCTCTCATATTTTATTTTCAACAAGACCATTTTCTCATATTTTCTTTGTGATGGCATTATTGTCATTACAATCAATCCCTAGTCAATGACTTGAATGAAACGAATTAAACTGTCATGCCATCGATCATCATTTTTAGTTCAAGTAGCAGTACGATATTCCTTTTTGTCACTGTCTGATCTAAATAATCCTGTGTAAAATGGCTGTGCATTGCAGGTCTCTCTGTCCATGATTCTGTCGTTCAGTCGAATCAAAAACGCACAATTTCCAGCGACGAACAAGGTGAGCTCATTGATCTGCGGCATCATTTAGGTTGGTCACGCATCTGAATCTAATATTTAGTTTATTATAATATTATTTGAAACTCGATAGAATCAAACCCTGGTACTAAACAACTAACATATTGCAATGGTCTGCTGTGTCACACTCTAAGAATATCAATTTCGCGGGTTTCACTCTCGCCAGCTCCTTCTTCTAGATGAGAAGATTACCACCGGTTCTTTCCTCAATCACTAAGCTCAGCAACACGACACACTTGATGGTTTTCATATGTATATTTAATGGTATACATATACACACCACTCATCCTATCTACACTTACTAGAGTTAGTAGTGTCCTTTAGAAATGTTTCCCTGGTTTACGTTGGAGATGGGGTTCCCCAACTACGTTGATTACCCTTATCGTCAGAACGACCCAACGTCTCCCCCAGTTCCGAAACAAGTCCCTCTTACTTTTTCTTGTTACACGATATGAGCCCTTCTAGAGGCGATTTCCTTCGCCATACCAAACCCAAAACTCGTATCTCTATTGGACGACGGATCACCTGCTGAAACTAATAGTAAACCTAGTTGGTCGGATCTTGGCGCCCCTAGCGTAACGTCATATCCCTAGAGGCGTAACGTTAATGTTTGACTAGCGGCAGTTATGGCTGGGCCTTGTTGGTGTCATAAACCGGCAATAGGTTCCATGGATCTAGTTACATCAATATCGTTACACAGCTCAATAGGTTGTGCCGTTCATATCGGAATTGTCCCCCATTCTTGATTCAGATCTTCAGCTGGTTCATGAATTTCTGGTCCGTGGGTCGCATAGATGAGAGGGGCAGGCGGCTCTAACGTCTGCCTCGAGGTTTCGGGTTTCGTTGCTTGACACTCCATTGATCTTTGCATATTTCTCACCGTCTGTATTGAGGCCGTCTGCCTCCGGCGAAACCTATTGATGTCTCCCCTCTCAGGTTTCAGGTAGACAACATCACTCGCAGTCCTCCCACGCTTCTGCTGTCGGTCGATGACTTTTATATAGCGCATCGTCCAGAGTTTCTCGCGTGACATCAATAAACAAACTATTTATTGTGCGGGACTTCCTGCGCTGATCCCCAATGCTCCCAGCGTATCACCTTCAGAAACTCTGCCTTTGTCTGGCGTTGTATTTTCGGTGCTGGGTCCGTATTGTTTAGAGAGTTCAGCTGTGCTGCCTTGGCCTACAGTGTTTTCTCATTCTAGGCCTACGTTCTGTTATTCGTAATGGACGACTCACTTGTCCACTTAACAAGTAATTCCACTATTCAATACAGAGTTTTCTCCGTCGCTTCCCTACCATTTGGAAAGACTAACAAAGACACATTCTTCTGCTTGTTACTTACTATTTAGAAACCGTTCTTTCAAGCCTCACAGCATCGGGAGCGCCTATAATGAAATTTTAAGGGGCGCTATATCAAGTTTATATTTATGGACTGATAATATGTTTTAGTTCTGGCCTTGCTGGCCATATGTGGATGTACCTTGGCGATATGTCTAGCTATCGCCTGCATAGGAGCTGTTTGTTTGCGCAAGTAAGTAAACCTTTTCTGATTTGAATGAAGCTTCTAGTTGGAAAGTTATATGCAAATTGATAGATATACACAATTCACACGTTTTTAAAAGTAATTTCACGGATTGCTTAAAGTTATTTGCCATACATGCATGTTAGCAGACTGGAAATTTGAGACAGGTTCGGCCGCCATATTGGTTCTATGAATAAATTTCTTGGGTTTTGACGTACGCACACATGAATGGGCGAAGTAACGAAAGAACACGGTTAAATAATTGCATGAACAATTGCTTAAATTTAAACAATGATATATCGAGGTCAATAATTGTGTAAGAAATTGTTTAAATTTAAACAATGATATCTCGAAGGTATAGCATACATGTAGGCCTATAACAATATTAGGCCTGCGTCACTGCTTTCGAAGTACCTGATCTGTTTCAGTTTGTTTCTGTTTAATATTTACCGCAAAATTAAGAAAAAAGTTGGAGTATTATAATCTGAACCACCAAATGAATTCCACTGGAATTCAACATTCGGAACAAGGAACTCGCCGGATCGGCGCATCCGAATTCTCTGGAAACGACGTTCATGACTTGGCTGGACAACAGGTTCCAACTTATTCGGTCTATGTGGAGGGATCTGGTTTCAGCGACTTTGGCAATTCTATAAGCATTGCAGGCCAGCATTCTCAGAAATGAAGACAAACTCTGCTTCTAATGTTTGACTGAAGCTGCATTTGCTGAAAATAACGTCTAAACGATTTTGTACGTCTATCAATATCAGTGCATATTATAGATGACCGACATAGATGACTCTGTTCTGAAATGTTTATGTATAATATACATACAAACAGTGCACGTCAGAGAATGCCAGTCATCTGTTATATATATATATTTAATATATATATAATGGTTCTAAGAATATACTGAATAGCCCTGAATTATATTCTCAAATCTCTGATTTAATAAATTATTTTTGACATCATCTGTATGACAGATTCCTCAAAAGTTAAGGTAAACTCTGCTATCTATTCTTCAATAGTAATCTAGATAAGCAGATATTTTAAAAACCTTTCAGCTGTGATTGTCAAGCGTGAAACTAACTGAAACTTTAACCGATAAATATTTTATGTCAACACTGCTTTGTTGCTACTGTTCCGAAATAGTTGATAGCATACATTTGTCAATGTTTAATTTCATACGACGTCTCTACATTGTACCTATCTTTGTTAGCATATTATTGCCTGCAGGTCAACCAGATAGATCGTTCAACTATTAATATCGACCACCTTTGTGGTTCTGAAATTTGTTCTCGATACTTTTCTGTAACCTCGCGAAACGGATGTAAAGAAACAATAGACAGAAGGAACTGACGGAAACAATATAGAAACAAAACAGTTAGTATACATAATATATACATAATATATACATAATATATACATAATATATACATAATATATACATAATATATACATAATATATACATAATATATACATAATATATACATAATATATACATAATATATACATAATATATACATAATATATACATAATATATACATAATATATACATAATATATACATAATATATACATAATATATACATAATATATACATAATATATACATGTACGTCTCAACTAGCAACATATACAAAGTATATAAAACGCTTGTGAATCACATAATGTAGACTGCCGATCGATGCTATAAAACCATAACAGCTCAATGTAAGTCTTCCTCTCTATGTTGTCCTCCCTTCCTATCTCTCATTATCTTTACCACTCTTTCTCTCCCGCTCACTCCTTCGGTCTCTTTCCCTGTGTGTCCCTCCCTGTCTTTCCCTTCCTCGTTTTCCCTCTCTCTTCGGTTCTCTTTCCTAAATGTTATCTAATTGCAATTTGCAGGTCTAATCCACGCCTTTCTGATATCAGCTGGTTGGCCGCTTGCATGCTGCATTGAAGTGAACCCAGCTTTAATTACATTTTAGAAGTCGTCGCGTCCCGTGTTGCACGCTGCAATTCAACAACCAATCCAGGTGCAGCAAACAGCTTAAAAGCAGTTAGTTTACAACAACGAGGGTCAAGGGGTCGTGATTTGAAATATTTCGAATCACTGGGGCATTCTCGAACCGAATCAAATACTGACGTCTGGTTCACTTTCACTGGTTAACACTTGCAGCTTGAGCTCGCCGAAGTAAGACAAACTAAAGTGGAGATGGACAAGAAATTACTGCACACATCACTGACTTTCGGATATTGCTCGCTGAAAAGTGGATTGAAGCAAAGATTTAATTTTTTAATTCTTTTCTGAAATTGGTGCTCACCCCAAATGTTGTTTGCTATAAGTAAGTAAGTAACAAAGTGACATATATTGAGACCTACATCAGCGAGTAAAGCTGTGAAGGTTATGCTGCTATGTGAGCTACGTACAGTGTAGCAGCTGCTATTCAGATTCGAGCAAGTTGAAGCTCGGATATCGAGTGGCGTGGTTCTGGGTGCTTAGCTTGTAATAGTGTATCAGCATTTCTCAAGGAGACAACTTGCCTCGAAAACATGGAAGCTCGAAATTTGGGAGCAGATGTCAGACCCAATTCACGAGCGCCCTGGCCTTTTCTTTCTCTTTGCCGTAGATGCTTGAAAATAATCTTTGAAAGTGGTGCTACAATAAAAGTTTCGATTACAATTAAGATCAGAATCGTTATTCATTTCTCTAATATCATACATAGTTACACAATGAAGTGATACGTTTTGCTTAATTAAGCATGAGAAAGTGATGATGAATAAATCCATCAAATTGTGTTCATTTATCTCGGCAATTTGGTTAATTATAAATTATTAAACATTAGTTTTGAGAGCATTAAGTGAATAATTTTCAGTCAGATGAATATTCGAATAGTTGCACAATGTACTCTAAATAGTGTTAGACGCCTCTAAGCACGCGGTCAACATCATTATTAGATATTTTATATGTAATTTCTGTACTAGGGTTTTAGCACTTATTCTAAAAAAACACGAAACCTCGTGATTCATTAATACATGATTATTCTCAAACAGAAATAGGATAATTTCGTGCAAATGATAGCAAACATTTGAAGTAAAGAATTCTTTCTCTCTCCCATTATGTCTATTTTTTGCGTTTTGAGACGATCCCTGACCTATAAAACCAGCATCAACGAAGCGTTGCAGATTAATACACTGATTTTCATTTAAAGGAAGACTGGCTGATCGCAATTCAGCTGCACTTCATTGGAATTCTAACAGAGTAAAACGTAGGTTATCGTATATTTAGACAGTGTTCATTGGGTTAACCAAAATAGTGACCATAGTAAACAACAGTGTTTTGCTTAAACCTAGTGATATATGTTCAAGTGAGAAAAATGATGAATTTGCTGAGTAGCATTTTGTTGTGTATTCTGATTGATCTGCACTATTCAGTGCATGGAGAAGTTCAGAAACCATCAGGTGAGCTCCCACTGTGTGCCTCTGTTGTAATGATATGCGAAAATTGTATAAGGCAAACTCGTAATAATTGATTGAAGCATACGAATTTGATAGGTTTAAGAATAAGTAGGACTAGTTTTCAGAATTCACAATTGGTTTAAGTATATTTGTTCCACAAAAGATTTCATATTGGGTTTCAGATAGGTTTCAAAAATAGAAATTATAGGCCTATAATTGAATTGACGCTATAGATAAAATAGGCCTAAGCCTGGCAGAATACACGCCTGTGCGTGATCATTTTTATTTAAAATTGAAATGTAGCTGTGTCGTTTACGTGATTAAAAGATAGCTTGGACAGTAATTTAGCGTTGGTTTATTGGCGTCGATTTAATTGACACTAGGCCAATGTTCATGAAATCGACGCCAATAAACCAATGCTAAAAGTTGTCATATTTATGCAAATGATGTGAAATAAAACTATGTTGAAAAGTGTAATAAAATCACAACTGGTGTATTTAACAACAGAACGATATAACTGTTTGAGCGCTTGGTAGACCCTACAAATCGTTCCAACCTCTAAGTTATGATAAGATTGAATTAATTCAGTTTAATGTTCTACAGCTTGTATTTGCACAAGCGTTAAATAGCATAATTTTTATATACAAAATATATAGGATGTATATATGTACATACGGTTAGCAGTCAACGCATTTTCATAGATAAGTAAAAAAAATGCGAATTTGCCAAAACCATACCTGACGGGAATGGTCTGTTATAGTATACATATGACATTAAATGATATAATATGACTCATCTGAACATTCTTCATTGGGTCCCTCGCTTTGAGGTATCCGCACCTAACCTTCTCGTCCTCGGTCACAGACCTGGGGGTAACCTTGGATCAGGAGCTTACCTTTGTCCAGCATATCAATCAACTTTCTCGTAGCTGTTACTACCAGCTTCGACAACTTAGGGTGGTATCCCGCTCCCTCTCCCAGGACGCTGCTTCTACGCTTGTCCATTCCTTTGTAGTCTCCCGCCTAGACTACTGCAGCGCCATTTATGATGGGCTCCCGTTGTGTCGGCTTAAATGCCTTAACAGGGTCTTGCGCTCGGCCGCCCGACTGGTGGGCCGCATCCCTAGGTTTGACCGAGTCTCTGGGTACATGCGTGATGTCCTACGCTGGCTCCCTTACCAACAGCCCAATGCCTACCGTGTCTCTGCGCTGGTACGGCGCTGCATGGAGGGCCTGGCGCCTCTCTACCTGATTGAACTCTGCTGCCACACTGTCACTGTTGGACGCCGTGGTTTGTTGCGCTCTGCTGCGCAAGCGGAGTTGCTTGTCCCCCGTGCGTGGACTGCTATCCGACAGCGCCGTGATTTTTCACTGGCTGGTCTGGTGACCTGGAATGGCCTTCCAGTAGCATTGCGTCTCACACTAATAGGTTAATCTGCTCTGTTTTTCTCTGGCTTTAAGACATACACTTTGAGCACTGTTTGACCGTGGTTGGGCTGGGAGCGCTTCTGAGTAGAAGACCTTCAAGGGGCGCTATATAAAACTGCTGTAATAGTACTAATTAAAACCATCTTAATTTAATGGTGAAGAAATTAAATTATTGCGATATGTGCATTATTTCGCTGCTGTATGACTTTCAACAGTGAATAGGCCTATGGTAACAATTAAGTCAGCGTGTGTGATAGTTTGGCGATTTTTAGTAATTTACGCATTAGGGGTATAATAGTGCCTATCTACAAACATCGATGTTAGACTTCTATTGCATTGGATAATTTATATACAAGTATACACGTTAGGTCTAGATGATGTCGGAATTACTCGGCGATCGTGGAAACCATGATTCATGTGCTCAACTTAAGAATAGCGAATTAGAATTAGAGTTTGCGGTGCGGACAATGTTTTGATTCACAATGCAGTAACCATTGTTTCTGGTCTCAATTATAAACGTCTAGAAGAATACTGTCAGTCAGAATACTTTCAACCCCGCTGTTCAAATAATCAAGTCATTGTGATGAGAACGGCCATATATGGGCGAATGCGCATTGGGAAATGCGTGAAGGCAGAGGAAATTGAAGCACAGAAGAAGCTAGCAGATTACGACTCTCGCTTTCTTGGATGTTCAGCCGACGTTTTACCTTTACTCAACCGGAAATGTTCTGGGAAGACGAGTTGCGATGTGCGAGTGATTGTCATCTCTGATGAGAATATCCACCCTTGCTTTCCTGGTCTAACTGCACACCTTGAAGCTAGCTACGAATGCATCAGCGGTGAGTATTGGAACCCTCATATTGACACGTGAAATAAATAATGCAACCTCGTGAATCTGGTTATGTTTCATTTCAGTGAGGTACATTCTGATTTTATGCTATCAGCGACATGCACATTTAAAATTTCGTGTTTAAGATATTCGAATTTCGTTCATCAATGGACAGCGAGGTCAGTTGGTGCCAATATCATTTTTAAATGCCATCTTCCGCTGGGCGTGAAGTAAAACCGATATAACGGCAGTTGCTTCACATAATTACACATAATATTTGCTCTGTAGTTGTGGACGAGAAACGGTCATGTGCCGTTACTGCATCAAAGAACGCAGTTCATGTGATGGTTGCATCTGACTCGATGAACACATGTGGAACGAAATCTCAACCATGGATCATAGAATCACCTGTTGGTCAGAAGATCAGCATCAGTCTTCTTGACTTCTTCACTGCATCGGAATATTCGGATGAAGCCAAGATGTCTTGTCGTAACTATGGCGTCATTGTGGACAGAGCTGCAAAGCGAAATATATCTATCTGTGGAAGAAACGATGAACGAGAGAACTCCATCTATTTATCAACTGCCAATTTAATTTGGATATTTCTCGATTCTTCTTCTTCTCCTACGGATTCCAATGATGAACTCAGATCCTTTTTGCTCAAGATCGAAGGTTTGGAACAGGATTTATGAATTACCTTCCACTAATACTAACAGCGATTTATAATAAGTTTACATCAATCAATCAATATCAACAACTATGGCTGTCAATTCTAAACATGCGTATGGAAGAAATCACGTTTTATGTAAAACCAGGGTACCACAATTTTGAACAGGTCCCAAGGGACAATGACTTAGCTTTGTGGTCATACTAACACTCCAAAGTACACGCCTCTATAAGCAGAAAGTTAATGACAGGCATTATTTTTATGTCTAATTTAGCCTAAATTGAAGTACATTTGTAGGCAACTACCAAAGATGGACAGGGGGCACTATTATACAATTGTGTTTTACGTTTTGTAGCTGTCGGGTGTTCAGATGTGATTCCTCCAGAAGATGCTTGGTTAAAAAGGAAAGATGATACGATTACGATTGGTTGCTATTCCAGTCGTCAAACGTGGCATCTAAGTTGCAGTGAAGGAAAATGGATCGGAGTAGTGGGAAACTGCTCACATGGTAAATATTCATTTGGCGTACTGTTCCAGAAGTAGTGACTGTATACGTTCATTGCTATTCAAACTATGGCTAATATTGCTGATGATATTAATATTTATTAGCATTGCAAAATTCTGTGATGATCATATCCGACAAGTTTTGGGGTTTCAGTTTTAGTGCCAATATATTTTACTTAACCCAATGAGTGAGCCCATTTTTCCATTTGTGCATTCGCATCTTAGTGACATTATGTGATTCAACAAATAAATCGCAATATAGCAACTTCTATTGCTCCAATAAATCCTGAATAAGACACAGAGGCTAATATCGTTTTGACTGACGCTGTATATGAACGATCGTAAGCACATTGAGTCAGGCTCGATGAGTGAGTATCAACGTAGGGCGAAGTATCATAATGTGCTTTTGATGTAGTATTGCCTAGCTTGGATCTGCTCAAAAGGCTCAAAGTTGGTCAAGTTGACCGACTAAGTAGATGGCATGCTGACTTGTAAACAAACTTCCCTCATTAACGTTCGCGCAGCCATTTTTGCATGCAATGCTTTTAGCAGCTTTTCAATTCTTACAGATCCTGCAGTTAAAAATTCAGCCGTTGAGTCTGAACCTGGAGCGAAAATTTCAAGTGAAGAACAAGGTAGTTAGTGTTGCTACATCTAAGTGTAAGTTAAATAGATGAATTATTACAGAGCCAATGAAACACAAGTTTTGGTGTAAAGGACATATATAGTGCAGAATGCATTCGAGTTCTAGGTTACCATGTAGGTAATTAATTTCAATAAGTGCTTTGAGATCTCAAGAAAAAGCTAAATCCTGGGAACCCGCCCTGTTGAACACTCTTGGGTAAGTATCCAGTTGTGGCCCTGGTTCTGTTTAACTCTGTAAAACCATGCCATTGTCTTTTACGGAGCTAGTAACTGGAGGCTGTCTGGAATGCTTTCTTATCCATAGAATTCGACTAATTGTCCTATGTCAAATCTTCCTTAGCGTATTAAACAGGGTCAATAAACTCAATGACTTCAAAAGAGACGCGAGGCTTGATCTCGGCTCCATATTCATATATATACACATGTATGTAAGGTTGAATTAAGCTGTCTCTCTACCTGTGCCTTAAATCATCATTCAGTGCATCTGCGATAATATGTTTTCTTAATGTTTAGTTTTGGCGATGGTTGCCATTGTTGGATGCACTTTGGCAATTTGTCTTGCAATCGTCTGCATAGGCACTGTCTGCCTACGAAGGTACGTTAAGCAAAACAAAGATACTTTTTTCTAAATTGCAGATTTAATATCTTTATGGATTGTCGCTAGTAATCTGTTCAGCTTAAGATGTTCAAGAACACAATTTGAAGCATAAGCGGTTTATTTAGTCGTCGCTTCGGGACATTCCTTTTACAAAGTGTTAGCACCTGCAGAAAGTAAAGAGCATCGTACAAATACAATAATATTGTCTTACAGAAGTAGGCCCACACCCATTATGCCTGAAAAACGGTCTACAGATTCTGGCGCAGCTTTAGGTTTGCTTTAATGCGTTCTGTTCTGCAAGATTGTCCAAATCACGGTTCGCAATAAGCTTCACCTCTTGATGACGCTGTTTAGTCTTTGATTGTTACGCTCTATAATTATAATATAATTATAGAGCGTAACAGTCGTAACAATTATGATACGCAGCATATTATGCTGCGTATCATAACAGCAACACTGCATTCGTTCCGAAGCTCCAAATATGCCAATGTCAGCCTTCTTCGGCTGCTGCACCCGATAAGTTTCCAATTTGCTGGATTTGCCACATGTCTTCAATTACGTGACTAAGGCATAACTACATACCCGTAGCATGTAAGCTCTCATACAAATCCTTCACTAATAACTATTCTGAGATGATCTCACCTTTACACAAGTAAGGTCGAGTTTTCACGCTGCTGAGAGGCTCATAGTGGGTAATATTATGTCATTACAGAGCTGTGTTGTGCTTTAGTTGGCGGAGCATGTATACCGAGTTATCCACGATGTTTTCTAGATTTCACATTCAAGCGAAAAAGAAGCAGGCATATAAGACATTGAATTATAACGTTAATACAGCGAGAAGCCAACATACGAACAACCAAATTCCTTTTGGAGTCGCAAACGATGTCGTTGGATTGGGCGCTCAACATGTTCCAACATATTCAGTATATTCTGGGCAGGATGAGTTCAAAGAAGCTGTTGATAATAATCCTATACTATAAGCTTACGCAGCACTGAGTCTTTCGTTGGATCCTGGTTTTTGGCATAGAAAGAGAAAGTCGCTTTTTCTCGCATGCATTTCGATACTTGAGCTGTCACTACTCTTAATTGAATATTTGTAGCATACATGGAGCAAAATGCAATTTGAACTTAGTAACACTGCAGTTTGTAACTGTTGACTACGTGGATTACTAAACACTTAGAAAATCTGAGAGACGCGCTGTGAAGCATATGAAGTGAACATTTGCAAACACAGTTTATCTGTTGCTGGCAATCGCAATGGCTAAAAGGACACCGCGAGCAAAGTTTATTTGGTTACATGATAAGCCTGTAATCGTAATGGCGTGTTAAATGGCTACCGGTGCAATGTACCAGCGCCCGATAGTCATTGCTATATCAAATTATTATGTTATAACTTCAATGATAACTGCATAAGGTTAGACTATCTAAACTGCTTCAATATTACGTTACACTGCTTCGATGTTACACTACCATTTTCGAAGACATTAATTTATTGAGTGAAATTGGAAATAAATCAAAATTTAGATCAAAGTTCTCTGTGTTGTGTTGTGATCTGTCGATGTTTTGTCTCAGTTTGATGTCCAAAAGATGTCCAACTTACAACATATTCTGACAGTTGACTCAAGTGATTCATTTTTGTTCAAACTGTCCAATACCACGAAAGAGCAAGTTACGAGCCACTTCCACGGAGGATGTAATTAGAGCCATTGTTTTATGACTAGCGAGATATTGCTTTCTTGAAATACTTCCAGCGGGGTCGATTAAGAATTACGTAACAAAAGTATATATATTACAGAATATACAGGCGTTGCTGACGCGTTTCATCGCTCGGATATTGAAGCATTTCTTTGCCATTTGCTAGAATCAAGCATAAGTACAAAGAACGGTATCTCGGCAAATAGATCGAAATTTCCAGCCTCAACTAACCGCAGTGCTTTGGGATTGGGGTCACTGTTTAAACTCAGGTCGCCTACACGAAGCAGAGGTATCAAAGCAAAATTCTTGGCTGTTATTATTGTTTTGTAGATTTATAGTTGTAATAATGTTATTTTTCCTAGTGTAATCAATATTGTTCTTATTACTCAACATTATTATGCTTCATGTTACTAGAATTCCAATCATTAGTACTACAGTACTATAGCATTGGTGTCCTTCTGTTTTCCGAAATGAGCTCATTTCAAGTTAAATTATTTGCTTGAAATACATGTATGCTTAAATAAAAATGTCAACTCGAATACGTATAAGCCTTACAGTGTATTCGAGTTGATCTTTTTCTTGAATAATTATGAGCCTTATATTTAGGGAAACAATGCCAATTGTCAACGCATGTGCCTATGTTCAGTGTATATATGTAGGGCGTTTAGTTAAAAACGTATCATTCGTTAGTGTATCTTTAACGTGTTATGTGTATTTTCACAAACGATTTATTGACGTGGAGACGTTTGAGACGATCCCTGACCCATTTAAATATCCAAGCGCAATAAAACCAAGGTTCAGCAATTTCTGCCAATTACTGCGCGGGAGAAGTGTGACGGTGAAGATAAAAAAAGGCTAGATCTGTCTGTGATTTATCAGATGAATGTTTATTTGTAGCAAAGGCGGAAAGTCGTGGGGTTCTGTGTCAAATTTATTCACTTATCGTTTCCTAGTGACTGCTGAAGTGATTACAATCGTGGACTGAGCGTTTAGCTTACATAACAAACGAATATTAAAGTGTTTTAATGTTATTTGAAATGAAGAATTTTCTGATTAATTCATTCGTGTTCTGGCTGATATGTCTACACGTCTCTGTGTCTGGTGAGATCAAGAAGTCATCAGGTAGGTCTATGCTCAATTCAGTGCTGCAAAAAAATTGAACATTGATGACTAGGCTTAACATCTTAAGCCTACATTACGCAACATGGTGCAACTTAAAAGACATGGCTTAAGATAAACCCATTAGATTTAGCATTAGATTCACCAACGTTTATTTAGTTCTTATAATAGTTATCCAATGCAGGCCTGCACCTGCTTCCTAAATCCCGCACTTTTGTTAACACCTTTGCCCTCATTCCCTGATACTCATTTTTATGGATGTCTCAGGCTCCCCTGTACATCATCCTCTGGTTTTCTATTCGAAACTTAAGTTTCGCTTTGTCTAGCACTCTTGTCACGAATCACCTAATCGTTCATCTTCTATTTCACGACCAAAATGACACCCTCCTTAACGGCTACTCTGCCTTCATATAACCTCAAGAGACTTTACTCTGACCTCCATCAGGCTACATTTTGGGCTACCCCTCTGCTTCGACGCAGCTCACGTGAATGAGCTGGTGCTCTGCGCCCGGCTTTCAGGTGACGCTTTAGAAGTTAGGGATTTGTGATTACAATGATACAGACGAAGTAAACACTTATTGCACTCAGTCAGGCGAAAACATATAAACTATGAATGCTTCTCCTCACGAAACAAATTGAATTACTGAAAATTCAGTTGCGGATTTCATGAGATACGGAACTCTTTGCTCGATCTTTGTCTTCCGTCTGACATAACTTTGCAACGTTTGTAAATTTTTTACAGAAGAGTACTGTCAGTCGGAATACTTTCAACCTCGCTGTTTAAAGAACGAAGTCATTTTCATGAAAACCGCCATCTTTGGACGAATGCGAATTGGAAAATGTATCAAAGCTGAAGAAGTTGCCGCACATAAAACAATCGCAGGCGATGATCCACGTTATCTCGGCTGTTCAGCAGATGTCCTACCAATACTGGACAAGAAATGTTCCGGCAAAGTTACATGCGACGTTCGTGTCTTTGAAATTTCCGATGAAAACATCCATCCATGCTTACCTGGTTTGAAGGAATATCTTGAAGCTACATACGACTGCATGAGCATTAAGTATAAAGTGTATTCCCTAATTAGTAAGTTTAAATCGGCCTAATAATAAATCGATCATTAGCTTAAGGTGATATGCAAAAACAGGGTGTGTGCCATATTTAAACAACGAGATCTCTACAAATTCAAATAATGATGAAGTCATTAGAATCAACAAAGTGCATTTGTCTGTGACCACAATATCATAAATAAAAGACTAATGTTTTTCTCAATGGCATTATCAGAAGACCACAGCGAATCCTGTGTGACATAAAACATCTAACTTATTGCCATAAATTATAATGATACTTTGCAACAATTAAAAAATTAGGTGGAAATCGAGTTTGTCACGTTGAATGGTTTTTAAATTTGTTGATAAAACTCGATGGACAGACAACCATCATTGGTTGATTTGTGATGAGGTCTTCCATGTGAATAAGTCTGCTGTTTAAAAACAAAATATAGGCATTCACTGCATATGGGCAGATACAGTATTTGAATTCATTCACTTACAAATGACGTGGTCGCATTAATACTGAATTATTTGAAATAGCTATCGAATGTAGAATAATAACTATTGCACAAGCAAATCAAAACTTACTGCCGTCCCCCAATAAAGTCTTGTTTTAAGGTGCCTCCTGAGTATACACCTTGAGGAGGCACTGTTTTTAAAATAATCAAAATTAATTAATAAAACCTGGAATATTGCTATGTAGTTGTGGACGAGAAACGGTCATGTGCCGTTACTGCATCAAAGAACGCAGTTCATGTGATGGTTGCATCTGACTCGATGAACACATGTGGAACGAAATCTCAACCATGGATCATAGAATCACCTGTTGGTCAGAAGATCAGCATCAGTCTTCTTGACTTCTTCACTGCATCGGAATATTCGGATGAAGCCAAGATGTCTTGTCGTAACTATGGCGTCATTGTGGACAGAGCTGCAAAGCGAAATATATCTATCTGTGGAAGAAACGATGAACGAGAGAACTCCATCTATTTATCAACTGCCAATTTAATTTGGATATTTCTCGATTCTTCTTCTTTTCCTACGGATTCCAATGATGAACTCAGATCCTTTTTGCTCAAGATCGAAGGTTTGGAACAGGATTTATGAATTGCTTTAATAAGTGAATCGGCGTCCGTTAATCATACCAACAATTTATAATAAGTTGACATCAATCTACATATCATTATCAACCACTGTGTCAGTCAATTCTAATCACGCGGATGAAATAAATTAAATGATATTTTCAAGTCGATGTTAATTCATGTAGAGCGGACATATTATTATTTTTATCGTTAAATATTTCTATGCTAGTAAAGTTTCAAGAACTATGACAAAAAATCTATACTACGTCACTCACGTCAATGCAGACGAGTCGTTGTCGAACGTAAACCACGTTTTGTAGAATTTTCCCTAAGGATTAGTTGCCAATTAATTTTGGACATTTGTGTCCAATTGTGAACAGATTCCAATGGACATTGACGCACAGTAGCTTTGAGGCTAAGTGAACACTCCGAAGAGCACGCTTCTACTGGAATAAAGTTAAAGAACATAATTATTTCTATGGCTAAGTTACCTTAAGTTGAAGTAAGCAACTAACTTGGAGGGGTAGGAAATATTATTATACACGTTGACCTACATGTATTACGCTCAATTGTGTTTTACGTTTTGTAGCTGTCGGATGTTCAGATGTGATTCCTCCAGAAGATGCTTGGTTAAAAAGGAAAGATGATACGATTACGATTGGTTGCTATTCCAGTCGCCAAACGTGGCATCTAAGTTGCAGCGGAGGAAAATGGATTGGAGTTTTGGGAAACTGCTCTCATGGTAATTATTCAGATGTTGCACTATTATAGAACTTCTGACTCTATACGCTCATTTTAACCGCAATTATAGCTTATTTTGCTGATAATTTGAATTGTTAAAATTCCTGACAAATAATAAACACATGCATCTGGTGAAATAAACCTTATTTGTATTTTTGCATTCGTAAAAGATTAGTCACAGCAACAATTCTTCTATAGTTTTCTGCCTTTCGTCAGGATCGTTGTCTCTGTTCCGGACCTTCTCTTTCATTTCCTTGTAGTCACCCCTTCCATCATCCAGTCAAGAATCCTTGTTCCCGGTCTTCCTCTTGTTTTCTATCTCTTCATTTTTCCCTCGATGATGTTTCTCAGTAGGGAGTTGCCTCTTAGAATGTGTCCAATTCATCTTCTTTGTCGTTCTCTTATTGTCTTCATCATTGATCTTTCCTCTCCTTCCATCTGCATCACCTTTTCGATTGTCCTGAGTGCTGTCGAACTAACTTTATCCATTCTGCGCCACATACAGATTTCCAATGCTTCAAATCTTTTTTGTCTTCTCTTATTGTCCACGTCTCTGATCTGTGGCTTAAAAAGGTCGTTAAAAACAGCAACGATAGGAAGCAAATAACAAATCTATTCCATTTATTTGCAATTCTGCAAGGATCGTGTATTTAGCATGCTGAAAGGTTACTTTTTAATGCCATTGTCTTTTACTTGACCTATTTGCGCCTCCGATTCTTTCTGGAATAAAACCGATTCAACAAATAAATCACGATTTAACAGATTTTACTTTTCTCGTTTCCATTAATCACGGATTATTCACAGAGGGGAAATTTCGTTCAGATTGACGCTGTGGATGAACGATCGTAAACACATTGAGCCGGGCTCGATGCATGAATAGCAGGGGTGTAACAAGCGGGGAGCAGGGCCCCCTGTTTCAAAACTGGAGAGTTAAAGCCCCCCCCAGTTTTAGTGCTCAGTGCCCCCATGTGTCCCCCTAAATCGGTTCTTTTTTATGCTTAGCTAATGGCTTTCTAAGATTATCTTTGTTAAAATAATTTGTGCCCCCGTTATTCAAATTTCTAAGGGAGCAAAATTCAAAAAGTGGGGGAGCCAAAAAAATTTTGGCGCTTCGCGCAATATATTTTAAATTATGCCCCCCCCCACTTTTCTAAACCTTGCTACACCTCTGAAGAGTTTTGCTGTAGTATCGTCTAAATTTGGTAGTCTCTTAAGGCTCAAAGTTGGTCTATTGTAAAGTCAGGTTTCTAAAGAGATGATTTGTTGAATGTGTAAACCAACTTGCTACATCAGCGTTCACGCAGCAATGATTCCATGCTATACTTTTAGTAGCTTTCAATTTTTACAGATACTGCAGTCCAAAATTCAGCTAACATTGAGTCTGAACCTGAAGCGAAAATTTCAAGTGAAGAACAAGGTAACAGTGTTGCCACTCCTAAGTGCAAATTAAATTAATGAACTAGACAGCCAATAAAACACAAGTTTAGTGTAGGCTTAAATAAAATTGTCCAACGCGCATTCCAACTCTGGGTTGACACGTTGGTAACTTATGTGAATAATGTGCTCTTAAATCTTAAGAATATAAGTTCAGACCCTGAGTACAGACTACGTTTTGACCACTCCTTGACAATTTTCTTGTTATGGTTCTGGTTCTTTTTAACTCTGTAAGCCATACCATAGTCTCTTACGGATCTCGTAACTGCATGGAGGCAGCGCGGAATGGTCTCTTATCCAAAGAATTCGACAATTTATCTATTGACAAATCTTTCCCAGTGTATTAAATCGGAGTCATCAGTGCCAATTACCTCAATGTCATCAAAAGCGATGTGACACTTATTCACGGCGCCATATTCACGCATGAAATTCTTCTCCACACGTGATCGGCCATTTTGGTCGATTGTCGGCCATCTGCGTGATTCAACGAATGTTGTGATCTAAATGCAGAATTTGCACAGTAACTTCGAACATGTTGTAGTTCTCTAATTCTAGGTTTCCGTACGAGACATAATCATCTACATTCTAAGGATTATGTGTATTTAAGAAGCATTTTATATATATGCAAGTTGTCTAGGCCATGTGACTGCATGCAGCCGAATTTCAGCCGTGCACCGTGTACACCCCTCTCAGGGTCCTCTGTTGCCTAGCATTTTGTTTCGGAGGAGGGTGGCTGACGCGGTCATTGGAGTGACATCGTCCGATAATCACGTGTGGCTATTCAGTCAACCGACCAACAGGCGACGGTCGTTGAAATGACAATTAATATCATGCTGGTTCTCGCAGAAAGCGCCTCTGTTTAGATTTCTTGAAGACGCGCTATATAAAGTTTTCATATCATCATCATTATCATCATAAATATATGCATACATGTATATGAGGCTGTATTGAGGCATTCAAGTTATACGAATGAATGATAAATACGCGTTGCAACCGTTTGCTATAGAGGCATTTCATAGTGCTCCTATCGAAAAATGGTCTGTCTACATGTGCCACTGAGCATCATTCATTACATCTCCGATAATGTGCTTTGTGTTTAGTTTTAGCGATGGTTGCCATTGTTGGATGCACTCTGGCAATTTGTCTGGCAATTGTCTGCATTGGCGCTGTCTGCCTCCGAAGGTACGTTAAACAAGACAAGAATAAATATTTTTATGCAGATTTAATATATTTTATGACCTGTCGTTCGTAATCTGTTTAGCTTCAGTTTTTCAAGAAAATAATTTGAAACATAAACGGTTTATTTATCCATCGCTTCGGGATATTTTTCTTACAGCGAGTTAACACTCATCGTGCAAATACAAAGCTGCATTGTCTTGTCAGAGTACATCTCTTTTACTTGATAAAACGATCTACATATTCTGGCGTAACTTTGGGTTTGCTTCAATTCGTTCTATTCTGCAAGATTATCCAAATAACGATCGCAGCAAGGTTTATCCCGTGATGACGCTCTTTATTCTTTCATTGTTACGCTCTATATAGACTAAATGTATATGCGCTCCGTTCTCTGACGACAACACTGCATTCGTTCGGAAGTTGCATAGTCTATATTCCAATTTCAGTCCATTCTCGACTGCTGCACTAGATATGTTTTCAATCTGCTGGATTTGCCACATGCTTTCAATCACATGCGAAACGCGCTTTGCCGTCTACGTGACTAAGGCAGAATTACATATTTCATCTATTTATTTTTATTACAAATATTTCTATAGTGCTTCTTCAAGATTTCTACTCAGAGGCGATTCCTGCGCTAATCTATATGATGCTTAAGTCAATATGATCAGTCAAACGAGCTCGAACACTCTCGAATAATAGATAACAGGAAGAGTCATTATTGGCAAGGTCTCTCAAACACAAAGTGCACAGTCAACAGATTCTCGTCCAGAATTGATGGTATGAACGTTATTCAAAGTTCAAAGTTCCTGGTCCCCATAGTTTTGCATGGCATGTAAACTCCATTATTCCGCGGAACTTGATTGTCTGCGGAATTCCTGGCTTTGGAACTCAACCTGCATTTCTCAATCGTCAATGTTCCAAGTAACGTTGTGTTCTAAAGCCTGCGGTTGTTCGTAGAAAAAAGATGAGGAAGTCACCCGAATCTCCCTGAAATTTAGACGATTGCCTTAAATCCTTCCCTAAATAACTGGTCCGAAATAAATCTCATCCGATATACAAACAAAGTCGAATTTCGCGCTACAAAGTAGGCAATATCATGTGTTTATTGAGTTGGGTCGTGTTTGTAACTTTTAGACGTAACTTTTTGACATATCAATATCCACGATATTTTCTAGATTTCACGTTCAAGCGAAGAAGAAGCAGGTATACAAGACACTGAACTACAACGCTAATACAGCGAGAAGCCCACATACGAACAACCACATGTCTTCTGGAGCCACAAATAATTTTGTTGGGTTGGGCTCTCAACTTGATCCAACATATTCAGTATATTCTGGGCAGGATGAGTTCAAGGAAGCTGTCGATAATAATCCTATATTATAAGCTCATGCAGCACTGAGTCTTTCGTTGAATTCTGATATTTAGCGTAGAAATAAGATGTCGTTTCTCTTGCACGCATTTCGACATTTGAGCATTCACTACGCTCAAGTGAATATTTGTAGCATACACGGAGCATGTATAAGCAATCTGAACTCATTAAAGCTGCAATCTGTTATTCTTAAGCCAATTGGTAGGTCGCAAAACATACATGCATACATACAATACAAAACTCTTACAAAAGCTCAGATGTGCGCTTTTGAAGCATGTGAAAAGGATGTCGCGAGCAGTTTATCTGTTTCTGGTAATCTTAACGGCGTGTCAAATGACTACAGACTCCCGTTAATTATCATTATTGTATATTATAATTTAAAATAAATTGTATGCTGTTAACCTAGCTAAACTGCTGTTATGGTGCACCCCTGCCTCTTTGCTACATTACCTGCAGACTCATTTATAAGTTTAATGAGTGAAGTCGAAAATAAATTAACACTTAGATTAAAGTCCTCTGCCTTGTGTTGTAAGCGTTTGATCTATTAACGCTTGTCACAGTTTGATGCCCAAAAGGCGTCCAGCTTATAACATAAGCTGTGTCTGACAAAATATAAACTTTGTATTTCAAGTCGGTGCTGATAACACGATCCGTTCTCGCCTATGACGTTGTTGAATTTGCTCTTACTAAACGCTCAAGTGTGGCTCTTTTCCTCCCATGTTTGTATGTAAAGTTCTTTACCAGAGCATAAACAGTGTCGTGAGTAGGGCCTATCCGTCAGAGAACCAGCTGCTTGGCGAGTTCAGATAGCAACTAAGGGCTAGTTGCCTCTCGTTTTTTAACCTAATGTTAACTTTAGTTTCCAACATTATCAACAGTTGACTCAAGTCAGACGATCTTAGCTAATTGCCCAATCCCAGAAACGAGCGAGTTACGAGCCATTTTCACGTAAAATGTAATTAGAGCCATTGTTTTATCACCAGCGAAACATTGCTCTCTTGAATTACTTCCAGTGTGGCTCGATTAAGGATTACTTAACACAAAACACAAGGTCACAATACAAGCGCAATGATCAATGCTACTGGCTCGTTTCATCGCTTGAATATTACCACTTATTTGTCGTTTGCTTGATTCAAGCATAAGTGCAAAGTGCAACATATCCGAAAATAGACCTAATTGGAAAATAAGCCCCAACTAATGCAATCGTAGCGCTTAGTGAATGGGTTCACTGTTAAGACTCAGGTCTCCTACATGAGGTAGAGGTATCAAATAAAATTATTCACTGTGTATTATTGCCCTTTATATCCTATATTTGTAATAATTATAGTACACATTCTTAGAGTTATCATTTTTTTCTTATTATCCTAGACCTATTTATTATTGTATTATTGTTCTTATATTTAAAATTCTGATTCTTATTAGTGGCAGTTGTTTCGATTTGTATTGACGTCCTGCTTTCCTGAAAGGTGCTAATTTCAGGTTGAAATTTTGCCTGGCAATACATGTATGCTTGAATAGAGGCACCAATTCGAATACAGAATAGGCTTATATTCAGGGTGACGATACTAGTAGTCAATGCAAGTGCTTAGGTTTTAGTATATATTGGTTTAAAACGTGTCATTCGTTAATATATCTTTAATGTGTTCTGTGTAAGCCTACTTTCACAAACGACGTATTGACATAGAGACTTTTGAGACGATCCCTGACCCATTTAAATATCTAAGCGCGATCAAGGTAAGGAGTAGTAATTTCCGCAAGTTATTGCGCTGGTGAACGAAAACCAAGTTTCAACAGCAATGTCTATGATTTTGCAACGGAAGGTTCATTTCTATAGTAAAAGCGGACAATAGTGGGGTTATGTGTTAAATTTATTCACTAAGCATCGTTTTCTCGTCGAAGCTGAAGTGGCTATCGGTCACACAGTCGTGGTTGAGCGTTTAACTTACAAAACAAGCAAATGTTATAGTGTTTTAATGCTATGTGAAATGAAGAATCTACTGATTAATTCATTCGTATGCTGGCTGATATGTCTACATGTCTCTGCGTCTAGTGAGATCAAGAAGTCACCAGATAAAAATCTCGAGCACTTCATCTCAAGCATATCCGCTTACCTGTGGTGTTCCTCAAGGTTTTGTTCACGTTCATCCTCTATACTACCCCAATCAGTTCACTCATTAATGCATCCTCAGTTGACCATCATCTATACGCTTACGACACCCAGTGATTCATTTGTTTCTCTCCAACAAACTTCTCCAACTCCATTAACACAGCTTCTCCAGCTCCATAGATCATCTTCTCCATGTCGTCACCCAAATCTCGTCCTGGATTACCTCAAATCTCCTCTGCCTGAATCCCTCCAAAACCGAATTCACTGGCCTCCGTGAGCAACTGAAGAAAATTCCTGATCCCTCATAATCCCTCAATGTTTTAGCGAAGTACATGTCGGTCATGCAGGTTTGTTATGATATTTGCTTATTATAACCTGCACTTTTTCTACGTCTCTATCGTCGTTGTCTGTTGCTTATCACCATCTGTCTTACGCTCCTCTATCCATCACCCATCAGGCTTTACACTTGAAACTTAAATATCATCTTTTTCCTTAACTCTTGTCCAGAATTACTTAATCGTTTACTTTCCATTTATCAACCAATTAGCTTTAATAGCTACCCCTTGAACCCCTTGAAACAGGACTCTGACCTCTCTCATGCTACCATTTTGGCTTCGACGCAGCGCACGCTAATGGGCTAGGCTTTCAAGTGGCGCTTTAGAAGTTTTGATAATATGATTACGATGACATGGACAAAGTGAGTACTTATTGTAGTCGGTGTCCATGAAAGCCTGATTTAAGATATCGGAATATTATCTGTAAATAACTGAAGATTCGTCTAATGCTTCTCTATGTGCAATCTAGTTCTGAGGTGAAATGGGTTAATGTTCATTTATTTCACGATTAAGATTATGACTGCGATGACATCGTTACACTAGCTGACTTACTGATAACTAAACGAATCCCAGATTCGTAGCGTTATCAATTGATGGAAGGGTTCGGCGCCAAACAAGCAAACGCCAGCCGTTAATGGAAATCTCTTCAATTGAGTCTTTGTTCCTCGTGCTGATTCAGAGTACATGCTCGGCAGTTTCATCTTAGCCTTGCATGAATTTTATAATGGCTTAAGTCATAGGCGAAAGCATTCACACTACGAACGCTTTGAAAGATCTCTGGCTTACCCTTACCTTAAGTCACTCAAATCTTACACGTATCGTAGAATAATGCAAATTATATGTATAATCACTTAATGTACAATGTATGCATATGCGAAAACATTTACTGTCCTCCATCTCACATGATAGGCTTACGCAACTTTTACTAAATCTCTTTGTGCAGAAGAGTACTGTCAGTCGGAACACTTTCAACCTCGCTGTTTAAAGAACGAAGTCATTTTCATGAAAACCGCCATCTATGGACGAATGCGTATTGGAAAATGTATCAAAGCTGAAGAAGTTGCCGCACATAAAACTCTCTTAAACGATGATCCACGTTATCTCGGCTGTTCAGCAGATGTCCTACCAACACTAGATAGGAAATGCTCTGGAAAAGTTATATGCGACGTTCGTGTCTTTGAAATTTCCGATGAAAACATCCATCCTTGCTTTCCTGGTTTAAATGTTCATCTTGAAGCTAGCTACGATTGCATTAGCAGTGAGTATTCTTCTATAGGGCCTATTTCGGGATGAGTTTATGTTCAATGTTTTAGCGAATATCATGTCGGTCTATAGAATGCACTTTTACTTCCTGCGATATCAATGATTTGGTTCGTTTTATATTTAAACGACAACATTTCTGACAATTTGCTTGTTGAGCATCTTGAAATTGTAGAAATAAAATAAATCTTGAATCGGTTTGTCGCGATGCAACACTAGTTTTCCGTTGATTTGATGAACTCTTCTTCCATAAACTGAATGTATTTTAACATTTTCATTTCTTAAACGACTATTAGGCTATTACGTGCGTAAAAATCTAACATTTTCATATTAAATTTGTAGTCTAATTTTCAACAGCAGATGCGAAATTTATCTAAAAGGCACGATGCTTTAACTATAATTTATTATCAAGTCAATTTATGCTGACTGTTGATACTTGTTGATCATTAATTAAAACAATGATTGAAATATGAGGACTTTACCTAATACCAATTACAGCTTTTCCCATTGCTATGTAGTTGTGGACGAGAAACGGTCATGCGCCGTTACTGCATCAAAGAACGCAGTTCATGTGATGGTTGCATCTGACTCGATGAACACATGTGGAACGAAATCTCAACCATGGATCATAGAATCACCTGTTGGTCAGAAGATCAGCATAAGTCTTCTTGACTTCTTCACTGCATCGGAATATTCGGATGAAGCCAAGATGTCTTGTCGTAATTATGGCGTCATTGTGGACAGAGCTGCAAAGCGAAATATATCTATCTGTGGAAGAAACGATGAACGAGAGAACTCCATCTATTTATCAACTGCCAATTTAATTTGGATATTTCTCGATTCTTCTTCTTCTCCTACGGATTCCAATGATGAAGTCAGATCCTTTTTGCTCAAGATTGAAGGTTTGGAACAAGATCTATGATTCACTAGCCATAAGTGAAAGAGCCATCTTCTTTAATTTTCAATCATAACTGCATTCTATTGTCGGATTAGGCCTACATCTGCACATCAATTTTAAAAAAACTATAAAATTTCAGCTCCAATCATAGAAATGTAACAATTTACCTTTTTTTTGATCATGGCTAAACTATATGGTGTGGAAAGATGTGCTCATCCAATAATTGACAACATATTTTATTTCTTTCGAAACTGTAACTCAAATAAAATATCATCTCACTCAAACCAGTGCAAAAGATTATCGTGGCTTGGATAAGAATCATTTTAATATCGAGCTTCGGAAACTTTGTCAAATGCTAATGATATCCCAATATACAATGTCCTAGACTGTGTGGTCAAGTCCGCATCCCGAGGAACACGCCTGTATAAGAAGAAAGTTAAAGAGTAACATAAATTCTACTGTTAGGTCAGCCTAACTTGAAGTATTCGACTATGTGAATGAGCAGTTATTACGCATAATATTACGCACAAAGTTTTATGTTTTACGTCTTGTAGCTGTCGGATGTTCAGATGTGATTCCTCCTGAAGATGCTTGGTTAAAAAGGAGAGATGATACGATTACCATTGGTTGCTATTCCAGTCGTCAAACGTGGCATCTAAGTTGTAGTGGAGGAAAATGGATCGGAGTATTGGGAAACTGCTCTCATGGTAATTATTCAGATGTTGTACTTTTCCGGAACTAGTGACTGCATACGGTCATTATTATTCAAATTATGACTTATAATTGCTCATTATCTAAAATGTCAAAATACATGACAAATGAGCAAATAATTTTGACGAAATAAACACTATCCCATTTACTAGGTGCGGAAAAGATTGGTTGCAACAAAGTTAGTTTCAGATGACAAACCTTCTCCATTTATACACAATCCTACAAAGATCATATTTTTTGGGAAATTCAGATGTTTCATTTTTAGAGCCAAATATAGGCCTCTATATAGAATTAGCCCAGCAACTGAACCCATTCTTCCATTTGCGACTCCGCATCCTACAGGCATAAATGATTCTACAAATAAATCAACTGTTTTCGTTCTTAATAATCATGGATCATACACTGAAGTGAAATGGTGTTCAGATTGATGCTATGGAAGACTCGATGAATGAGTTCCAATGTAAGGCGATGCATTAAAATGCATTTTTTATGGTAGTATGTAACTTGTGTGTGTTCATTAGGTTAGCAGTTGGTCAATCGCAAAGTCAAGTTGCTAAAGAGATGATTTGTTGACTTGTAAACGAACTTCCTTCACAAACATTTACGCAGCCATGATTCCATGCAATGCTTTTAGCAGCTTTTCACTTCTTACAGATGTTGCAGTCAAAAATTCTGCCGTTAAGTCTGAACCTGAAGCGAAAATTTCAAGAGAAGAACAAGGTAGTTAGTGTTGCCACATGTGAGCGTAAATTAATTAATTAAACAACCAATGAAATACACGTTTAGTGTAAAGGACAGAATGCATTCGAATTCTGAGTTTCTATGATTGTAGGTAATTAATTTTTACAAGTTCTTTGAAATCCTAAGAAAAAGTTCGAACCCAAAGTATCGGTTGTGTTGAACACTCCTGAGCACTTTTCTGGTAGAGGTATTGTAATCTTGTAACTGGAAGCTGTCTGGGATGCTCTCTTATCCTAAGGATTAGTATTCTTTGTCAAATCTTCCCCAGTGCATTAAATCTGGGTCAAAAGTGGCAACTCCCTCGACGACATCAAAAAGGATGCGACCCATAATCACGACGCCATATTCAAACTAAATCTTGGACAAATATTAGTCCCAGAAATGATAATATAGACATGGAGGTTTTAGCCCACGCGAGGCTTGAAAGTTAAGCTGTTATGCACCTATAGGAAACTGTCTGTATACCAGTCATCAGTCAGTGCATATGTGATGATGTGTTATGTTTGGTGTATAGTTTTGGCGATGGTTGCCATTGTTGGATGCACTCTGGCAATTTGTTTGGCAATCGTCTGCATAGGCGCTGTCTGCCTACGAAGGTAAATTATGCACAATAGAGATACATTATTTGAGCTGTAATGTGCATCTCACATCTTTTAGACCGGTTTACTTGGCCGTGACTTCTGGTCATACCATTTGCGATGCGTTAGTCGGTCTACTTGCGCTAAATAAGATGCATTGTGCTGATTAAAGCTATAGTGTTTACACTATATTATGTTATACACCGGCAGTATATATTAGAAGGACGTTCCAACTATTCTAATTACAGTCCGCTCTTGTCTGCTGCACCCGATACATTTCCAATCTGCAAAATTTTCCACATGTTTTCAATTACGTACGAAACACGCTGAGCCGACTTTGTGGCAAACACAGAATTGCAAAACATATGAAATCCATAAATTCTGCGGAACTCGACAGTCGGCGAAATTCCAGGCTCTGGAGCTCAGCCATCATTTCTCGATCGTCAACATTTCAAGTAGCGTCGTAGGCCTATCCTAAAGCCTGCCATTGTTTGTCAGCGAAAGATGACGCAGTCACAGCAGTCGCTATGAAAATTCGACTATTGCCCTCATGCACATCCTTCACTAAATAACTGATCCTAGATAATCTCACCGTTACACAAATAAAGCTGAATTATCTCGCCTTTGAGAGGGTCATAATGGTAGGCCTAATATTATGTTATTATAGAGTTATGTTGTGTTTGTTAATTTGTGGATCATGTATACAGAGTTAACCACGATGTTTTCTAGATTTCACGTTCAAGCGAAGAAGAAGCAGGCATTTAAGACATTGAACTACAACGTTAATACAGCGAGAAGTCAACATACGAACAACCAAATTCTTTTTGGAACTCCAAATGATTCAGTTGGATTGGGCTCTCAACATGTTCCAACATATTCTGTTTATTCTGGGCAGGATGAGTTCAACGGAGCTGTTGATAATAATTCTACACTGTAAGCTCAGACAGCACTTAGCATTTCGTTGGAGTCTGATAGTTAGCACAGGAATAGGTTGTCGATTTGCTTGCACGTATTTCGATAGGCTTACACCAATGCTTCTATGTTACCCTAACAGCAGACCCATTTTCGAAGACATTCATTTAATGTGTAAAATCGTACATAGATCAAAACTTGGATCAAAGTTCTCAGTGTTGTATTGTAAGAGTTTGACCTGTCAATGTTTTATCTCAGTTTGATGACCAATAGGTGTCCAACTTTTACAACTGTACCTGGCAGAGCAACTTTGAGTTTCAAGTCGGTGCTGATAACACGATCCGTTCTGTCCGTCTTTGATAGGCTCACACTCAAGTTATTGAATTTGTTTTTAACAAAACAACGTAGCCCAAGCTACGTTGTTTTGTCTTGTATGCTTTTTTACCAGATAACAGAGTAGTGTCGTGAGTGTCAGTCAGAGAACCAGGTGCTTGGCGAGTTCAAAAACAACTCAAGACCTGGGTGCGTCTCTGTTGCTAACTTTAACTTAGCTTCCGAACGTCATCAACAGTTGACTGAAGTTAAGGCGATTTTAACTAATTGCCTAACCCCAGGCATTGCGAATGATGTGCAGGCATTTCCACCGAAAATGTAATTAGAGCCATTGCTTTATCACCAGCGAAACATTGCTCTCTTGAAATAATTCCAGCGCGATAGATTTAACACAAGTATTTTGGTCACAATACAATCGCACATATATACCGCTGCTGACGCGTTTCGTCGCTCGGATATGGAACCATTCTTTTGCCATTTGCTTGAATCAAGCATAAGCACAAAGTAGGCCTAGACCCACGACTAATGCGCATAATATTACAGGCTTGCAAGTTCCGGCCCCCACTAATTCATTTCGCTCAATGCTCCGTATTGGGTTTACTGTTAAAACTCAGATCTCCTACGCGAATCAGAGGTATCAAGTAAAATTACTCGGTGGTAGTTATTGCCTTTTGAACTTATATTTATAATTAGGTTCCTATTCTTGTGTCATTAATATTGTTCCGATTATTCTGCTTAATATTGTTCATATTATTGTTACTATTATTAGAATTCTAATTATTAGTAGTGACAGTTGGTTCGATATTCTATGATGTCCTCATATTTTCAGAAAGGTGATAATTTCAAGTTGAATTTTTGGGTGGAAGTACCTGTAGGCTTGAAAATACATGTAAATATCAACTCAGGGTAACGATAGACCTTTCTTATGTGCAACGTATATGACTATTAGCCTAGAACGTGCCATTCGTTAATTTATCTTTAACGTGCTCTGTGAGTTATGAGACGATCTCTGACCCGTTTAAATACCCAAGAGCAAAAAAGTAAGGTTCATTAATTTCTGCGAATTACTGCGCTGGAGATGTGTGATGGCAAAGGAAAGGCAAGCTTCAACTGTTATTTAGCAACGGAAGATTTATTTCTATAGAAAAACCTAATAGGCTAATAGTGGGTTCTGTGTTAAATTTATTCGCTAAGCATCGTTTGCTCTTGGCAGTTGAAGTGACACAATCATAGACTGAGCGATTAACTTATAAAACAAGCGAGTCTCAACGTGTTTTAATGTTATTTGAAATGAAGTATTTTCTATATAATTCATTCGTGTGCTTGATGATATGTCTACATACCTCGGTGTCTGGTGAGATCAAGCGGTTATCAGGTACGTACATGTAGGTCTATGACCAAATCAGTGTTGCAAATAAATTGATTGATATTGGTTACTAAACATTGGACATAATACCGCTTTATGTCGGCCTAATTTAAAAGACATAGTCTGAAGATGAACCCAAAGATGTATGCATTTAAAGTTACGCAGGCTTGACTATTCTATTCTATTCTATTTACGGACTTGTAGGGCTAAAGCGCCTCTCACAGTGCAACCCTTATCAGAGCCTTTACCCAGTGCGAAGAACCAATACAGAAAAGATAAGTAAGTCTTAAGAGAACGAGCAAGAAATCGACGAAAAAGACGGACGAAGTCAATGCACTGGTGTGTTTACACGACAATAGCACACGTTTTAATAATAGCTATTATCTGCTTCTGCATCTGCTTCTCCAATTCCGCACTTTTTCTACTCCCCTACCATAAATGTCCGTTACTCACTATCATCTGTCTCAGGTTCCTCTGCCCATCGCCATGATGCCTTCTTCTCGAAACTGAAGTCTTTCTCCATCAAGAACTCTTGCTCAGAGTCACCGAATAGTCCACCGTCCGTTTCTCAACTAAAGCGACACGCTCTTCAACAGCTGTTTTGCCCCTCAAACCCTCTGGAAATCGTACTCTGATCTTTCACAGACTGCCCTTTTGCCTACCATCTCCGCTTCAACGCAGCGCACGTGAATGAGTTGGTTCTCTGCGCACGGCTTTCAATTGGCGCTTTAGAAGTTAGGAGATCATGATTACGATGTCATAGACAAAGTAAACACCTATTGCAGTGAGTTTCCACGGAAACCTGATTGAATATTTTGCATATTAGGCCATCTATCAAGAACTGGAGATTTGTCTTAAAGCTCCTTTTAGTTCTGAGGTGAACTGGGTAAATTCTTGTATTTCATAATTAAACTAGCTGACTTATGCTGTCCCAGTTACATAATTTTATCAGTTGATTCACAATCGAAATTCATCCACACTTTGTCCAGAGTTTGACCAGATTTTCATGTACTTAATCATTTAGCTTCAACAAAAAATATACAGCCACTGAAAACCCGAGATGTGGTCTCGAGACCGCGGTCTTGGTCTTGATCTTGGTCTCGGACCGTCGGTCTTGGTCCATGTCTTGGTCTCGAATGCGTCGATCTTGGTCTTGGTCTAAAAGGAACGGTCTTGGGATTGGTCCCCGTCTTAAGATAGCGTTCTTGGTCCTGTGCCGTGTCAGAGCACTTTTTTTGATATTTTTTGGTTATTTTCGATTAGACACCGGTGTTAAGGCCAAACGCGATTATTAAAAATTTATGACGTGTTGATCATCTATATATACATGTTACTGTGTGCAAAAAATGCATTTCCAACGGAATCAGCCATTTAAAAATTTGCTTGAACAAATTTCAAGGTTTTGAAACAATCTAATAATTATGTGGTCGGCCACGAGTAGTCACTATTAGCCTACAATTCCGAGTACAAGTAGGCCTATATCATTCAAACGGAACGTTAATCTACTTGTCTTAAAGTATTTACCTATTGTATACTGTAAGTAACTTATAGTGTGATATTCTCAGGCCGAAGCCAAGGGCTGAACCCGCAAAGGTTCAGACTGGCCGGTAAAACTGTTTCTGGACCATCATTAAGATTAGTATTCTTTAGCAATAAAATTAATGTTTGAAGCGTGTTATTCCGTTTTAGAGTCTTAATGAATTGAATTTTTATAAAAAAAAGAGCATCGGTCTTGGTCTTGGTCTCGGACCCTCGGTCTTGGTCTCGAGGTTTTGGTCTCGTGCCCAACACTGCTGAAATCTGAGCATGACGATCAGTAATAAGCAGCGATCATAGCCAAACAAGCCAACGCTTACCGTTAATTTTGAAATATCCTACACTGGGTCTCTGCTCTTTGGGCTGATTGAGCGTTTAGGCTACATGCTACGCAGTTTCACCAGAGCTTAACCCGAATTAACTTAGCTTAAAATAGGATGCATATAATAATTGATATAGAAAATACATTTCATTAGAGCATAAAACTTTTAGATCACTCATATTTTGAACGCATCAGATTGAAATGCAAATAATTATAAGCATTATCACTTCACATCATGCATATGGAAAAAAATTAAACTACGAATATACGCTTTGAACTAACTCTCTCTTCCGTCTGATATTATTTCGCAAATTTTGTAAATCTATTTGTGTAGAAGAGTACTGCCAGTCGGAATACTTTCAACCTCGCTGTTTAAAGAACGAAGTCATTTTCGTGAAAACCGCCATCTATGGACGAATGCGTATTGGAAAATGTATTAAAGCTGAAGAAGTTGCTGCACATAGAACCCTCATTGGCGATGATCCACGATACCTCGGCTGTTCAGCAGATGTCCTACCAATACTGGATAAGAAATGTTCCGGCAAAGTTACATGCGACGTTCGTGTCTTTGAAATTTCCGATGAAAACGTCCATCCTTGCTTTCCTGGTTTGAAGGAGTATCTTGAAGCTAGCTACGATTGCGTCAGCGGTAAGTATATTCCCTAACTGACAAGTTAATGTCGACGTAATAAGACATATTCGGCATATAGAGATATGCAAAATATAGTTTATGCCATGTTTAAACAGCGAGATTCATAGTAATTCAGCTAATAAAGAAGTCAATGGATCCAACTAAATGAATTTGTATGTAACAACATCATCGTAGATTTTCTTAGTAGCATTATTTATGGAAAACAGCTAACACTGTGTGATATTAAACTGAACTTACCGGTCATTCATCGTCTAACGTTTTTGCAATTATTTATACCTTGCAACAATAAAAATTATGATCAAAATCGAGAATAGAAAGTTTGTCACGTCGAATGGCTATAATATTTTATGATAAAATTTGTTGGATAGGTCTTATATATTTAATGAAAAAATCAACCTTATTGCAAACATAATAGTTGCAACAATTCACTGTACATGGGCAGTGACAATCGTTGAATTCATACACTTATCAGTTATGGGGTGACAGTGACATTGCATTCTGAATTTGAAACGCAGTTATTTGAAACTGTTATTGAAAGTAGAACAATTGTACAAACAAAACAAAACTTATAGACCCTTAAGTTTTGTTTTAAGGCGCTCGCAACTCCAACGCGCAGTGAGTGGAAGCACAACTGAGCAGGAGGTCAGTGTTTTAGTTGTCGAAGAGTTGGGGGGGGATTGGACCCTCTGGTTACTGTCCTAACCCCCTTAAATACGCAGCCTATAATATGGTCATTTACTGAGATATCAACCATCAAGTGTCCAATGACCTTCAAAGTTTAATAATTACTTACTTACTAATCTTTTACGGCAGAGAACATAAAACCAGTTTAGAGAGTGAGGCATAGTCATAGTTCTTTAAGTATACTTCCGTTTCTTTTAATGCTGTAAGTCGGATACAGGTCGAATCGAAAAAGGCAATTTTGTGCTGATGAAATTACGTATTTGATTCATTATTGGAATCCTGTGTCTCGCTCATGCTTTTTATTGAGTGAAGCGTGCATGCCTAGGGATGCTTTAAGATGCCTTAAACAAATTTTAATGTATTTGCAAAGCAATTGCGCAATTGCTGTGAGTGATTCACGTCACATTGATGACAAAGTTTAAATTTCTTGTATCAATGCAGGAAAATGGAAGAACATTAGGACAAATTTTGAACAGTTTCGATAATGCAAGACACTATAAAAGTGTTGACATTTTTCAGGCACCTGATGATGAGGAAAGCTTACAGTTTAAATAATCAGTTTGACCAATCTCTGTATGGCAATTTGCAGCAGAGATTTGCATCAACTATTTTTCTGAAGGATGTAAATTTCTTTAAAATTTAAGGAATTTACAACCTCTGCAGCGGGTCCTTTGGCCATGCTGCTGTATGAGGTCACTGTTTGGTGAAAGTCATGTTGCATTATTGTTTAAGGAGTTTGGAATGAACAGTTCTGAGGCAAGACTACTGGACTACAAAATAAAAAAGAACTTACAAAACACGGTTCCAAGTCATTTCTTTGAAACATGGTCTATAAACTTTGTCAATTGTATTTGGGCTATAATATTTGCACACGCTTAGCCTATTTAGACTTCACAGACACATAATCATTTCTCATGAATGTTTGTTGCATAAAAATGTATGGAAGAAACTAAGATGTCTCGTAGGTTGTCAGTAGTTTTATGTGAGATATTTAACAACTTTAGATATAATAATTTTAACCTGTGATAGCGTACTATGGTAGTCTGTAACTGTTAACTTTTGACCCGATCCCTCAGCTACTTTTGGACAATTAAAACACTCTAGGAGGCGCTATATTAAATTATCATAATGAAGTAGTAAACCCGCGTATATTGCTTTGTAGTTGTGGACGAGAAACGGTCATGTGCCGTTACTGCATCAAAGAACGCAGTTCATGTGATGGTTGCATCTGACTCGATGAACACATGTGGAACGAAATCTCAACCATGGATCATAGAATCACCTGTTGGTCAGAAGATCAGCATCAGTCTTCTTGACTTCTTCACTGCATCGGAATATTCGGATGAAGCCAAGATGTCTTGTCGTAACTATGGCGTCATTGTGGACAGAGCTGCAAAGCGAAATATATCTATCTGTGGAAGAAACGATGAACGAGAGAACTCCATCTATTTATCAACTGCCAACTTTATTTGGATTATTCTCGATTCTTCTTCTTCTCCTACGGATTCCAATGATGAACTCAGATCCTTTTTGCTCAAGATTGAAGGTTTGGAACATTATATATGAATTACTGTGTTGAGTCGTGAGCGTCTTTGATTCGAGTGGCGCTAAGTAAGTGCTCCAGTACATTACATTACGATATGTAAATCAGCCGTCGTTAATCATAACAACAGTAAAAATAAGTTTACATCAATCTATCAATATCAACAAATATGAAAAATGTCAATTTTAATCACGCGCATGAGATAGATAAAATGTAATTTAAAATCAGTGCTAATATATGTAGAGTGGAAATATATTTTCATCCATTGATATTCCTTTGCCACTTGTTTTTAAAAGCCTCTGACTCAAAAATGTATATGGGTTTAGGCTTAACACCACTCAACCCAATGCAAAAGATCTGTTGTCGAGCGAAAACCACGTGTTCTATGTGTTTGCAGAAGGATTCGTTGCTAACAAGTTTCAAATATTTGTATCCGATTTCGAACAGATCACAACGGACAATGATGTACATGTTCAGTAGTCTTGTGGCTAAGCGAACACTACGGAGAGCATGCTTCTACAGGAAGAAAGTTAGAGAACATAATTTTTTATATGGCTAAGTTGCCTTAAATTAAATTTAAGCAACTAACTTGGAGGTGTCTGAACCCTTACTATACACTTAGACCTATTACGCTCAATTGTGTTATACGTTTCGTAGCTGTCGGATGTTCAGATGTGATTCCTCCAGAAGATGCTTGGTTAAAAAGGAAAGATGATACGATTACGATTGGTTGCTATTCCAGTCGTCAAACGTGGCATCTAAGTTGTAGTGGAGGAAAATGGATCGGAGTATTGGGAAACTGCTCTCATGGTAAATAGTTTTCATATACAAATGCAAGTAGGCCTATTTTTGTATGTTGCGAATTGGAGATATTGGAGTTGCTATGAGGTCACGAGTTATGTCACATTCCGACTAACGCAAAAGACTTCGAGAATGTTGTGCCCTCAACTGATGATTTGATATATAAAGAGTTAAGATATGTTGTAGGCAGAAAAAGTAAAAGTGGATTCTGAAAGTCTCCGGCGAATAGTAACGTGAATGGTAACTAAGGTTTTATCTAAACTAACTGCATTGCTAACCAGAAGAGCTAAAAAGATTAGAGGCCTATTGGACGTAACTACGAGAACAGGAATTGCCCGCTTTTGACAATGTGTTCATTGGTATGAAATCATTCAGGTATGTGTTGTATGAATGGTATGTAGGCGTGTTATGTAATGTACGTAGCCAATGCATACAGCATGCACTATAATTATGGTATTTAGGCTTAGCGGTTGCTTGTATTCACTGTAGATGTTTCAGATCAAATATATGCCATAGAGACAAAATATGATGCACAAATGTCACGTGAAGAGCAAGGTATATTTCAACTTTCTTATTTGTGATTCATTTAATTATAAGCAGTTATCAGTTTTAACGATAATTTGGTTATTGTCCGGTGTAAGATATTGTTATGGTACTACTTTGACGAACGTATTAGACTAGTTACTTCTTTAAGAATAAAAAATATATTTATTGACAAAATAGTATACAACCTGAACAAAGCGTGAAGAGAACGGAGAAGCGAACAGTACCAGCGATAACAGCAATCGGTTTACCTAATTTGGCTCGATAAAAAGAGCTAAGGTTGACTTTAAGCACAGCGTTAGCTAAACGTCTTACTTGTACAACTTGAGACTTTGACAGTTCTTACTTAACTAAATAAGACGACGCAGCAACGAGCTGCAAATCAGCCTTCTACCTTACACGAGAATTCTGTCCAAAGTTCTCGACGCACCTAGCACAGTCTACTTACAGCATAGGAAACACATACGCCTACCTAGACACACCTAGGCCCATCCTAGAATTAAGCCACACGTCCGACAGGTGCGTACGTTAGCCGCTGATACGTAGATCTACTGTGGGTCTGCTCATGCTTCTCTCTATTTGAGTCTCGTTCGATTTTCTTCTGCACCAAATTGCAACTATTCGCTATGATGTCTGAGGTTTTCATTTCTAACAGTAACTGCATGAAAATCTTCTTAAAATTGAACACGTTCTCATTGTTCTGCTAACTTTGGCAGAACATGTCTCCGCATGAAGACTTTCATTTAGTTATAATAATGTGCTATTCGTGCTTATTTACAAGATCACTGACGAACCGCAGTGAATAGCAGTGAATTGTATTGAAGCATTGAAATATGACGGTAAAAATTTCATGATCTATACGAACACGCATCTTGATAGCATATTAGGCGCCAATTTGTTTAACAACTGTTAATTAGATAGTGGAAGACTGAGTCGACCTAGATGAGGCAACGAGTATGGAATCACGTCTTTTAAAGATCTATCTATTTAAAGATGACTGTTTACCATTTAAATAATATCGTTACTTGCAGACTTCGCCATACAAATTCCTTAATTTCGTTTTATGGTCAGTATTGTATAGGTACAGTTGCTTAATATCTTTTTCTTTGTTCTCTTTTTAAGTTTTAGCGATGGTTGCTATCGTTGGATGTACCTTGGCAATTTGTCTGGCAATCGTCTGCGTGGGTGTAGTGTGCTTGCGAAGGTAAGATTGCCACGGTAGCTTCAATTGCACTTAGCATTAGTTACGAGCAATAGGCGTACATAATTCAAGCAATTAGCGTTTAAATTTCTTTGTTCCTTATTACTGTATTGCTTTCTATTAGTCAGTTGACTCTGAGCTGCTTTTCCTGACAGTGCTATTGGCAGACATTTTTAGCAAGTTAATTCAATTTAAAAAATGTTTTCATGAAAACATTCCCGTAACTCACCAAAGTGACCAAACTCTTAGTTACCCGATCCCTTACTTCCTGTGTGCTTTAGTAATGAAAAAATTGCTAAACACTGACCGATTCGTGACTTGTATTCGTAAGTTGTAACTCGTTAAAGATTAGTGAATTGCTGGTGTGTTTGATCGACATAGAAACGCGACATCATGGCAGATTACACGGAACAATTGCACGCCCAATCGATGACATGCTATGTTGTTTTTCACTATCTTCTCCTAATAAATATTGAAAGTTTTATTGTCCATATTTATTAGAAGTGCTCTATGAATAAATCCACATCTGAGTCATTGGTGATTATTTTCGTCACTTGTCAGTTGTCTCTTATACTTAGAATTTTTAATCCCAGCAGATGTTACGAGAGCATTCAAAACAAGTGCAAAAGCAATTCACTTTTTTAGATTTCACGTTCAAGCGAAGAAGAAGCAGGCATATAAGACATTGAACTACAACGCTAATACAGTGAGAAGTCAACATTCGAACAACCACATGTCTTCTGTAGCCGCAAATGATTTTATTGGATTGGGCGCTCAACATGTTCCAACATATTCTGTTTATTCTGGGCAGGATGAGTTCAAGGAAGCTGTTGATAATAATCATCTAAGCTCAGGCAGCACTGAGCCTTGCGTTGGACTCTGACATTTAGCAAGGCTAAAGTTTGTCTCAAATAATTTGATCGTTGACGATTCATTTCATTTATCAAAGTAACAGTTTACCGCTTTTGTGGTAAACACTATATCGCTGAAAATATAATACTATGTTTTACTACGCTCAGAGAGACGCGCTGAAAACTATAGCATTTTAAAAGAAACATTGCAAACAAAGTATATGGTGTAATCATGATGGTGTGAACTCGTTGATTTGTAATCGTCCGTTTAGCATATCGGCCTACAGTGTGTCACGATTTGAAAGAATTACATGTATTAATATAGATAGACTAGTCACTGCTTAATGTAGCCCTCTAAGCTTCATATAGCGCATAGTGCTACGCGCTTAGGGTAAATTAATCTCAACTATTTATTTGTTTGACCGTCCTAAGACGGTTTAAATTAACTTGAAATGTACGTACCCACCATTGAACTGTAAGATAAAACTTACCCTATCCCACGCCACAAAGGATTTACTTGATTTGTAGAATTCAAAATAAAGGTTCATCTGCATCAACTAACTGTTTTAAAATTGTTTTTATATTGTGATAAGATGGGCATAGTTCCTGACTCATACAATGTCATCACCACCTATTGAAATGAAATGACATAGCGTATGGAAGTACAATAATCTAGTCCTTGGTGTAGGGCAAAATTTCATTTCATGCACACATGTAGGATAGCAACGTTACCAATCGAAACGAAATGATCGTTTCAAATTGCGTAACAAATTATGTTGCCTTCATAATTTTTATGACATTTCTCTCTCTCTTTGCTTATTGATTATATGATGCCAGAGAAATTTCGATTGGTATTCAGCCGGTGGGTAGGCCTACTTTCTAACGCAATTCTCAAAGCGTCATTAGCTAGATGGCACTAGGCTACTAGGCCTACGCATGTTGAAGGTGCAGCAGGTCTATAGCGAACGATTCAGCGAGCAAAGGTGGAAAAGGATATGGTGAGGGTTTGGGGAAAAGGACGAATAGATGGAAGTGGAGAAATAGCTGAAGGCAGAAAAGAGGAGGTGGAGGAGGAAATGGAAGAAGTTGAGTCTCAGCCAGAGGGAAGGGGAAGAGATGGAAAATGGGAGTTTAAGGATGGGAATTGGAATGGCAGGGGATGAGAGAGGAGGAGAAGAAGGTGGAAGAGGAGTACTCAGTAAAGTTTATAATCTGTAGACCGTACTCTCTGTAGTGACTACAATGCATACTTTCGACATAGTATTGTATGTATCATATCGTATCTGGTTATTTATATAGCGCTTCTTCCAGTACTAGCTATTCAGAAGCGCTCTCAGCGTGACAGCTCCGAGGAAATAAGAAAGTCTTCAGGCAACGATGGGATGAGGGTGGAAGCCTGATTAAAAGCTTGCTACGGATAATGGGGTAGGTCATTCCACATAAAAGGGCCCACGATGTGTTGTACTCATTCAATGAGGAATGGAAATAGCAGTTTTTAAACTAACGATTGTTTTTTAAATTTTAATTGTTTATAACTCTATACAGGATGGAGTGCAAATGGGGAGAAAACCTGAGGTGAATGTGCGGTCATAGAGAATTATTTCTGGATTCTGGGCAGAGATGGGGACAATATTGTTCTCGCTATTAGAATGTAACAATGTTCTGCGTTGAAGGACGAGCGTATAAAAAATATGCACTAAATTTATAAAGACACAATATATAAATAAATTCAGTTGAATAAAGTAGACTGCATACACATATGCCTGTGCGAATTGTAGGCCTAAGTGGCATTTAGTTTACAAAATTTTACTCGTTCAATACGATTCATTTACACGTGTTCTAAATCATTCCACGAACGACATATTCAACAATAGAGATTTTGAGACGATCCCTGACCCGTTAAAAAGCCCAGGTTCACAAAAGCAATGTTAGTTCATTTCTGCATATTACTGCGCTAAAGAAGTGCAACGGTCCGAGGAGAGAAAGCTTGCAGAGTGGATGAAGAAGTAGCAAAGGGTTTAACTCTGATAAAAACGGACAAACGCTTAAATCAAGATTAAATTTATTAACTGAGACTGGTTTGTTGGTGACGGTTGAAGTGTAGGATAACTGACTCATAAGCTGAACATTTTATTTGCGAAACCTACTAGTCCTGAATTGCATTCGATTTCTTTTGATTCCAATTGAAATGAAGAACTGTCTGTGTAGTTCATTCTTGTGCTTGTTGTCATGTCTCTCTGCATCTGTCTTTGGTGAAATCAAGAAAGCATCAGGTATGTCTATGCTCAATTCAGTGCCGCGTGGAATTTAATATTGGTTTTTGAACATCGGACATAATTATGATGTAACTTAAAGACGTGGCTGAATATGTACACGGCGATGGAGCTTAAAAGTTACACATGCTCAAATAGAGATCATTATGGTTATACAATAATTATCCATAAGTGAATGACACTTGATAGTCTAATCGAAGACCTGATTGACATCTTAGTGTAGGCTACATGTATGATCTGTTAGGAACTGGTCTTTCGCCAAAACCCTTTCTAGTTCTGAGGCAAAATTTCAAACTGTTAACATGTTTGATATAGCACATTTAATTCTAAATCAAAGTATTGCTCGTGTGCGCATTTATGTAGGGTGTGCATGTATGCATGTCTGTACATGTAGGTTGTACATTGAATACTGTCCTTACCTTATAAACTGCCCTAAACAGCCGAATGTTCGGCCGGGAGCGCCTCTGATTCTCTTGAAGAGGCGCTATATCAAGTATTTTTGATTGATTATAACCTGTGTATCCATGTATTATGAATGCTAGCAGACGATCTTCTCTCGAAGATTTTAAGCAAACATTGACAGACTGCATAAATGGATAGTTGCATGTAATAAATTTACGATGAATGAGTTCTTCAGAGCTAATTAACAAATATAATTAATTTTAAAATATTGCACCTGGAATCGATAATCACAGTTCCATCTTAGTCATGTTTATGTCTAATTTTAATTCTTCATACTCTAGTATCCCACGCATAGGCCTACCATTATCGCAGTTAAACGATCACTATTTTCTGATCCATAATTTATTGTAATCAGTCGATGGCATGGACAATATGACTTGACTGGTTACCGTAAATATACTAAAATGTTCTGTGGATGAATAGCGACGGCTTTCGCTAAACTACGAGGCCTTAGCACGATCTCTGTCTTCGTCTGACATAATTTTGCAAATCTTTTTGTGTAGAAGAGTACTGTCATTCGGAATACTTTCAACCTCGCTGTTTAAAGAACGAAGTCATTTTAATGAGAACCGCCATCTATGGACGAATGCGTATTGGAAAATGTATTAAAGCTGAAGAAGTTGCTGCACATAAGACTCACATTAACGATGATCAACGTTACTTTGGCTGTTCCGCCGATGTCTTACCAATACTGGATAAGAAATGCTCCGGAAAAGTTGCATGCGACGTTCGTGCCTTTGAAATTTCCGATGAAAACGTCCATCCTTGCTTTCCTGGTTTGAAGGAGTATCTTGAAGCTAGCTACGATTGTGTCAACAGTGAGTATATTCTACTAACTGACAAGTTTATGTCGGCTTAATGGGACATTTTGGGCTCAAGGTGATATGCAAAATATAGTTTATGCCATATTTAAACAACGAGATTCCTTGCAATTCAACTAATAGTTATATCTGTTTTTTGTCAGTAGCATTATCTAAAGACGAGACTTGCAGCTAACCATGTGTGATATTAACCCGAACTCACAGGCCATTGATCATTCAATTGTTGGCAGACACTGATACATTGCAAAAAAAAATTTTTTATGAAATCGAGAATGAAGAGTTTGTCATGTTGAATGGGGTTAATTACATTCTGATAAAATTTGACTGACAGACAACCCTCGTAACCTCATCATGATCAGGTCTTCCATGTCAATAAGTCTACTGATGGCAAACAAAATATTTTATAAGCATTCACTGCACATAGGCATATACAATCGTTGAATTCATTCCTTTACAAATGACGTGGTCACATTGCATTCTGAATTTGAAACGAGGTTATTTGAAACTACTGTTGTAAGTAGAACAGCTACATAAACAAAACAAAGCCTATTGTCAATTAAGTCTTGTTTTAAGGCGCTCATAACTCCTAACTTTTTGAGAGTTGTTATCAACTTATCATGCACCACGAGCACTTAGTACTCCCATTGATGAGGCGCTATATCAAATTTATTAAATTAATTAATAAAACCTGGAATATTGCTTTGTAGTTGTGGACGAGAAACGGTCATGTGCCGTTACTGCATCAAAGAACGCAGTTCATGTGATGGTTGCATCTGACTCGATGAACACATGTGGAACGAAATCTCAACCATGGATCATAGAATCACCTGTTGGTCAGAAGATCAGCATCAGTCTTCTTGACTTCTTCACTGCATCGGAATATTCGGATGAAGCCAAGATGTCTTGTCGTAACTATGGCGTCATTGTGGACAGAGCTGCAAAGCGAAATATATCTATCTGTGGAAGAAACGATGAACGAGAGAACTCCATCTATTTATCAACTGCCAATTTAATTTGGATATTTCTCGATTCTTCTTCTTCTCCTACGGATTCTAATGATGAAGTCAGATCCTTTTTGCTCAAGATTGAAGGTTTGGAACAGGATTTATGAATTACTCTTTACTAATCATAACAACAGTTTATACAGTGGCGTAGCACCATGGAGCTAAGTGGAGCAATTGCTCCATGGCGCCAATGGCTGAGAGGCGCCTCTTCGGCCTATGTAAAAGTTTTTTTTAAAATTTCGGTCGATGGTTAGATTTGCAAATTCACCAGGCTTAGCGTCCTAGCCCGTACGGGTTTTACGAATACAGTCGTCGGCTGAACCAAACTATTTCCAATCACGATCGAACGGACTCTCGCTTTTAGCATCCAATTCAAATGTTAACGAAATTTACCATAAACACATAGCACGCACGCATCGAGCTATGACGACGACGATCTACTACGTCCAAAGATAGAAGTGTCTACATATGAAGAATGAATGCAAAGTATCTCTTTTATTATTTTGTATGTTTGCTTGGCGGATTAACTTTCACATCATTTTTTAATGGTGAATATAATAATAAACGATATACTATCACTATTGCAAGATTGCAAATACAGCAGACAGAGAGGTCCATGATTGGTTGTACTCTTGCGTGGACCCTACTCTTACACCTCCGTTTGTATTCTACTTGTATTTGAAATTTATCAGATATGACAAATAATCCGTAAATTCCATGAGAAAGTGGAGAAAGACAGAATAGCAGTTTTGTAGTTATGTAGTTGTATCTTTTCTGGTACTTCTTCACAAGGCACTGAGACTGGACCTTGCTCAGTGGGGGGGGGGGGCGTTTCAGCAAACGTTCGCTCCAGGGCGCCTCCAAGGCAGCTACGCCACTGAGGTTTTAATAGGCTTACATCAATAAATCAATATGAGTAACTATGACTCAATTCTAATCATGTGGATGGAACAAATCACGTTTTATGGAAAACCACTGCTAAAATATGTTGAGTGGAAGTATATTTTCAGCCATAAATATTCATATATCACTCATGTTTTAATAACTGACTCGATGATATAGACCTGTACATGTTAGCATTCTATGGCAATCAAGCCAATGCCGTATATTAGTTGTCAAGCGTAATTTCTAGGTTTTTGCAGAAGAATTGGAGGCTGATAAGTTTCGGAAATTTATATGAAATTTTGAACAGATCCAAAGGGACAATGACTTAGCTTTACAGTTAGACTGATACTCCAAAGGGCACGCTGCTATAAGTAGAAAGCTAATGACGAGCATTATTTTGATGTGTAAATTAGCCTAAATTGGGAACTACCATAGATGGACAGGAAGCCCGAGGGAGCACTATTAATTGTGTGTTTGCGGTTTGTAGCTGTCGGATGTTCAGATGTGATTCCGCCAGAAGATGCCTGGTTGAAAAGGAAAGATGACACGATTACGATCGGTTGCTATTCCAGTCGCCAAACGTGGCATCTAAGTTGTAGTGGAGGAAAATGGATCGGAGTATTGGGAAACTGCTCTCAAGGTAAATATTCAGATTTAATTAATACTACTGCAGAACTAGTGACTAAGGCCACGCTCATTGTGACTGCAGTTACGGTTTACTTTGCTCATAATTTAGAATGTTCAAATTCATGACAAAATTAAATAAATACATTTAATGAAGTGAGCATTCTCTTTATTTTCGCATTGCGGAAGAGATTAGTCACAACAGCGTCAACTTTGAGTCTGAACCTTAAACAAATAACAAACCTTTTCCATTTATTTGCAATTCCGCAATGATCATAGTTACTAAGTTCAGAGGTTTCTTTTTTAACACCATTATCTCCTACGTACTTGACCCATTTGCACCTCCGCATCTTTCTGGAATCAAACCGATTCAACAAATAAATCGCAATTTTTTAAAGCTTTTTACTCTTATCCTTTCCATTAATCATCGATTATTCACAGATGTGAAATTTCGTTCAGATTGACGCTGTGGATGAACGATCGTAAACACATTGATCCGGACTCATTGCATGAATACCAATGTTGGGTGAAGGATTATGAGTTTTGCTGTGCCTAAGTCGGGTCTTCCCTAGAAGCTCAGAGTTCGTCAATTGCAAAGTCAGGTTTCTAAAGAGATGATTTGTTGACTTCTTGACTTGTAAACCAACTTGCTATATCAGCATTCACGCAACAATGATGACATGCAATGCTTTTAGTAGTTTTCAATTTTTGCAGATGCTGCAGCTCAAAATTCGGCTAACATTGAGTCTGAACCTGAAGCGAAAATTTCAAGTGAAGAACAAGGTAATAGTGTTGCCACTCCTAATTGCAAATTAAATTAATGAATTAGACTGCCAATGAAACACAAGTTTAGTGTAAATGAAATTGTCCAACGCCCAATCGAACTCTGGGTTGACACGTTGGTAACTTATTTGAATAATGTGCTCTTAAATCTTAAGAATATTAGTTCAAAACCTTAGTGTAGACTACGTTTAACCACTCCTGGAAAATGTCTTTTTTGGTTTTTTTGTGGTTCTGGTTCTGTTTTACGCTGTAGGCCAATCCAGATTCTCATAAAGAGCTTGTAACTGGAGGTTGTTTGGGATGCTCTCTTATCAGAAGGATTCGACAAATTATGCTTGGTCAAATCTTCCCTTGTGTATTAAATCGGGGTCATCAGTGTGAATTTAGCTCAATGATATCAAAAAGGATGTGATACTTATTCACAGCGCCATATTTATATATAAATATATGTATATATGTATATGAAGAATTCAAGTTATGCAGTTGAATTATAAATACGCGTTACAACCGTTTGCAATAGAGGCATTTTGTAGTATTCATTGTGCTTAGAGTGTAAAGAACAAGTGCCTGGACCCTAGTGTCAAAAAGCTAAGAAGTAAAGAGTGCAAAAGAAGATCACCGACATAACCAATAGCTGACGACAAAATAGCTCACGCACTATGGCTTCGTGACCAAACAGTTATTAGGCCTATTTGTCCATTGTGGGCACTAGTCAGTAAAATTTAAGTTGGATTGATGAGAACTAGGATGAACTTGAATAGAAATATATATGATTGCTGAACGAAATTCTTAATAAATAGACAACACACCCTCCGGCCCAATATGAAATAGTCTGTCTACATGTGCCACTGGGCATCACTCATTACATCTCCGATAATGTGCTTTGTGTTTAGTTTTAGCGATGGTTGCCATTGTTGGATGCACTCTGGCAATTTGTCTGGCAATTGTCTGCATTGGCGCTGTCTGCCTCCGAAGGTACGTTAAACAAGACAAGAATAAATATTTTTATGCAGATTTAATATATTTTATGACCTGTCGTTCGTAATCTGTTTAGCTTCAGTTTTTCAAGAAAATAATTTGAAACATAAACGGTTTATTTATCCATCGCTTCGGGATATTTTTCTTACAGCGAGTTAACACTCATCGTGCAAATACAAAGCTGCATTGTCTTGTCAGAGTACATCTCTTTTACTTGATAAAACGATCTACATATTCTGGCGTAACTTTGGGTTTGCTTCAATTCGTTCTATTCTGCAAGATTATCCAAATAACGATCGCAGCAAGGTTCATCCCGTGATGACGCTCTTTATTCTTTCATTGTTACGCTCTATATAGACTAAATGTAAATGCGCTCCGTTCTCTGACGACAACACTGCATTCGTTCGGAAGTTGCATAGTCTATATTCCAATTTCAGTCCATTCTCGACTGCTGCACTAGATACTTTTCAATCTGCTGGATTTGCCACATGCTTTCAATCACATGCGAAACGCGCTTTGCCGTCTACGTGACTAAGGCAGAATTACATATTTTACCTATTTATTTTTATTACAAATATTTCTATAGTGCTTCTTCAAGATTTCTACTCAGAGGCGATTCCTGCGCTAATCTACGTGATGCTTAAGTCAATATGATCCGTCAAATGAACTCGAACACTCTCGAATAATAGATAACAGGAAGGGTCATTATTGGCAAGGTCTCGCAAACATAAAGTGCACAGTCAACAGATTCTCGTCCAGAATTGATGGTATGAACGCTATTCAAAGTTCAAAGTTCCTGGTCCCCATAGTTTTGCATGGCATGTAAACTCCATTATTCCGCGGAACTTGATTGTCTGCGGAATTCCTGGCTTTGGAACTCAACCTGCATTTCTCAATCGTCAATGTTCCAAGTAACGTTGTGTTCTAAAGCCTGCGGTTGTTCGTAGAAAAAAGATGAGGAAGTCACCCGAATCTCCCTGAAATTTAGACGATTGCCTTAAATCCTTCCCTAAATAACTGGTCCGAAATAAATCTCATCCGATATACAAACAAAGTCGAATTTCGCGCTACAAAGTAGGCAATATCATGTGTTTATTGAGTTGGGTCGTGTTTGTAACTTTTAGACGTAACTTTTTGACATATCAATATCCACGATATTTTCTAGATTTCACGTTCAAGCGAAGAAGAAGCAGGTATACAAGACACTGAACTACAACGCTAATACAGCGAGAAGCCCACATACGAACAACCACATGTCTTCTGGAGCCACAAATGATTTTGTTGGGTTGGGCCCTCAACTTGATCCAACATATTCAGTATATTCTGGGCAGGATGAGTTCAAGGAAGCTGTCGATTATAATCCTATATTATAAGCTCATGCAGCACTGAGTCTTTCGTTGAATTCTGATATTTAGCGTAGAAATAAGATGTCGTTTCTCTTGCACGCATTTCGACATTTGAGCATTCACTACGCTCAAGTGAATATTTGTAGTATACACGGAGCATGTATAAGCAATCTGAACTCATTAAAGCTGCAGTCTGTTATTCTTAAGCCAATTGGTAGGTCGCAAAACATACATACATACATACATTACAAAACTCTTACAAAAGCTCAGATGCGCGCTTTTGAAGCATGTGAAAAGGATGTCGAGCAGTTTATCTGTTTCTGGTAATCTTAACGGCGTGTCAAATGACTACAGACTCCCGTTAATTATCATTATTGTATATTATAATTTAAAATAAATTGTATGCTGTTAACCTAGCTAAACTGCTGTTATGGTGCACCCCTGCCTCTATGTTACATTACCTGCAGACTCATTTATAAGTTTAATGAGTGAAGTCGAAAATAAATTAACACTTAGATTAAAGTCCTCTGCCTTGTGTTGTAAGCGTTTGATCTGTTAACGCTTGTCACAGTTTGATGCCCAAAAGGCGTCCAGCTTATAACATAAGCTGTGTCTGACAAAATATAAACTTTGTATTTCAAGTCGGTGCTGATAACACGATCCGTTCTCGCCTATGACGTTGTTGAATTTGCTCTTACTAAACGCTCAAGTGTGGCTCTTTTCCTCCCATGTTTGTATGTAAAGTTCTTTACCAGAGCATAAACAGTGTCGTGAGTAGGGCCTATCCGTCAGAGAACCAGCTGCTTGGCGAGTTCAGATAGCAACTAAGGGCTAGTTGCCTCTCGTTTTTTAACCTAATGTTAACTCTAGTTTCCAACATTATCAACAGTTGACTCAAGTCAGACGATCTTAGCTAATTGCCCAATCCCAGAAATGAGCGAGTTACGAGCCATTTTCACGTAAAATGTAATTAGAGCCATTGTTTTATCACCAGCGACACATTGCTCTCTTGAATTACTTCCAGTGTGGCTCGATTAAGGATTACTTAACACAAAACACAAGGTCACAATACAAGCGCAATGATCAATGCTACTGGCTCGTTTCATCGCTTGAATATTACCACTTATTTGTCGTTTGCTTGATTCAAGCATAGGTGCAAAATGCAACATGTCCGAAACTAGACCTAATTTCAGCCCCAACTAATGCAATCGCGGTGCTCTGTGAATGGGTTCGCTCCTACACGAAACAGAGGTATCAATCAAAATCATTGACTGTGTATTATTGCCTTTTATATCCTATATTTGTAATATAGTTCACATTCTTAGTGTTATTAAAATTGTTCATATTATTCTATGCCTGCTTATTGTTGTGCTGTATTATTGTTCTTATTATTAGAATTCTGAATACTGGTTGTGTGCCGACAGTTAATCTAGCGACACATAAAAGCGCGACACTTAAATAACGACACTTAATCTCGACGACACTTAATCTCGATGACACTTAATCTCACAACACTTAATCTCGTGACACTTAATCTCACGACACTTAATCTCGATGACACTTAATCTCACGACACTTAATCTCGATGACACTTAATCTCACGACACTTAATCGCTCTTAATAAAACTTCGTTCAACTGAGCTTGATTCTCTTAAGCATATTTAGTATAGGATTTTAGCACGTAAACTGAATGAAATGCACTGTCATTATCACTATCATGCGAGTATTTCCGCTTCCATTGAAACCGCATTCTTATCATTAATGCGGCTTCTAATTAAACATATTTTCATGTCACAACATAAATTAATAATGGTGCAAACTAGCGTTAATATATCTTTAACACGTTCTGTGTACTTTACTACTTTCACAAACTACGTATTGACATATAGACGTTTGAGACGATCCCTGACTCATTTAAATATCCAAGCGCAATAAAATCATGGAGTAGTAATTTCCGCAAGTGATTGCGCTGGAGAAGTGCGACGGTGAACGAAAAGCAAGCTTCAGCAGTAATGCCTATGATTTAGCAGCGGAAGGTTTATTTCTATAATAAAAGCTGACAATCGTGTGGTTCTGTATTAAATTTATTCAGTAAGCATCGTTTGATCGTGACAACTAAAGTGACTGCCAGTTACACAGTCGTGGCTGAGCGTTTAACTTAACCAAACTAGCGAATGTTAAAGTTTTAAATGCTATTTGAAATGAAGAGTTTTCTGATTAATTCATTCTTATGCTGGCTGATGTGTCCACATGTATCTGTGTTTGGTGAGATCAAGAAGTCATCAGGTAGGTCTATGCTCAATTCAGTGCTGCAAATAAATTGAACATTGATGACTAGACATCGGACATAAAGCAGCATGGTGTGACTTAAGAAATCAATTCTATCAGATGTAGCGTTAAGGTCACCTACATGTAGGCTTAATTAGTTTAAATAATAGTTATCCCATGCAGGCCTACATCTGCTTCCGAAAACCTGCACTTCTTCTACTTCTCTACCTTCGTTATCTGTTACTCATCGTCATCTGTCCCACGCTCCTCTATCTATCAGGCTTTCCACTCAAAACTTAAATCTCACCTTTTCAATAACTCTTGTCCAGAATCACCTAATTGTCTACCTTCCATTTATCGACTAACCAGCTTTAACAGCTACTTCCTTGAAACCGGACTCTGGCCTCTCTCATACTATCATTTTGGTTTCGACGCAGCGGACGTGAATGAGCTGCTGCTCTGCGCTAGACTTTCACGTTGCGCTTTCGAAGTTAGGATATTGTGATTACAACGACATGATTAAGATCATGACTGTGATGACACCGTTACACTGGCTGACTTACTGACAACATAGCGAATCCCAGATTCGTGATGTTATCAATTGATGGAAGGGTTCGGCGCCAAACAAGCAAACGCCAGCCGTTAATGGACATCTCTTCAATTAAGTCTTTGTTCCTCGTGCTGATTCAGAGTACATGCTAGGCAGTTTCATCTTAGCCTTGCATGAATTTTGTAATGGCTTAGCCTTAAGTCATAGGCGAAAACATTCAAACTACGAACGCTTTGAACGATCTCTGGCTTACCCTTAACTTAAATCTTGTTTGATTCACGTATCGTAGAATAATGCAAATTATATGTATAATCACTTCATGTACAATGTATGCATATGCATACATTGAAAACATATGAAAACATTTACTGTCCTCAATCTCACATGATAGGCTTACGCAACTTTTACTAAATCATTTTGAGCAGAAGAGTACTGTCAGTCGGAACACTTTCAACCTCGCTGTTTAAAGAATGAAGTCATTTTCATGAGAACCGCCATCTATGGACGAATGCGTATTGGAAAATGTATTAGAGCTGAAGAAGTTGCTGCACATAAAACTCACATAAACGATGATCAACGATACCTTGGCTGTTCAGCAGATGTCCTACCAATACTGGATAAGAAATGCTCTGGCAAAGCTACATGCGACGTTCGTGTCTTTGAAATTTCCGATGAAAACATTCGACCTTGCTTTCCTGGTCTAACTGTTCATCTTGAAGCTAGCTACGATTGCATTAACAGTGAGTATTCTATAACTTTTTGAGTTTGTGTACAATGTTTTAGAGAAACGCATGTCGGTTTATAGAATGCACTTTTACTTGCTGCTATATCAATCATTTGGTTAGTGTTATGTATAAGCGACTACAATTCTAACAATGCCCATATGATAACCGAGCAGACTGCATATAGAACATCTTGCAGTTATGGAAATAAAATAAATCTTGAATCGGTTTGTCGCGATTTAGCCTACCACAAATTTTGCGTTAATTTGATGAACTCTTCTTCCATAAACTGAATGTATTTTAACATTTTCATTTCTTAAACTACTATTAACACATGCGTAAAAATCAACCATGTTAAAATCAAATTTGTAGCTGGATTTTCAACAGCAATTGCGAAAATTTGTCTAAAAAGCACGATGCGTTCGTTAACTGCATGTGATTTATTATCAAGTTAATTCATGCTGACTGTTGATAGCCTACGTGATGATAATTAATTAAAACAATGATTGAACTAAGCGGACTTTACCTATTGCCAATTAAAGCAGCGCTTATTGCTCTATAGTTGTGGACGAGAAACGGTCATGTGCCGTTACTGCATCAAAGAACGCAGTTCATGTGATGGTTGCATCTGACTCGATGAACACATGTGGAACGAAATCTCAACCATGGATCATAGAATCACCTGTTGGTCAGAAGATCAGCATCAGTCTTCTTGACTTCTTCACTGCATCGGAATATTCGGATGAAGCCAAGATGTCTTGTCGTAACTATGGCGTCATTGTGGACAGAGCTGCAAAGCGAAATATATCTATCTGTGGAAGAAACGATGAACGAGAGAACTCCATCTATTTATCAACTGCCAACTTTATTTGGATTATTCTCGATTCTTCTTCTTCTCCTACGGATTCCAATGATGAAGTCAGATCCTTTTTGCTCAAGATTGAAGGTTTGAAACAGGATTTATGAATCACTTATAACAAGTGACTATAGCAGGGTTATCACATTTTGCTACCCATCAAATTTATTTTAAAATGTTATAGATTTCATTGAGATGTAACAGGTTTACATTTATTTGTTCATTTTTAAACGACATGATGTTGAACATTATTTTGATCTACACATTGGACCACAACTTTGATTTTTTTTAAATTACTGCTCAAACAAAACCTCATCCCACCCAAACTAATGCAATAGATTTCGTTGTTGACTAAAAGCTAAGCATTCTAGTGACCTGGATAAGAATTCCCTTTCTAGTGAGTTTCAGAAATTATGTCAAATGTTAAAGATATGCAGTCGATTGATCACAGAGTTGAAAATGTGTCATATGAATATAGGATCACAATTATACTTAAGTATAATAGTGTCTGCTTAAGTTAGAGTTGAGGTTACATTTCTAATCGATTATTAATGAATTTGGCAGAAGAGTTTGGAGGATAAATGAATTGGAGGAATAGGTGTCGCAAACGCACTCAGCTCTTCACCCTCATAATCGCGGAATTAGGTTAATGACGCAATATCCAGCCAATCACGTAAAGTTTTAAAATGATGTAGTTGCTTAATATAGATTTTAACGTAGTGCTAATTAATGCGACCAATTTTGATAGGCCAAGGTGATGGAAGAAAATCTATGGTTATGAGTAAGACTGTGAACGGGAACCCGGTTACCCGACCGATTCCTGACTACCCGGGTAATGAAATCGGTTTTCGGGTACCAGAAATTCCGTAAAATGCGCGATTTTACCCGAATATATGCCAGAATTATTCTATTATTGACATTGACTGACTGCACGGGCAATGAAATCGATTCTCGTGTGCCCGACATTCTGCAAAAATGAGCATTTATTTACATTTCCTAACAAAATATCCACGCGGTCGGGTAGCCGGGTACCCGATCGCGCGGGTCGACGGGTACACGGGTTGTCATTTCAACAATTTTTGACACAAAGTTCAGTCAGAGTGTGTCGGTCAAAGAGAATCGGTCGCTGCTGTAGCAGCATCTACCCAGAGATTTGATGCGTACATCGGGCGAAGATGCAAGGCTTTGAGTATGTCTAATATCTACAGTCATAAATAGTATTCGTTTGGGCAGATTAGAACAGATCCGTCGTTGCTGTTGTAATCGCATCTCGCATTCTCAGAAATCGCTGTACTGATAATAACACTCTCGTGAAGACCCTGTGGGTCAAAATGACAATGAAAGTAAAATATGAATAACATTCGTGTGCTCCTGTTCATGGTCAAATAATCGCCCGTCCAACCAAACAGAGTAGTGTCTTAGATGTATGGACAAAACACACCTCAAAGACTAAAGTGCAAGAACGCAATTATTTCTTAGGTTATGGTAGCCTAAGTTGATCAGCTAGAATGTCTCCTCTGAGCCTCTGGAAACCGGACTCTTCCCGTCCTCGGACTACCTCTTTTGACAACCCATTTGATTCGACGCTGCGCTCTTGAATCAGCCGGTGCCCTGCGCTTAGAGATTACGATTACGATTAAGCAACTAAAGTGGACGGGCAGGAAGCACTATTATTAAAGTCAACGTTAGCGAAGTAAAAAGAGGTTAATTCAATTAAGAAGATTAACAATTCGTCCTGAATTATACGAAGCAGATTTGAAACAGTCAATGTGACCTTGAAAACCAGAAATCGAACTCCTAAGTACATGTACATGGACTATCTATTACACTAAGATCCCACCGATTATTTCTTTATAGTTAAAAGAACATGTGTAGGCGATGTTATTGCTATTCTAAAGAAATACAATTCCAACACGTATTACGCTCAATTGTGTTTTACGTTTTGTAGCTATCGGATGTTCAGATGTGATTCCTCCAGAAGATGCTTGGTTAAAACGGATAGATGATACGATTACGATTGGTTGCTATTCCAGTCACCAAACGTGGCATCTAAGATGTAGTGGAACAAAATGGATCGGAGTATTGGGAAACTGCTCTCATGGTATTTATTCAGAGTTAAGACTACTGCATATCCAGTGACTGTAACGCTCATTGTGACTGCAATTACAGTTTACTTTGCTCATAATTTCAAATGTTAAAATTAATGCCAATTAAACAAATGCATTTAGTTAAATAAACATTATCTCTATTTCCTTGTTGCGGAAAATGTTAGCAAGAGCAAGCATATAGGAATCAAATGACAATCTTGCTCCATTTATTATTTCTTAACTCAATAAATGAACGCTGTCTTCCATTTGCGCCTCCGCATCCTACTGGAAGTAAATTGATTCAACAAATAAATCCCAATATCCGTGAAATTTAGATTATAGGGTCAACACATAGGCGAAATCTCGTTCAGATTGACGCTTTGGATGAACGATCGTAAACACATTGAGAATGAATTAATTAATACTATCAGACCAGAGCAAAGGATGAAAATATGTTCATGATGTAGTGTTATTTAAGTTCGATCTGTCAATTAGGCGTAAAATTGGTCAATCGCAAAGTCAAGTTTCTAAAGGATGGTATGCTGACTTGAAAACGAACTTCCTACTTTAACGTTCACGCAGTGAGGCTATGATCTAATCATGCATTGATTTTATTTGAGTAGCTATTCAATTCTTACAGATGCTGGAGTCCCAAATTCAGCCGTTCAGTCCAAACCCGAAGCGAAAATTTCAAATGAAGAGCAAGGTAGTAGCGTTGCCACTTTTTAGTGTAAATTAAATCAATGAATTAGTAAAAATAATAAACTGGACATCCAATGAAACACATGTTTAGTGTAAACATACATTGTGCAGTATGCACTCGAATTCTGGATTGCTAACTAGCTAGCCATAAATATATTTATATATATAAAGAAGAAAAACAGGTACGTTTGTATGTTCCACAAAAACATTTAATCCCCTCAATCGATTGCTCCCAAAGTTTGCTTAATAGCACTCGAGGATAAACATAAGGTGTTCGCGATTCCAAGATGTCACTCCTTCCCCATGCTCCAGGCGAGAATTTAGAAAGTTCGTGTAACGGAAAAGTGCCATGCTACATATTTCATTGGCACCGCCTGTTCTGGATAGAGGAGGAGGGTGAGACTATTGATCTGTGTTGTCACACAGAGTCGTTAAACTGCAACTACTGTGAAGGAGAGGAGGATATAGAAACATAATCAGAGAGTTAAAGGAAATCTAAAAAAATACGAGCCTTTATAAACGATGGCATATTCGTATTTGAGTAACTGCATGTAGTAACTGTTAAATGTGGGCCATTGACAAGTAAACCCCTCGGTATTTTTGCCAATATTTCGGCCAATGGTAGAATAAATAAATGAAATTTTACAGGCGCAAAGCTAATTCACATGTACATACAAATGCCAGAATTTACTGAAGTATTTCAAACAAAACAAAAGTTATACCACTTTTAATGAGTGCAATCATGATATTTTGATGGTCAAAAACATTCAACACAGCAAAAAGTTACATCTTAACTTCTCAAGTAATTGTTATAAAACAAACATCATGATTATTGTTTCACATCCTGGGTACAATATATCTACCACCAGTAGCCACACATATTCTGAGTCTATTTAGCAAGTTTTGATGACCTGTTTTGGGCCATTGCATCGGTGATTTTTGCTCAGGACACGACGAAAAGCGACGAGTTTCAGATCTTCTTTGGCAATTCGTCTAACACACGTGCGGCTCACGTTCATCTCTGCGGCCTGCAAAGAATCTCACAGTACTGAGATGAATTATGATGCCGCTATTCTATGAGCATATGAGTTCATCAATGTGCTCCATATTTGTTCTGCCTTCCGCTGCCCTTGCGACGTTCTACAGTCTATCCACTATACCTTCGACGCGTCCATATAATTTGTATAAGTGCTCGGCTCCAGTGATTTCAGAGTGACACTGATTACGGCTTTGGCTCCAAGATCATGCTCATGATTCATGAAGTGTCTGTATACGCATTTTATCTGCCATGGACACCTTGCCCATGTTTATTTTGTTACAAATACTATCATAAAAGGATTAATAGCAAAACATTATTATTCACGAAATTAATCGACTGCTTGCTAGATGACGTCAAAGTGACTTCCATATGCGATAAGTTGCAGTTTCTTTTCTCAATAGTAATATTTATGAAGTTTGTTTTATCACAACTACTTGAAATGTGACAAATCTGCTTTGTATAACTCATTGCGGCGTTAAATTTTTGTCCATCAAAAATCGGTGGTTCCACTCATTAAAAGTCATATAACTTTTGTTCTGTTTGAAATATTTTAGTCAATTTTGGCGGTTATATGAAAATATGAATTGGTTTTAACCTGTAAAATTTCATTTTATATTTCCTACTGTTAGCCGAAATATCATCAAATGACCGTAGGGGCTTACTTTTTTGGCCCACCCTGTATATTAGATTGTATTAAACTGTCTGTTTACCTGTTTCGTCTTCACTGCACCTGCGATTAAATTTTTTTTTGGTGTTTAGTTTTAGCGATGGTTGCCATTGTTGGATGCACTCTGGCAATTTGTTTGGCAATCGTCTGCATAGGCGCTGTCTGCTTACGAAGGTACGTTAAACAAGACAATGATAATTTTTTTATTGCGGGTTTAATATCTTTTATAGACTGTCGTTCGCAATCTGCTTGGCTTAGGTTTTTCAAGAACACAATTTGAACAGAAACAGTTTATTTATCCGTCACTTGGGGGCATTTTTTATAAAGAGTCAATAAAACGCATCGTGCAAATACAATAATATTGTCTTGCAGAAGTAGGCTACACCCATTACACCTGAAAATCTACCTACAGATTCTAACAGAGCCCTAGGTTTGCTTCTGTGCGTTCTGCCTTGCAAGATTAGCGAAATCTTTTTATTATTATTCTTTTATTGCTACGCTTTATAGATTTAGATATATATATTCATCCTGCCTCTGACGGCAACACTGCATTCGTTCGGAAGTTCCATAGTCTATATTACAATTTCAGTCCGTTCTTGTCTGCTGCACCAGATACGTTTCCAATCTGCTGGATTTGCCACATACTTTCAATTACTTGCGAGATACGCTGTGTCGACTTCGTGGCAAAGGACCTGGTAGAATTACATGTACAAGTAGGCCCATAGCACAATAAAAAATCCATAATTCTGCAGCCACCTCCATCTCTTTGAACATTGGACCATTGCCCTCATACAAATCCTTTACTAAGTAACTGATACGAGATGATCTCACCTTTACACAAATAAAGTCGAGTTTGAGCGCTGCTGAGAGGCTCATAATGGGTAATATCATGTGATTATAGAGTTGTATTGTGTTTATTAATGTGTGGAGCATCTATACCAAGTTATCCACGGTATTTTCTAGATTTCACATTCAAGCGAAGAAGAAGCAGGCATTTAAGACATTGAACTACAACGCTAATACAACGAGAAGCCAACAAACGAACAACCACATGTCTTCTGGAGCCACAAATGATTTCGTTGGATTGGGCTCTCAACATGTTCCAACATATTCAGTATATTCTGGGCAGGATGAGTTCAACGAAGCTCTTGATAAAAATCCTATAGTTTAAGCTCATGTAGCACTTAGCATTTCGTTGGATTCTGACATTTACATGTAGCACAGAAATTTTATGTCGATTTTCTTGCACGTATTTTGATACTTGAGCATTCACTATGCTTAAGTGAATATTTGTAGAGCAAATGGAATAAAATTGCGCATGCGCAATCTGAACTTAGTACAGCTACAGTCTGAACTGTTGTACGAAATAACATTTGGCTGAAATTACAAAAGCTCAGAGAGTGATAGAGACGCGCTTGTAAGCAAGTGAATAGAACATTGCAAACATAGTTTATCTGTTTCTGTTAATCGCAATGGCGTGTTAAATTACTAAAGCGCCCGATAGTCATTTATCATAATCATGATCATGGGCTGACAGCCCGTACATGTAGGTGACTATAGTTAATATTATATGTTATAATTTAAAAGATAATTGTATACGGTTAAACTCGCTATAAACTGCCCTAATATTATGTTACACCACTGATTCGATGTTACACTATGATCAGAGCCATTTTTGAAGACATTCATTTGATGTTTGAAATCGGAAATACATCAAAACTTGGATCAAAGTTCTCTGTGTTGTGTTTTGATCGTTTGATCTGTCAGTGTTTTGTCTCAGTTTGATGTCTAAAAAGCGTTGAATTTCCTTTATATCCTGTGTCTGACAGCAGGGGCGTAAAAGTAGGGAGGTCCGGAGGCAAATGCCTCCAATTTCAGGTAGGGGGGACATTTTTTGCGTCCTAGGGAGAATATCTTGCCTTCCTGGCACTTGGGATCGGGGAGTTTGCCTCCATCACTCAGGGAGGATTGACGCCAATTGTCAAAGCAAGTCTTTATGTTCAGTATATCGCTCTTAGTTCAAAACGTGTCACTCGTAAATTTATCCTTAACGTGTTCTGTGTACTTTCACAAACAACGTATTGACATAGACACGTTTGAGACGATCCCTGACCCATTTAAATACCAAACGCAATAAAAGCAAGCTTCACAAATCTCTGCAAATTACTGCGCTGGGGAAGCAACTTTGAGTTTCATGTGAAGTGTGATGGCGAAGGAAAAGGAATCTTGAACTGTCTGCAATTAAAGCAGCGAAAGGTTTATTTCTAGCAGAGGCGGAACAATCGAGTGGTTCTGTGCTAGAGTCATTCACTAAACATCGTTTTCTAGTGGCGGCTGAAGTGACTACAATCGTGGGCTGAGCGTTTAACTTACAAAACAAACGAATGTTAAAGTGTTTTAATGTTATTCGAAATGAAGAATTTTCTGATTAATTCATTCGTGTGCTGGCTGATATGTCTGCACGTCTCTGTGTCTGGTGAGATCAAGAAGTCATCAGGTAGGTCTATAAGCTTACTCAATTCAGTGTTGCAAATAAATTGAACATTGATGACTCGACATCGTACGTGATGCAACATGGTGTAACTTAGAAGACATACATGAAGCGTAAGATAAACCCATTAGATTTAGCATTAAATTCACCCAGGGCTACTTAGTTCTTATAATAGTTATCCAATTCAGGCCTACGCCTGCTTCCTAACTTTCGCGCCTTTTTACTCATTTACTCTCATTCCCTGTTACTCATTTTTATAGATGTCTCAGTCTCCCCTATACATCACCCTCTGGTTTGCAACTCGAAACTTAAGTTTCACTTTGTGTAGAACTCTTGCTAAGAATAACCTGATCTTCCATCTTCCATGTCACGACCAAAACGTCAACTTCAACCTCCTTAACAGTGTTGGGCACGAGACCAAGACCTAGAGACCAAGACCGAGACCTCGAGACCAAGACCGATGGTCCGAAACCAAGATCAAGACCAAGACCGTCGCATTCAAGACCAAGACCAAGACCGCAGTTTTCCGGTCTCGAGACCGTCTCGAGACCAAGACCGCGGTCTCGAGACCATATCCCTACTCCTTAACAGTTACTCTGCCTCCTTTTACCCTCTAGAGACTGGACTCTGACCTCAATCAGGCTACCATTTGGACTACCCCTCTGCTTCGACACAGCGCACGTTAATGAGCTGGTGCTCTGCGCCCGGCTTCCAAGTGGCGCTTTAGCAGTTATGGCTTTGTGATTACAATGACACAGACGAAATAAACACTTATTGCACTCAGTCAGGGACAAACATTTAGGCCTAAACTGCAAGTGCTTCTTCTTATGAAACCAGTTGAATAATGGAAAATTCAACGCCCCAATTGCTGATTCCATAAGTATACGGAACACTTTGCTCGATCTTTGTCTTCCGTCTGACATAACTTTGCAACGTTTGTAAATTTTTTACAGAAGAGTACTGTCAGTCGGAATACTTTCAACCTCGCTGTTTAAAGAACGAAGTCATTTTCATGAAAACCGCCATCTATGGACGAATGCGCATTGGAAAATGTATTAAAGCTGAAGAAGTTGCTGCACATAAAACCCTCATCGGCGACGATCCACGATACCTCGGTTGTTCATCCGACGTTCTACCAATACTGGATAAGAAATGTTCCGGAAAAGTCACATGCGACGTTCGAATCATTGAAATCTCCGACGAAAATATCCATCCTTGCTTTCCTGGTCTAAATGTTTATCTTGAAGCTAGCTACGATTGCATTAGCAGTGAGCATTCTCCTATTTTACGTGTTTCTTTACAGTGTTTTAGCGAACTACATGTGGGTCTATAGAATGCAATTTTATTTTCTGCGATATCTATAAAGTAATTCGCGTTGTATTTAAACCACAACATTTCTAACAATTTACACATGAAAACCGACCAGATTAAATATCAGAGCATCTCGCAATTATAGAAATAAAATAGGATTTGACTCTTAAATCGGTTTGTCACTAATTTAAAAAAATTTTGCTATAATTTGTATAACCCTTCTTCGATATATTGATACTGACTGTTCAATGTTGATACGTGTTGATCATTAATTAAGACAATGATTGAAATAAGAGGAATAGACCTATTGCCAATTAAAGCAGCGCTTATTGCTCTATAGTTGTGGACGAGAAACGGTCATGTGCCGTTACTGCATCAAAGAACGCAGTTCATGTGATGGTTGCATCTGACTCGATGAACACATGTGGAACGAAATCTCAACCATGGATCATAGAATCACCTGTTGGTCAGAAGATCAGCATCAGTCTTCTTGACTTCTTCACTGCATCGGAATATTCGGATGAAGCCAAGATGTCTTGTCGTAACTATGGCGTCATTGTGGACAGAGCTGCAAAGCGAAATATATCTATCTGTGGAAGAAACGATGAACGAGAGAACTCCATCTATTTATCAACTGCCAATTTAATTTGGATATTTCTCGATTCTTCTTCTTTTCCTACGGATTCCAATGATGAACTCAGATCCTTTTTGCTCAAGATTGAAGGTTTGGAATAGAATTTATGAATTGCTTTAATAAGTGAATTGCGTCCGTTAATCATACCAACAATTTATAATAAGTTTACATCAATCTACATATCATTATCAACCACTGTGTCAGTTAATTCTAATCACGCGGATGGAATAAATTAAATGATATTTTCAAGTCGGTGCTAATTCATGTAGAGTGGACATATTATTATTTTTATCGTTAAATATTTCTATGCTACTAAAGTTTCAAGAACTATGACAAAAAATCTATACTACGTCACTCACGTCAATGCAGACGAGTCGTTGTCGAACGTAAACCACGTTTTGTAGAATTTTGCCGAAGGATTCGTTGCCAATTAATTTTGGACATTTGTGTCCAATTTTGAACAGATCCCAAGGGACATTGACGCACAGTAGCTTTGAGGCTAAGTGAACACTCCGAAGAGCACGTTTCTACTGGAATAAAGTTAAAGAACATAATTATTTCTATGGCTAAGTTACCTTAAGTTGAAGTAAGCAACTAACTTGGAGGTGTAGGAAATATTATTATACACGTTGACCTACATGTATTACGCTCAATTGTGTTTTACGTTTTGTAGCTGTCGGATGTTCAGATGTGATTCCTCCAGAAGATGCTTGGTTAAAAAGGAATGATGATACGATTACGATTGGTTGCTATTCCAGTCGCCAAACGTGGCATCTAAGTTGCAGTGGAGGAAAATGGATTGGAGTTTTGGGAAACTGCTCTCATGGTAAAAATTATTCATCAGCTTGTTTAATGTTGCAATAAGTAGGCTATACGCATACATTGTACCTGAATATGTGAATGTAAATATGCCTGATGGTATGTATGTATAATTGTACATTTATGTATGCATGCATGTATGTTTTCATAAGTCACGAATTGGAGATACATGTAACTGAGTAGCTAAGAGGGCACGTCACATTCCGACTAATGACGTATGAAGTCAGAGTTCTCCGAAGTACAGATGACTTCGAGAATGTTCGGGCGCTGAATTGTTGAGTTGAAGTCATCAAATTTTTTACTAGCGTAGGGGCCTACATGTGTACTTTGGTCCACCCTAAACTGCATACGAGCAGATCGAAGAAGAGTTGTTGAACAAAGGCGAAAGAGTTATTGTAGGCAGGTAAAGTAAAAGTTAAATTTGAACGTGTTCGGTCCTCTCTTTTGATAAATTGTAATGTGAACAGAAAATATAGTCTTATCGAAACGAATTGCTTTGTTGACCAAAGAACTAAAGACCTAGATGCATTTTGGACCAATCTACGAGAGCAGGAAGGGACTGCATATGGCAGTGCGTTCGTTGTTATGCAAGCATTGAGATATATATTTAGTGCATCGTTTGTAGGCATGTTATGCAATTGTATGTACGCATATATCATACACTACAATTATGGTATTTAGGCCAATCAGTTGTTTGTATTCACTGTAGATGTTCCAGTTCAAATATCTGCCACAGAGACAAAATACGATGCAAAATTGTCGCGTGAAGAGCAAGGTATAATTCAATTTGTTTATTTTATGTTTTATTCACAACTATAATCGCAAGCAGTTTTCAGTTTTAGCGAATAAATGAGCGATTGACAGATTTAAAATATACAAAGAAAAAATCGCATGTCTGCTTAGATAGTTGAATGCTACGTCGACCTATAGAGGAGGCAACAGTTATCGAATCGCGTCTTTTATAGATAAATGTATTTGAAGATGAGTGCTTACCCTTTAACTAATTTTGTTCTTTCCTGCCTTCGCTTTGTCACTTGTTTAATTTTGTTTCATGGCTGGTCCATAGCGCATGGTCAGTTTAAATATAGTTGCTTTATATCTTTTTCTTTGGTCTCTTTTTAAGTTCTAGCGATGGTTGCTATCGTTGGATGTACCTTGGCAATTTGTCTGGCAATCGTCTGCGTGGGTGTAGTGTGCTTGCGAAGGTAAGATTGCCACGGTAGCTTCAATTGCACTTAGCATTAGTTACGAGCAATAGGCGTACATAATTCAAGCAATTAGCGTTTAAATTTCTTTGTTCCTTATTACTGTATTGCTTTCTATTAGTCAGTTGGCTCTGAGCTGCTTTTCCTGACAGTGCTATTGGCAGACATTTTTAGCAAGTTAATTCAATTTAAAAAATGTTTTCATGAAAACATTCCCGTAACTCACCAAAGTGACCAAACTCTTAGTTACCCGATCCCTTACTTCCTGTGTGCTTTAGTAATGAAAAAATTGCTAAACACTGACCGATTCGTGACTTGTATTCGTAAGTTGTAACTCGTTAAAGATTAGTGAATTGCTGGTGTGTTTGATCGACATAGAAACGCGACATCATGGCAGATTACACGGAACAATTGCACGCCCAATCGATGACATGCTATGTTGTTTTTCGCTAACTTCTCCTAATAAATATTGAAAGTTTTATTGTCCATATTTATTAGAAGTGCTCTATGAATAAATCCACCTCTGAGTCATTGGTGATTATTTTCGTCACTTGTCAGTTGTCTCTTATACTTAGAATTTTTAATCCCAGCAGATGTTACGAGAGCATTCAAAACAAGTGCAAAAGCAATTCACTTTTTTAGATTTCACGTTCAAGCGAAGAAGAAGCAGGCATATAAGACATTGAACTACAACGCTAATACAGTGAGAAGTCAACATTCGAACAACCACATGTCTTCTGTAGCCGCAAATGATTTTATTGGATTGGGCGCTCAACATGTTCCAACATATTCTGTTTATTCTGGGCAGGATGAGTTCAAGGAAGCTGTTGATAATAATCATCTAAGCTCAGGCAGCACTGAGCCTTGCGTTGGACTCTGACGTATAGCACAAGAAAAGGCTGTGGTTGGTTTCACATAACTAACTTAATCGTTGACAATACACTTGCTTTATACATGGAGCAAAATCGTGTATTAGAAAGTGGGATCTATCAAAGCAGCAGTCTATATGGCTGCCTTTGTGATAAACACTATTATACCGTTGAAAATGCAATGTTTTTAATTAACGCTTAGAGAGACGCGCTGAAAACTGAAGCATATATAAAGAAACATTGTAAACCAAGTTTATGTTACTGTCTTCGTAGCATGTTCAGCGATCCGTAACTAATGCGTGGCTACCTTTGTGGTGAACACTATACCACTGAAAATATTATAGTTCTGTGTTTTTACTAACGCATAGCGACGCGTTTTGAAGCAAATAAAAGGAAACATTGAAAATTAATATGATGTTTCAATTGTGTTGGAGTACTAATTGACTCATTTAGGCCTAGATGTACTCCGTTATGGGTGTTGTTAGATGCTATACATGTACCTGAGAGAAGTTGAAGGCTCAATGGTTTTTATAGAAAATCAATATGTAATGCTCAAACTCATGATAACACCAGCGCATCAGTCAACATCAGACATTAGACTGTACTCGTAACAAATTACAATGTTGATGGTAGAGATGCAGACAAACAGCGACACAGTAACACGAAACCGAGAGCTAATCGTATTTTGAACTATGATCATCCTTGACGAGTTAATATAAAAAAATAAAGTTTCTGACAGCCACGCTTATCTAGTAAGCAACAGCATAAACACGAACAAGAACCTTGCACTAAAGATATGTCAGAAATTCCCAGAAAACTGTCTTTCCTACTCATAGGGAAGATAATACATCCACAACAGCCAACCGCCATTACCCTTGCTAGCTGTCTAAAGCTAGCAGCGACCAGCTATTGAAGAGAGTAAGACAATTAGAGGTATTGATACAGGTCCAAACAGAAGGCATCTAGTATATGATGCAGGTCCATTGAATCATAGGTAAGAACAAGAAAGGAAGGATGAGATAGGTATGTATGTCAAACAATATCTATAACACTTTCATAGAAGCTTGTGTGTAGATAGACCTAGTTAATATGTATCTAATATAAAGTCATATGCTAAGCAATTCTATTCATGTTGTACCGCTCTTCAATCTCACAACAGAATCTCGCATGCGAAGATTTAGACTACACTCAACAGTTTGATTCATTTGATCAAATCTATAATTTAATTGCATTTAATACATAGCTGAAGCGTGTACATGTTTGTCGGAAAATTTAACACTTCTTTCTCTTGGGTGTTCTGTGAATCTAGACTTCCTCAAGAAAGATGCATGTACGGAAGAAATTCCAAAATTTAGTTCCAGCAAACATAAAGCTCGTAAATCAGAAGCAGGCGTAATGTTTACAAATTCAGAGGATCGGATGATTTGGTTAGATAATAAAAGGAATGACGACTTGTTTAAACATTGTGATTGACTGAAGTTCGATGTTTAAAAGCCATGAGCCTTCATTTGACCAACACCATTATCTGTGGCAGCAATATTTTAAATGTGTCGCACAGTAGGCCTGAGAACTAATCTATCGTAGATTAATTGACTATAGTTACCTGTGTTACTTATATGTCTGATGCCCTGGGATTGAAGATGTTTCCGTTGTTGCTGTGAACCTGACAACAGCGGAAGTTGGATTTCCTGTAACAAGACTCGAAAACAAAAGTTCACTTTTACACTTTACACGTCCGGTTGAAGTGACGATATAAAAGGCATGGTCTCTCAATCTTTACAATCGTTGGCTTCTTTCCTTTTATACAGATGCAAGCATAAGTTTATTTGAATGCATGTCTGTCAAATTCGTTTCGTTTTTCGTAACACATTATATATACCGCAACCTAAGCCTAATCGGCTGAGCCGTTTTGAGACGCTCCCTGGTCAATTGCGACATATATATATTGTTCTACATAAATTATGACTAAGACCTATGACTTGCTACCAATTATGCGTACATTCATACGCTGAATTCTCATAAGATATTTTAAACAGCATAGGTCCACGATCTATTAAAATTTCTAGCTTCTAAAGAGAGCAAAACAGGGGCTATATACAGACATCATAGTTCGTTCTTGAATTAAATGGTGTTGTCCTGTGAAGTAGTCAGCGAAAATGGTGTTCCAAGTTAACAATATGTTGTATATACTCGTCATAGTTGCAATGAACCAACGTGTTTCAGTGTCTAGTGCAACAAATCTACAGACAGATGAAGGTCGGTTAATCCTGCGCGAATTTCCTCCCAAATTTATTTTAATGCGACCGCGTTCGTGTTCGCAGTATCATCTTTCACTGTTTGTAATACAAGAATTTCTTAGCATAACGCGTACAAAGATTACTTTTACAAAGAAATTTGCAAAATTATTTGACAACCTTTACCTAATTGACTTTTTACATTTCTTAAACTATGAACCGCCTTAATGTTGTAAGTTAGTCTCTAATCACTAGCTTCCTAGCAAATACAAATAATGGCTTGTATTGTATAGCTACAATGTATTCATATTCGTTTTAATGCTAATATATGAACTCTTGTGTGTGAATTTATCAGTATTTTAAGAAGTAGCCTACATTCCCGAATGTCTGAAGTTATCCATTATATTTCATTCACAACTAAATCAAGTCGAAGATCTTTTGAAAATAGATGATATGGGTCACCGAGCTGTCGATAACTTTACATGACCTGTTCTTTGCATCAATGGCTATTTTTTAATTTCAGGCACACCTGAAGCTTTTTGTCAGTTTGAATCTTTTCGACCTCGTTGTATTAAAAACGAGATCGTGCTTATAAAAAGCGCCACCTACGGACGCATGAACATTGGAAAGTGTGTCAAGGCCGAAGAAATCGAAACGTTAGGCGAAGATCCTCGTTACCTTGGTTGTTCAGCAGATGTTTCAGCCATATTGGATCGCAAATGTTCTGGAAAGGCAGAATGTGAAGTTCGCGTTTATGATATTTCCGAAGAAAATATTCACCCATGCTTTTCGGGTCTAAAAATGTATCTGGAAGTCAGTTATAGCTGCATCGTTGGTAAGTCACTTATGGTCTTTATACCCGTTGTTGCTTCTAATTGTTTTTGCACAATAAACGTTAATGAGACACGGTGGCCTAACTGTTGCACGCTAGGCCAGTGATCATTCGGCCTCTTGTTCGACTCCGTATAACTACGAAGAGCGAGTTGTTTGCTTCCACGTGTCTCTGTAACTGAACAGTATTAGTTGGCAGCGGTGTATACGGTTCAGGACTTTGGGATTCAAGTGCCGAGGGAAGAAGATGAGTGACTCCCCTGCCTTCATTGTGGGATATGGAAGCTTTGCTTGTACTCTATACTTTCGTCGTGTAATCTGAATGTCCCAGGAAATGAGGGAGGCTTGTCTGATCACTTGCTCAAAGAATAGAGAGATACCCACCTCTGATGACTGCAATACCAGCGGTCTGTGTTGTGAGACGCGATTGTCCATTAATGTGTTGGCATCTGATCTATTGCAGCGCACGGATTCAAGCGTGCATTACTGTAGAGCATACTTCTATCTTGACCTTTGGCAAGCGGCATTGTCCATCGGTGCGTCTTTCTCTTATACATGTCGTATTCTTCGTAGTGTCTGTCGTTTTGAGAAAGAAAAGTTCAAATCCATTCGTAAATAAATAGGACGCAAAATCTTTTTTAAATAGCATTAAGCAACGTATCTAAATGCACTTACCAATCGACTCAGTCACCCGGTCTAATACATTGTACGTTATCACTTTCAGAAGCTGCTTTATTATACAATGTTTACTACGTCAATGAGGCTTCACGTGTTGCTGTGGGTCTTTGCTCTCAAGAAATTTTGAAATTTCTGCAGAATGCACATTTATTGTTCAGTTGCAGATGAAAAACGATCCTGTGCAGTGACAGCTTCGAAAAGTCCGACGCATATAATCAGTTCAACCGATTCTCTACCAATCTGTGGAACGATATCTCAGCCCTGGATCATCGAAGCACCTTTTGGTCAGAAACTACATATGAAGGCGCTGAGCTTTACTCTGACTCATTCTGAACACAGTACTCAGTTGTGTCATAAATTCGGCGTCGTCGTGGATAGAATAGGAAAAACGAATTCATCCATTTGCGGAGGTGGAACGACTAGAGAGAAGGAGTTGTATCTATCGACTGGCAATACAGTGGAAATATACTTTGATACAGTCAATAAGTCTGAAAAACCGGAATTAGGTGGTAGACAGTTTATTGGAATCATACGGATCGAAGGTAACACGCAATTCATAACTTAGACATATCGACAGAACGAATATGAATGTATCGCATCGTGCTTTTCTCCATACGCCACAGAGGGGTATGTGGGAGGAAACAGATATATTTTGTTAGTTTACTTTTGTCTCTAGTGGCTAATAGAAACAGTCATATATCTATGTATATAATACATTGTATGTGATCATGTGATCTTATATGTAGGCCTATGTGTTCATGTGTAATGTCTATGCATTTGTGTATGTTTGTACATGTATTTGTCTGTGTGTGTATTGGAACACACACACACATACACACACATACATACACACACATCCACACACACATACATACACACATACACACATACACACACATACATACACACACATACACACACATACACACATACACATACATACACACACATACACACACATACACACACATACACACATACACACACATACACACACATACACACACATACACACACATACACACACATACACACACATACACACATACACACACATACATACACACACATACGCACACATACACACACATACACACATACACACACATACACATACATACACACACATACACACATACACACACATACACACACATACACACACATACACACACACACATACACACACATACACACACACTGAGTTTTGTCGATTCGAAGCTGTTGTGGTCATTCCTAATAACGACCTTAGGATAGTTTTTCCGCCACATGTCTACCGCAATGCAGAATATTTTGGGGATAGCGATGGGAGGGAAATAAACGCTAAGTACTGCGATGCGATGGCTCCCGTCTATATGTAGGATGTATTTGGAATTAGTCTATTTTTTGGCACCTCTCATCACATAGTCTATTTCAACAACTTTTCCTGTTGTCTTTCTTTATGACTGATTGTAATACAACTACTGACCTATTGCAGTTATTTAGCTCAATTAAACACTTGAGGAGTTTCTTTCAGTCGTTGGTTGTTCGGATCTCATTCCTCCTGAAGACGCTTGGCTGAGGAGGAAAGGTGATGAAGCATCGATTGGATGCTACTCCAGTCGTCAAACTTGGCAACTCCGCTGCGAGCGAGGCAAATGGATTGGAGTTCTTGGAAACTGTTCACAAGGCCTGTTGACATCGCTTGTCATTGTGTTATAGTCGGTTTAAAATTCAACAATTCTCTAAATTTGTGGCCTTATGACAAGAAAAGCAATTTTTAGCAAGTCGCAATATGATCATGTTAATATGCAGTGTATGAGTTGATGATGTATGATGGCGAGACTACAACTGTACAACCATGCTCAACTGATGCATTATTGCCATAATACGTTTTAGTATCATGGTGCAAGTTGGTATTATCCTCCTGTAGATGCTCTGCGCTATGGGGAAACGTATAGCTTCAACCCTGTGATATGACTGTGCTCGGCTAGTATTGTCTGTATACATGTCTGCATGTATTTTTATATGTGCCTATCCGAACATTTTACATTATGCCTTTTTAGACAATGTGACATCTTAGTAGTGTTGTGCACATGGCTGTCTAAACCAATTGTCTCTCAGACAAGAACAATTTAAGTCGACCTAAATAAGACGAAAAAGTGATTACGTGTATGTGTGACAGAAGTCTGTTTCGGGTTGATGGAACAACGCACAATAACTCCTACACTGTTTGCACTCCGACAGAGCCAATCTCAAGACTGGATAAAGGAGAAGTGAGACGCCAGTGGTCTGTGTTATCACACAGTGTCGTTAAACTACAACTAGGCCTACTACTTTTGCTACCATAGCAACGCACAATAGCTTTCAGTGTCCCACATTGTCATGCAGAAGGGATTGGCCACAAGATCTTCAGACCTGACAGCCGGGCGCTTTGATTTGCTCCGCAATTGGTTCTAGATTATCACAAATATATCTTCATGCCAATAATTAATCAAAACGGGCCATGGAGCATTTCGTGTCGTTAGAGTCAGGCTTCTTTCATCTATTCGTAAGGCCGAATATATTTAGACTTCAATCAAATCATTTGAGACAGTATTCACGATTCATCTTCTAGCAGCACTTACACAATTGACAGTGTAGGGCAATTTATTAGCTCGTTAATTACGATTCGATACAAATTATCGCCACTACATAAGATTGAGTGTCATTAGTTCAAAATTCTATGTAGGATAAAGCACAATTAAATACAGGATTCGTGAAATCTGCATTTGGTCCAAAAACCTTTTATGGAGCTGTGTCGTGCCAATTTTCCTACAACGTTTGAAGATTCGTTTTATTTTAATGGCTTATTTAGGAATGGTTTGAATTTCGTTTTTCACATGATAGATATAACGAGGATCGATTTGTCCAATGAATCGGAAGTAGGACCAACGCTCTCGAGCAATGGACAGGGTAAGATTCAGCAATATATGTTCTCAGACATCGAGCGCCTAATATATTGGCTCTGACAATAACAGTAGCCTGAGCTAATAAATAGATTTAAGATATCGAAAAAACACAACTTACAAGCAAAAGGTTCTTTAATTGTGTCTTTTGCACATGTAGAAACCTTTATAGCGCCTAGAATTATCTCGCTACTTTACTGCAATTATATATATGCTAACAATCACTTATTGTGTATTCTATTTGCCTCTCATCTATAGTACTGGTAATATGCACGTAACTACATGTAATGTTCTAACTGTTATTGTTTTAGTGTTGGCCATCATATCGATCTGTGGATTTACTTTTGTAATCTGCATTATAATTGTGTGCGTTGGAGCCATTTGTCTAAGACAGACAAGGTAGGATGGCTGATGCCGCCAACCCCATCTGTGTATATAGGCCTACATATCCATGTGCGCTTATAAAGAGACTGAATATAACTAGTCGTTCGTTGGTCCTTCAACGGTTTTGGAACCAATAATGCAGCGTTATGTGGAAGCTTTATGTTTACACCCTTGCCTGACTACGCAAACCCCTTGACTCCTCCGTTAGTTCGTATATCATATAACAGCATTGTTGTAAGTTACGCTCTAAATAAATTTCTTACGTGACAATCTTCAGCACTACAAAGTAGATCCATTCTCTAAAAATCTTTGTTGAAAGCCATATCAAGTTCGGACGATTTATCTTTGATTTGCACTAAAATGTCATGACGGTAGGACCTATTATCAAGATTTTGCTTAGTTAACGACAATTGTCAAAAGTATCAACGCATATTACATGTATAGGCCTGCACAATCATGCCTATTAAGTAAGCCTACTCGCGATTAAATCTGATTATTGGATTGTGGTTATAAGTCAAGAGAACAGACGTTGATTGCAAGCAATTGTCTATATCACAATTTATTTCAGGTATCACGTCCAGAGCAAGAGAACGCAGGATTATAGGACACTTAAATACCAAACAAGTGCAGCTCCGTCTCAACCAATTTTTTCCGATGTCATGACCTACTTTCCTGGAACTGGATTGACTGCACAACAGCACCTCCCAACTTGTTCCACCTATATGGGTCGGAACGATTTTAATGACGTCAATGATTCAGTTGGTCTTCCGCACCCAGAGACGTCTGCTCGACTCTGATTTCGTTAGGCCTACCAACTTGCGCTATATCATTTGATATCGATTTTATAAAGTACATAAATTCACACTTTTTCCGATTCTATTAGCATCAGTTTTGAATAAGCATTAAGAATCCTTCATAGTTGAGGAATGAGTTTCAACAGCAGAGGTTTACATCTAACACAGAAAATAACATTAACCATCACCTGAAATGTGACTTATTAAAGCTACCAGGCCTAGTAGTCTTCTCCATGTTTGTATTCTACTGTCAACTGGGCAACTGTTAATTTCTTACATCTGCTCTACTCTGTTGGGAGGGATTCCGTCGAGTAATTGATGGCACACTGACGTGTAGAGATGCAGAGATGAGTTCTATTACAATTATCGAATGCCAAATACACATGTAAGGTTGAATTGTCTTTCTTTCGCGTTAGTTAAATGGCTGTCGACAGTCAAATTCGACTTCTGTAATAAATGTGTCATACTTAATTTGTTCATACTATGTTTGTAATCATACTGCGGCTTATCCACTTGAAATTAGGCGAAATCATTATTTTCCAAGAACTGAATGTCGCACCCATTGAGGTGCTGCCACCCAAGGCAAGGAACCACTGCTCTAGTCACTGTTTGTAGGTTCTTTTGCAAACGTTGAAGCCAACCAGCGAAAATTTTAAGAAGTGAACATCCAGAAAAACCAAAAAAAGGCCAAAATTTCCTTTTAGTCAGTTGGTACTGTTAAACGTTAATTTTGTCATCTCACTTGGTCTTTTTCTATTTGCTGAGACATCTGCGATTTACGGGCATTTCAGGCAATTCCTATTTGCCTGCATTGCTGATCAACTGTTTCATCGAGCGTCGTTTCACAGCAACAGTCGTACAGCTATACTCTCCTGCATGAGAGACACTATGAGAGGAATTAGTTTACTACTTTGCTGAATACGGTTTATTGTTAACACTTCACGAGTGTTTCTTTTCAAAGAATTCAATTATCTATAACAAAATATCATCTGTTATATTTATATGCTTGAAACTTTTTGTTTAAAAACAATTTTTGGCATTGCTTCAGCTAAATTTTCTAGTCCGAATATTTTCGGATTATTGAACCTTCGGACTATCGAACCTTCGGACTATCGAATCTTCGGACTATAGAACCCTAGGCACTCTCGAGCTTACACTAATCTTCGAACTATTGAACCTTCGGACTATGGAACCTTCGGACTATCGAACGGTCCCCGATAGATGTGGCCCTAGGGGGAGTTGTCTGAGGTCTATAAATTATAAGAATTCGCTTGTAAGGTACGTTGGTCAGAGGCTGTGTGGCTTTCTAGTTAAGTAGAAGGTTGTGTTTCTGAGACTCGTTGTCTCTTTTTGCGCATTTTGCCACACCTGTGAGTTTACTTAAAAGCTTAGCTAAGACGCTGTTCTTCGAGCTTCTTCTGATGTTGTGCCGTGGTTACTCGTTTGACCCGAACGACCTTTCTACCCTGACTCCGTCTACCCTTCCTGCGGTAGTGGTATGTATGATATTATGTTCACGTTCTTTTCCATGCCGTCTGGTAAAAATGTACATGCTCCATTGTTTGAATTATATATTGTGTTAATACAATATTTTGCCAATTAGGCTTACCTCTAGTTTGTTCTCACTCAAATGATGCATGCTATAATATAACCAGTATAATGGTCATATAGCTCGCCATCCGGCACCTTCTGTTAACTTTTTGTCCCAACAAGAGGAAAAATTAGACCCGTCTAGCAACCCCTCCAAACCGACAAACATAAGGCATGTCGATCATCTATCTCCTCTCCAGTCTCTCGTGTATGACTGCTAAGCATTTATATTCATTATCCAATTGAACCCCGTCAACCTCTTCGTGACCCACATATCATCCAAAAGCGGGAGATTATAACCCGCCTCTGCGTCACTACTGCAATTTACTTAATAACACGGCCTTAATCAATCATCTTCAATCATCTGCGGATTCGTAATCAAGTATTTACATACCGCCACTTTAAGTCAGAGGCGCTCCCAACCCTGATCACAGACGAAGAGGTCAGAGGAAAATTTTCAGATGCCTGCAGAACTGATCGGATGTTACAGAAATAATAGTTGCAAATTACTAGCAAGGCTAAAATAATGTGCGACCTGTGATTTTTCACTGGTTAATCGCTAGCATAGTGATAATATTGTTAGTGGAGTGTCGAGACAAACTATGAACTCTAAAGAGGAAAGGATAGAGAAGACGATTTGTAGGCCTATTATTTATCTGAGTGACCAATGACCACAGCAAAACCTCGCATAACGTCTAGACGTTGAATCCATACAAAATAATAGGCAGAGATCAAGACGACACATGTCAAAGCCTGATCTGTTTATAGACTCGCCGAACATTCGTCTGTCTAAATACAAGAACATCAGCTTGCTAATTATATCTGCATATTAGAAGCAGGGCCTAGCCACGGCCGGATTCCAAGGATGAACAGAGTGGACATGCCCAGCGACAATAATACGGGCAACAGCGGCAATAGTAGCGACAACAATGAACGTCTTCGCGTTTATTTTGTCTCTTCAGTAAATCGATGTATTCCAAGAGCGCGTGACCATCATCATCCGGTTCAACGTTCTCCCACGTCCTCTCATTTGACAGTGGCTCTTCATCGCTCTCCGACTCTTAAAAAAGCAAAAAACCATAGAATTACAGTAGGCCTAGGCATTAGGTTGGCTTTTCAGCATAAAGATTACAACAGTAGCACACGATGCAACTTTAACCAGACACAAAACAGACAACTTCATATCAAACATGTTTGTCGAAGATAATTTTAAACACGACGTCTGTTTGGGTGAGCTCGATCGCTCTAGATTTGTTGATTGAAATTGATGTCTTGAGAAGAATGCTATAGGCATGTGCTAAATTAGATTAGGTTCGATTCTTACAATGCCAAAGAGTTCTACACATGTGTGTGTGCATGTATGTATGTATGTATGTAAGTAGGTACGTACAATCCTACGTATGCAGGTATGTATATATGTATGATCCTGTCAAGATCCTGGTGGGTATTGGTAGCCAAGGTTGACATGGTTGGTTTCGCTGTGTTCAAGATATCTCCTCCCTACTTTTCAATCTGGCTTCCTTAAAGGACACTCCACGGAAACTCTCCTTCTCCATCTTTCATTTGAAATCTATTGCGCAATCGACTCGAAGGCAACGCTTCTTGCTCTTTATGACGTCAGTGCTGCCTTCGACTCTGTTGACCACCATATTCTACTGCGCCGTCCTGTATCACTTTTGGCATATCTTCTGCCCCCTTGACTGGTTTGCATCTTACCTTTCCGGTCATTCCACGCACCTGTTTGTCTCCCCCAGCGCTCAGTATTGGGCCCCTTCTCCTCTTCACAGTTTATGTGGGCTCTCTTCTTTCTCTATACTCACTCCGCAGTCATTCTAACGCAGATGACATCCAATCCTATGTGCACTCTCTTGCCAAAGAGGCAGCAGATGCAGTCCAACTCATGTCAAATGCTCTTGCTGCTCTCAATTCTTGGATGTCGTCAAATCGGCTCCGTTTGAACGCTACCAAAACCACCTATATCTGGCTGGGCACCCGTCAACAGTTGGCCAAAATCGACCTTGATGCACTCTCAATTAGTTTCCTTATTTCACTTTCAGCACTTCTGTTCGAGATTAGGAGTGTTCCTGGATCAAGAACTCTTTCACTAAACATAGCAATGGAATCATCCGTGCATGCTACTACCAGTTGCGCCAGTTGCGTGTTATCACCTGCCCTTTTTCAACCCTTGCTGCCTCCACACTTGTCCATGCTTTCATCCTAAACCGTCTGGACTACTGCTCTGCTATTCTCGTCGGCCTTCCTCAGTCTTGCCTTCACTGCCTTGAGTGTGTCCCATATGCGGTGGCGCGACTGATTGGTCGCCTTTCTACATTTGCCCCGGTCTTTGATTATATGCGAGAAACACTGCATTGGCTTCCTGTCTCTCAGCGCATTCACTTCAGATTATGTTCTTTGGTTTTGAGCTGTCTATTGGGTTGGGCTCCAGTCTACTTGCAATCCCTCTTGTTCCTGTCACATCATGTCCGGGTCATTCAACCTCTCAACATGATCTCCTTGTAACTTTTGCTCGCACAACCATGGCACAGTCGCCATCGCTGGCCCCACAGTGTGGAACAGCCTCTCTTCGGTCATTCACCCCCTTCTTAAGGTATCCTCGGATGCATTTCATCGACATCTCAAAACTGTTCCTTTTGCTCGGGCCTGGATCGGTAGCGCCTCTGAGTATTCGTCTTGATGGGGCGCTATATTAATTAATAGATAGATAGATAGATGGATGGATGGATGGATGGATGGATGGATGGATGGATGGATGGATGGATGGATGGATGGATGGATGGATGGATGGATGGATGGATGGATGGATGGATGGATGGATGGATGGATGGATGGATGGATGGATGGATGGATGGATGGATGGATGGATGGATGGATGGATGGATGGATGGATGGATGGATGGATGGATGGATGGATGGATGGATGGATGGATGGATGGATGGATGGATGGATGGATGGATGGATGGATGGATGGATGGATGGATGGATGGATGGATGGATGGATGGATGGATGGATGGATGGATGGATGGATGGATGGATGGATGGATGGATGGATGGATGGATGGATGGATGGATGGATGGATGGATGGATGGATGGATGGATGGATGGATGGATGGATGGATGGATGGATGGATGGATGGATGGATGGATGGATGGATGGATGGATGGATGGATGGATGGATGGATGGATGGATGGATGGATGGATGGATGGATGGATGGATGGATGGATGGATGGATGGATGGATGGATGGATGGATGGATGGATGGATGGATGGATGGATGGATGGATGGATGGATGGATGGATGGATGGATGGATGGATGGATGGATGGATGGATGGATGGATGGATGGATGGATGGATGGATGGATGGATGGATGGATGGATGGATGGATGGATGGATGGATGGTTAGATAGATGTGGACTGCGAAATATAGTTAGAACTCTCTGACATTTCTTGCTGTGTAAGCCTATGATGATGACTAGTTCTCTGCCCCAAGGCAGGGCTATTTGTGCCTTAACACCCGGGTATGAGATAAGTGAGATGGCTTCCCGTTGCTTTCCTCGCAGACAATTATGAGTGAGCAACTTGTCCAAGGTCGCAGTGACTTGAGGTGAGTTCGAACCTGCGACCCTTCTTTGGCAAGGAACATACCGCTACGCCACCGCGTCCCATAGTGCGTACTTAATTTAAAGTGTAATGACATACGGGCTGAACTCTTAAGTGCCTTGCAATATCTTCTTTGACATGAAGTTATGGAGCAAGTAGGTCTAGGCTAAATAGACGAAACGAAGGTCATTTTCCTGATAGCTTACGTTTATGACCATGCTGAATTTTCCCGATATTCAAATTTTACGATAATTAATATTAGTAAAATTAGAACTAAAGGCGAGTCGGGTTGGATCAGGTCTTGCAATTCGGGTCAGATATTTGACTTTAGAAGTCGGTCGGATCCATTTTGAATGGGTCGGGTTGGATCAGGTCATGAAAATTGAACCCATGGACAACTTTGCAATGCCTTGCGATTTGCCACTCATCATACACGTAGGTTACTGTAGAAGTGACTGCTTAAATCACTTCAATATCCGTCTGAAAATTCAGGATAACGTTAACATGCTGATTTCTAGCTTGGATTTTAAAAAATAGGTGAAATTATGATAGAATGTTGAAGTCCAAGTTCTAGACCGACAACTGATTGTAACGATTAGCAAGACATCCTACAATGACCGACGACCGCACTATAAATCTGTCAAATATTAGACTCAATATTAAAATAACCGTCATAAGAAAATCGATCTCTTACTAGTTTCGATGAGAAATGAATCGACATTGACTGCTTCTGTAGCCGACCATCCTATCAGCACTGCAGCTATTAGTGCTAACGACATCCGAAAGGTTGTCATGTTGCATTCACAAAGTAAATATTCTTTGCTAAATATATCGGGACGAAATCTACTTTATCGCTGGTTGAAACTGAAATTTATTGTTTCTACGCGTTTCTGTGTTTCGACGACTTCACTTGCGCAGGCTGCTCTTATTTATGCAACCAGATTCTGCATCATACGACGTCAGGTCGTAATTGAGGATCGACAATGCGGATGTTTGGCTACCATCATTATGTCTTTTGAAGTACAGTAAATTGACTGAGCGAATGCCACTATGCACCACGATCGGGCATCTGCTACAGTGGAATATAATGGCCTACGTGAGAATCTACGAGGCAACATGAAGGAGTATAATTACGTTTGCTTTCTTCCAGCATCCGTGTATACGTGTAAGCGTTCGGTTAGTTCTTCAAATGATTAGTCAATATTAATAATAATGCATCACAATGCAGATGGCAACGTGGATAACTGTGGGCTGTAGTTATTATCAGCTGTATTCATCTATCGTGCAGAGGCACACATGGCAGAAGAACAAGCGGGGTTCAGAAAGGACCGCTGCACAATACAGTAGATATTAATTCTGAGGCTCATAGCGGAAAAAACAAAGGGAAAGGGTAACCTGGTACACAGCGGTTTCATAGATTTTCAAAAGGCTTTTGTCTCTGTCAGACATGATGCCCTACAATCATACGGTGTAGGAAGAAAACTGACACAGATGACTCACTACACCTGTGTAAAAGCGAAGTCAGTAGTACGTGTAAGAAGGGAGATGGGAGAATGCTTTAATAACTCCATAGGCACAAGACATGGAGATCCAAAATCACCAACAGGAGTGATGGACAAAATTAAGAACAATTGAACTGGGTTTGCAGTTCACGGCAATAACATAAACAACTTGATGTTCACAGATGACATATAGATCTGATTGAAGGAGCAAAAACTACTCCAGCAATATGCTGAAATCCTCCACAAAGAAGGCAAATCTGCAGATCTAAAAATTAACATTGACAAAACGAAGATACACGGCGTTTGGGCTCAGAGCAGCAAGCATGAGCCTGGTGAGCGTGGATGGCGAGGAGATTGAGAATGTGGAAGAGTTCGTGTATCTAGGAAGCCCGCTGACCTGGGACATTGACTGCGGAAGGGAAATAAAGAGAACATTAGCAAAGGCAGCGGGGAAATATGGAAATATACAGAAGAGCCGATAAATTAGCGTACGAACAAAAATACAGCCACAGTTTCATCTAGACCAAGAAACGTGACAGTGATACAATGTTATGCACCAACATCAGACAAGCCAAATGAAGAAATCAATCAATTCTAAACAGAGTTAAATCAGGTTATTGCAGAGATCCCCAAACGAAACATATTACTGATTACAGGAGATTTCAATGCTAGAGTTGGTGAGGGTGCAATGGAAGCAGATGTTCTCTGAAAATATGGTCACGGAAAAAGAAATAACAGAGGACAAACTTTGGTGGATTTCTGCACACAGCACAAGCTGGTTATCACCAATACGTCCTAGACTTGGAAAAACTCAGAAACAATCAGATAGAACAGCAATACCAAGTTGAAGTAACTATCAGTTTCGAAGCACTTGAGGGAATTGCCGAACTACACACACCAGATGAACTATGGCAACAACTTAAAGAGATCACTCTGAGTGCCACCAAAACAACGCTACTGAAGAACTGCGACAAGCGAAAGAATTGGATCTCCAGTGACACCTTTGAATTAATAGGAAAGAAAAGAGAGGCAAAAACAAAGTCTCCACAAGAGTAGAAAATTCTACGAAATGAGGTACAACGGATGTTACGAAGAGACAAGCAGTCGGAATTGGAGACATTATGCAACGAGCTGGAGGAGAACGAAAGGAAAGGTAACACCATGCAGATCTGTTTTCCAAATGGTGAAGAAGCTCACTGGCTCGTTCAAGCCTCGAACCACAGCCATCAATGACAACAACAACAAGAAACTTGTTGAACCGGAAAAAGTAAATCAAAGATGGAAAGAATATTGCGAAGGACTCTACAACAATGAAAAAGAGGAAGAAGACTTAAAATTCGAAATACAAGAAAAAGAACCACTGCCACTAAAAGAAGAGATAAAACGAGCCACATTGAAAGCAGCAATGCGGAAGTCACCAGGCCCAGATGGTGTAGCCGCTGAGCTTTTAGATTTGGTGGAAAAATGACTCTGACAAAACTACACGAGATATGTGTGGACGTATGGGACGCCGGGGATTGACCAGAAGAATGGTCACAGTCAATTTTTATTCCACTGCCGAAGAAGGGAAATCTACGTCACTGTGGTAATTACAGAACAATTGCGCTAGTCTCGCATGCCAGTAAGATTTTGTTACGAGTGATACTGGAACGCATCTAGATCAAGCTGAAAACAGAGATCGCTGAAGAACAGGCTGGCTTTAGGCCAAGAAGAGGCACGCGAGATCAAATTGTGAACTTAAGAATTATCTTGGAGAAAGCGAGAGAAAGGAATCATCCACTGTACCTCTGCTTCATTGACTTTACAAAAGCTTTTGACATGATTCAACATGATCAACTATGGATAACCATGATGGAAATGGGTTTCCCACCCCACTTCATTCAGCTATTGCGAAATATCTACAAACAACAACGAGCTACTGTCAACACAGACGGAATTATGTCGACATGGTTTAGTATCAAGAAAGGAGTCCGACAAGGATGTAATTTATCACCAAGCCTGTTTAACATTCTGGCAGAGCAGGTAATGCGAAAAACACTACTAGGCTACCCCAAGGGATTCATTATTGGAAGGAAGACTATTAATAACCTTAGATATGTTGATGACATCGTGCTACTGGCCACTTCACCAGAGGATTTACAGGAGTTGGTGCAACGTGTTGAGATAGCAGCAAAAGAATACAGTATGCTGATTAACGTAGCAAAGACAAAAGTAATGACAAATAACAATGACGCACTTTTGATCAAAGAGAACGGGTACAAACTGGAACAAGTGGACTCTCATTTACATACTTGGGGAACAGAGTAACGAAGGACGGGGACTGCGCGAGTGAGGTAAAATCAAGATTAGCCATTAGACACAGTTTGTCATGTTTAAGTTGGTAAGCATCTGGAAAAATAAATCAGTCAGTACTAAAACAAAACTGCGACTCATAAAGGCCTTGGCGTGTCCAGTAGCAACGTATGGTTGTGAGGCGTGGAAAATAAAGAAAGAAGAAGAGAAACGCATACAAGGATTTGAGAACAAGTGCATGAGGAAACTGCTCAGAATTCCATGGACAGCAATGGTGACCACCGAACAAGTGTATCAAATGGCGAAAGTTGACTGCAAACTGTTGGGCCACATCAAATCCAGAAAACTGCGGTACTTCGGGCACATCGTGAGACAGCCTAAAGGCAGTATTGAGAACAGTGTGATGTTGGGTATAGCGGAAGGAAGCCGAAGTCGTGGAAGACCCAGATTCTGCTGGTTTGACAATGTCAAGGCGTGGACTGGTTTAAAAGGCACAAGCCAAATGAACATCGTACGAGACAGAAAGCATTGGACATCACTTTCCCATTCATGTAGTCAACCGCCGCTAAGCGACGATGACGATGTGACATGACATGACAAAGATACACCCTAATTGGAGTCGTTCGGCTGCTTTATTTGATAATATTTTATAGGCTCATAATCTATGGACGATGTTGACCTGTACCATTGGGATGAAGCGGCAAATGTGGCTGCCTGCTGTCTGGCGGCTAGCGCCCGTTCTTTGGGTGGGCTACATGCTATAAATTAAAGTGAAATTTAATCAGCATGTGCTTAGCTCTTTGCTTCGATTATAAACACAATTAATAGAGCACATTTTATGCTGGAAGTGATTCAAAAATTGGGGAAACGAAAACTTGGCGACTGTGTCTCATTTACAACCATGGCACAGGTTGCAGAAGAAGTTTTGCAATAAACAGTCCACTGGTTAAGTTTGAATTTGTTCCGGCCTCTATGGTAGGGTTGAGAGGAGCAAAAGGCCCAGGTTTCAGGAGATTGGTCATATCTAATAGTTATCTTCCCACGATTATGAATAATACGCAGGTAGATACTCACTCATTGTGCTATCGAAAGGTACCATACTGGTTGCTACCTATAGTAGCAGTAATGTGTGGGAATGCATCTTCAAGGACACCCCACATGTTTGAGGCAAATAGCCCATGGGTGGGCTATTTGCAGTTACATTGTCGCAGTTCATTTGAAATAACAGCAGCTGCATAGAGTTAGCCTTAGGTCTCAGCTGTCTTCTACTGCACGTCAGTTTTTCAATACATAGGGGCGTATGATGCATGGCCATTCCTCGTCTTCACTGCTCGAATCATCTGAATCTTAATCTTAATCATTTTTTAGTCTTAGGCCTACTTTTCCCATACTGCAATTGAAGTGGTCTTAGGCTGATGTTTGGGGGTTAAGTTTAGGCCTAACAATGAACATTTATTTTTAAATTGAAGGTTCAATGTAGGCTAGTCTCATTATCTTTTGAACTTAAGGTAAGCCAGTCATCTTGATAAATATATTTAGGGCCTATTTGTACAATTAGATGCAGCTCGGAGGCTGATCTCGGTTATTTCACCTCGTCCGGATATAATATTATCTGATGTACTTGCTCGAACTTGTAAAGCCGAGTTTGCTACACTTTTAACTGTATACAGCCGTATATAACTGAGTTGGAGAACAAGTTGAAGTTTGCGGGTTTCTAAGGCGCTCATAAGGAAAATTCTCAATCTTCTTTGTTTCTGTTTCAATTCTGCTTCGGTATTTGTGAAAGTGACAACAACAGCACCGCCGCTTGCTCCAACTCTTTCAGTGTGCTCATTCTGCAAGTCAAGTCTTGATCTAGACGTTGAACTTTAGTTTTCAGTCTCAGATCAAAAGCAGCTGCATGAGCAAGTTCTTCAATTTTATGCTGGATATGTTTTTCAATTTTAGCTTCATGGTATTCTGATTTTTCCAACTCATCTTCAAACCGTGCCACCTTCTCAACAACAAATTTCACCTTGACCTTTTCCAAGATTGCAGTACTGTTTGCTTCTGTGAAATCACTAAGGTAAGCTTGTTGTTGCTCACCTAAACGAAACTCTTATTAAAGTCATGCTCCCAGTCTGGCTGGAGTTTTTTCCAAAAATTTGATCTTCCTTTGCAGATTCTGCTCGGTATGCCTGGCACTATGAACGCAGTGGGTCCTTTCCCAATGGCCAACTCTAATTTCTCATCAAATGCACTGTCGTCTGGCTGCATCGATGAACCAGCTTCAATTAGGTGTAAAAGTGAGATTCAGAGCTTACTAGCCTGTCTATATCTGCAACCTGGTCAACCGCAGCCTGGTTTTCAGAATTGGTTGGGATTTCTTCTATTTCTAGACTTTTGTTTTTCAGTCTCAGCTGCATGAGCAAGTTCTTCAATTTGCTCATGAGTCCGTTCATCAATTGTAGCCTTATAGTATTCTTATTTTTCCAACTCAGCTTGTAGTCTGGCCTTCAGTTGTAGCACGGTCTACAGCTGAAGTCTGGCCTTCAGTCGTAGCATGGTCTGCAGTTTAAGTCTCGCTTTCACTTGTAGCAGCTGGTGCTCCTCTTTGACCAGCCTGTTATTAAATTTCCCCTTTGATAAAAGCTTTTCTTCCAAGCATTTGTTATCAGTTTCCAATTGAGAAACAAAACCCTCAATCTTCTTTGTTTCTGCTTCAATTCTGCTTCGGTATTTGTGAAAGTGACAACAACAGCACCGCCGCTTGCTCCAACTCTTTCAGTGTGCTCATTATGCAAGTCAAGTCTTGAACTATTCAAGACGTTGAACTTTAGTTTTCAGTCTCAGCTCAAAAGCAGTTGTATGAGTAAGTTCTTCAATTTTATGCTGGATATGTGCCTCAGCTTTAGCTTCATGGTATTCTGATTTTTACAACTCATCTTCGAACCGTGCAACCTTCTCAACAACAAATTTCACCTAGACCTTTTCCAAGATCGTATCACTATGCTGCTTCTGTGAAGTCACTAAGGTAAGCTTGTTGTTGCTAACCTAAACGAAACTCTTATTAAAGTATATGCTCCTGTCGGGCTAGAGTTTAACCTGTCTATATCTGCAGCCTGGTCAACCGCAGCCTGGTTTTCAGAATTGGTTGGAACTTCTTCCATTTCTTGGACTTTGGTTTTCAGTTTCAGCTCAAGAGCAGCTGCATGAGCAAGTTCTTCAATTTTCTCCTGAGTCAGTTCATCAATTGCAGCCTTATAGTATTCTCATTTTTCCAACTCATCTTCAAGCCGTGTCACCTGCTCAACAAATTTTGCTTTGACCTTTTCCAATCATGATGTGAGCTATTCCAGCAATCTGATTTTCAATAGACCTTTGCACGTAGTCTGATTTTCAGTGAAAACTTAGCCTTTACGTGTACTTTGGCCTTCAGTAGCATTCGGCTGTCGGCTATTTAGTCTGACTATAAGCTGTAGTTTTGCACTCACCAATAGCAGCCGCCTCATCATGGCCACTAGTTTGGATTTCAGCTGCAATCTTGCTTTCACTTGCAGTTTGACCTTTTCTGGCAATCTGAATTTTAACTGCAGTTCGATCTACAGCTGTCATCTGACTTTCAGCTGTGGACTGGTTTTCATTTGGCTGTTGAGCTGCATTACTGGATACACTAGAAAGCTGGGCTAATGGTAGTCAGACTTCCAGTTGTAGTTTGGCTTTCAACATTATTAGTCATGTGAAGTATCAGACTGAATTCAGCTATTAGTTTCTCATTTTCAATATTCTCCTGATTTTCATGATTCTGTCCAGTCAGTGTCTTCATTCAAATACAGTTATAACATTCTCTAGGCCAACTGAACAGATCATCAACTTCAGTGTCCTCCATTTTAAGTCTGAACATCAACGCTACCCTGGCATTCCATTGTACCACCGTCTACTGTTGTAGTCTGGCCTTCAGTTGCAGCATGGTCTACAGTTGTAATCTCATCTTCAGTTGTAGCACGGTCTACAGTTGAAGTCTGGCTTTCACTTGTAGCATGATCTACAGTTGTAAATCTGGCTGTACCACCGTCTACAGTTGTGCTCTGGTCTACTGGTGTAGTTTGGCTCTGCACTGTAGCCTAGCCCACATTTGTACACTGACTGTACTCTGGTCTATGATTGCAGTCTGCTATATTCTGATCAATAATTGTAGTCTGACGTTTGCATGTAGTCTGGTCTACATTTGAAGTTTGACTTTGAATTGTCATCATTTGTAGCCTGGTCTGCAACTGTAGTTTGACCTTCACTTAAAGCTTGGTTTTCAAATGTAGTCTGATTCATAGTTGTAGTCTTCACCTAAAGCTTGGTTTTGCAGCCTTGTCATGCTACCAATGCCAGTCACTTCAAGAGGAATACCTTCCGCAGTCAATTAACTCTTGTCTGCAAGCTGTGCCTTCAACTGACTAATAGTTTCCTGACCATCAATCTTGTTATCTCACCTTTCAATTCCTGCACACCTTCAGTCTGAAACACTCATTCTTCATATGTACGAATGTCAACATTTCCTTGAATTTCAAAACGACTCTGATTACCACCAAAGTGTGATTTGCAGCACGAGACTGATAAAACCCCGAACTCTGGCTTTCAATAGTGGTTTGGGTTTTGCTTGTAGTTTGGTCTACACTAACAGCTTCACTTTCAGCTGTGGCATTGGCCACCATCTCAACCTGGTCTACAGTTGTAGTTTGGCTTTAAGTTGAAGCATGGTCTATAGGTGTAGTCTGGCTTTCTTTCAGTTGCAGCATGGTCTACAATTGTAGTTTGGCTTTCAGTTGTAGTCTGGATTTCAGTTGCAGACTGATCCACAGTTGTAGTCTGGCTTTCAGTTGCAGACTGTTCTACATTTATATTCTGGCTTCCAGTTGTACCATGATCTACAGTTGAAGTCTGGCTTTTTACTTGTAGCTAGTGACATCGTCAATGCTAATAGTTGGTTTGTAGTCTAATGTGAAGATGTAACCCGATTTTCATTTTCAACCTGGTCAGTGATCGAGTTTCACATGTATCATATTCAACAATTGTCATCTGGTTTTCAGTTGTAGCATATATTCGACTGCCTTGCTATCAGTTGAAGCCTGATCTAAAGTTGTAATCTGACTTTCAGTTGCAGCATGATATAACTTTGTAGTCTGGCTTTCAGTTGTAGCATGGTGTACAGTTGTAATATGGCCTTCAGTTGTACCATGGTCTGCAGATGTAGTCTGGCTTTCTTTCAATTGCAGCATGGTCTACAATTGTAGTCTGGCTTTCAGTTGCAGACTGATCTACAATTGTAGTCTGGCTTTCAGTAGTAGCATGGTCTACAGTTGTAGTATGGCCTTCAGTTATAGCATGGTCTACAATTGTAGTCTGGTTTTCGGTTGTAGCATGGTCTACAATTGTAGTCTGGCTTTCGGTTGTAGCATGGTCTACAGTTGTCGTCTGGATTTTAGTTTAGCATGATCTACAGTTGTAGTCTGACTTTCAGTTGTAGCATGGTCTACAGTTGTCGTCTGGCTTTTAGTTTAGCATGATCTATAGTTGTAGTCTGGCTTTCAGTTGTAGCATGGTCTACAGTTGTAATATGGACTTCAGTTGTACCATGGTCTGCAGATGTAGTCTGGCTTTCTTTCAATTGCAGCATGGTCTACAATTGTAGTCTGGCTTTCAGTTGCAGACTGATCTACAATTGTAGTCTGGCTTTCAGTAGTAGCATGGTCTACAGTTGTAGTATGGCCTTCAGTTATAGCATGGTCTACAATTGTAGTCTGGTTTTCGGTTGTAGCATGGTCTACAATTGTAGTCTGGCTTTCGGTTGTAGCATGGTCTACAGTTGTCGTCTGGATTTTAGTTTAGCATGATCTATAGTTGTAGTCTGGCTTTCAGTTGTAGCATGGTCTACAGTTGTAATATGGCCTTCAGTTGTACCATGGTCTGCAGATCTAGTCTGGCTTTCTTTCAATTGCAGCATGGTCTACAGTTGTAGTCTGCCTTTCAATTGTAGCATGATCTACAATTGTAGTCTGGCTTTCAGTTGCAGACTGATCTACGGTTGTAGTGTGACTTTCAGTTGTAACATAGTCTACAGTTGTAGTCTGGCTATCAGTTTAGCATGATCTACAGTTGTGGTCTGGCTCTCAGTCATATTATAACCTACCGTTGTAATCTGTCTTTCAATTGTAGTCTGATCTACCATTGTAGTCTGGCTTTCATTTGTATCACGGTCTACAGTTGAAATCTGGATTTCAGTTGTAGCATAATCTACAATTGTAATCTGGCTTTCAGTCATATTATAATATACCATTGTAATCTGCCTTTCAATTTTAGCCTGAGCTACCAATGTAGTCTGGCTTTCAGTTGTAGCATGGTCTACAACTGTAGCCTGGTTTTCAGTTGCATACTGATCTACAGTTGTAGTTTGGCTTTCAGTGGTAACATGGTCTACAGTTGTAGTCTGGCTTTCAGTTCAGCATGATCTACAGTTCTAGTCTGGCTCTCAGTCGTATTATAACCTATCGCTGTAGTCTGCCTTTCAATTGTAGCCTGATCTACCATTGTAGTCTGACTTTCAGTTGTAGCATGGTCTACAGTTGTAGTCTGGCTTTCAGTTGTAGCAGGATCTACAGTTGTAGTCTGGCTTTCAGTTGTAGCATAATCTACAATTGCAATCTTTTTTTCAGTCATATTATAATCTACCATTGTAGTCTGCCTTTCAATTCTAGCCTGATGTACCATTGTAGTTCAGCGTAGTTCATGGTCTACAGCTGCAGTCTGGCTTTTAGTCGTAGCATAATCTACAATTACAGTCTGGCTCTCAGTTGTACCATGGTCTAGAACTGTAGTCTGACATCCGTTTGTGGTCTGAGCAACAGATATAAATAGATTTCCCTGCAAGTTCCATCGAAGTTTGACTGGTTTTCATCTTAAATGTGGTATACAGTTGTAGTTTGACTTTCATTTGCAGCATGCTCTGTGTTTGTAGTTTGACTTTGTCTTGCAGTCAAGTCTACACTTGCTTAGGTTCCCACTTAGGTCTGCTTTATGCATGAAGTCTGGCTGTCAGCTGCTGATTGAACTACATCTGTAAGCTGAGTATCATGTGTAGTCTGAGTTGAATCTGTAAGTGATGCCATTTCAGCTTCTAGCCTCTGACACTTCTTCACGCTGATCAATGAAGACACTTGCACCTTGACGTTCAACATCTCTCAAAGATCCACAGCATCTTCTGACTAAAGCTTCTGAACTTCTTCAAGCTCTTTCCTCAGCTCTTCATCAGTTGCAACCCTTTCCACCTACAACTGTTTAAGGTCATGCAATTTGACCGTTAGATCATAACCACCCTCAGACTGATCAATCAATGTCCTTGCTCTTTCTTCAATTGCCAGGTATCAAATCTGTACTTCTGGGTCAAAAGCTGATCCTCTGGGAGTCTCTTCAGTCATACATTCAAGGTTTGTCTCAATGCTGACGAGTTCTTCTGAACAACACAGAGTTCATCAATTAGCTTCAGATTGTCCATTCTTAGCTGATCCACTAAAATAATTTCCTATGTATCATCTACTGAGATCTTCTGCCCAGTTCTGACATTTCTCCAAAACTCTGGTCTGTGTCTCAATCTGCTGGTTTAGCACAGCAACAAATTCCTGAATGAATTAGAACTTCTGCAAAGTCACAGATTGGTGTTGCACTTCTGAAAACAGTCTCAGCATTTTGTTCAACAACCACCTGTTTCTCAGCAGTCGCTTTTGTCACAAGTGAAACTTGTTCAGTGCCACAAGAAGTGGTAGAAAACAACTTTGAAACATTTGACTGCTCAACTTCTTGATAGTCTAAAGCCATTCTAATACTTTCAGACTGAGCAATTGCTTCAACCATTTCCACACTTCCAATGTCAGTTAAGACCTTCTACCATCCTAACTGATACTACGTTTTAGCTCTTATCTTCAACAGACAAACCTTCTGAGATTTGTCAAACTCTGATGGAATCTCAGCATCTATTTCACTGTCAACTATAGATTCATACTTCACAGTGAACTTTGGTGCACAAGGTTGGCTGGTAAAGAGGAAATGTCAGACTGAGCAATGGCATTTTACACAAATTTTCCACATTCATGTTCTTGCTCTAGTCCATCAAATCTTTTACAGAACTGCTTCCTCCTCCTCCTCCTCCTCCTCCTTATAAAATATATCCTTCAGCTTTCATTCAACAAAATCAACTTTTGATCGAGCTTGAGGAGTTACATTTCTGACAATCTCTTGTTGTTCTCTTATTGCTTGCAGTCTGGCATTGGAAGCTAAAACCTTAAAAATATTTCTTTGCTTCTAAGTCAGTCACATGCATCTCAAAGACTTGAATCAGGACATCGCTTTTTATCTCAATTGATGCCACAATTGCCTCCAATTCTTTCACATGTAAATGCAAGCTGTCACAGTAGATCTTCGGCCTCTTGCAACTTGGCCGTTAGCTCCCAATTAGCAGATTCACTGTCACACAATCTACTCAAAACTTAGTCAACATAGGAACACAACCCTAGGAAATTGGTATAAAATCAATCTTGCCTCGAACATCAGGTGCAATCTCAATTTCTTCTTTTAGACTTCTCATTTTCATACCTGGTGCAGCCTGCTCAATTTGCAACAGATTTCTTGACCTCCTGTGCAAGTCACCAACAATAGACTGAGTCTAGAAGAGAGCGAATTGCCTAGAAGCTACTTTGTGTCCACGATTCACAATAGCCTCTTCAACCTGACTTATAATTTTGCTTACATGGTGGAGCCTTCTCAATTTGCAAAAGATTAGCAGCAATTTGCCTTTCTGTTTTGTCTTGACCTCCTGTACAAGTCACCAACAATTGACTGAGTCTAGAATTAAGAGAGCTCATTGACTTCTTCCATGCTAACTCTCACAATTCCAGCTAGCAAACAGTCTTCTCTGTTCTAATTTCAGTCAATAATTTCTGCAATTCCGGTGCTTCTCTCTTCTCTTCCATTCCACCAGATACTACAGCCGGTTGAATCTCTGTGCTCAGCACATCAGCTAACCTTTTCATCATTTGTACCCATTGTCTACATTGCAGCTTCTTCCTCAGTATGTACCTCAACCTTTACCCTGGAGTATTGTAAAAGGGACATAATTTTATGCTTATTTCTTCAAAAAATCAGGGTACCACTAGTCATTGTTTTATTGCCCTTTGAGCTGGTTTCTTCAATGTCTGTTCCACACAGACAGTTTCTCCTCTGCCTCTGCATAGAGGTATCAAACTCTTTCCAGCTCAATCTCCAGATGGCCTCTAATGATAATACTTTCCCCCTACTCTTTCTCCAAAGAACACATCACTTTCTCCAGACCATCTTTTTTCTGTGACAATCGATTCACCTGACGAATCAACACACCCACTGTCAACTCCGATTCTATTGAAACCACTTTTGTGAACTGCAGAACTTCCGGAAACTGACTTCTCACATTGGCAAGCTCCTTTTCCAGCTTTCCTTTCTCCTCCATCAGTGAATCCATCTGGCTCTTTCTTTCTTCCAAAAACGTAATCTCGCACATCAAACATGCTTTCCAAAGGACATGTTTGTATTGCTAGCAACAGCAGAGTATCAGTCACTGGATTAAATTCATAAGGCTTACTTGCTCTCCAGTAACTCTGACACGTGTAAGCTCAGTTTTCTGGAATTGTAGACATATCTACACACACAAAAATCATGTAACAGTGATTTGATCTCAGAAGCAACTTATCTTGTTAAGATTTTAGCTGATAAATTTGGCTAGATAGATCTGCAACCACAAGCTGATGCTCATTTTTACGGCATGCAATCTTTTCTGATTTCTCAACATCACCTTTTAGCCAAATATCATCTGAGCTTCACTTTCAGGTTCAATTACTTCGTTGCTAACCAGTGGAATTTCGTTTTTTTACTCTGCACATGCTACCATTAATCGCAGTTTCTCAATCTCAGCCAAGAGCTCTTCCAGAAGTTGCAGAAGATTCTCTGTCAAGCTTTATGTCATGACAATCTGGTGATAAGGGCATCATAGATTTTCATCTATGATGCCCTTATCACCAGATTGTACATCCACCAAAATGTTCTGAATGACAATCAGTGAATCTTGTTTTTGCTGTTTACACAGCTATTATAATTTCTTGGACACTTCTGACAGAAGCAGGTCTTATATTTTGCAGTTCCAAATTCAACGACTATAGACTTTGTTCAAAAATCACTGATCTTATCAGAGCAGCGAGACCTTCAGCTTCCAGTTTTTCTGTCATAGTAACAATTCCAGAGACACTGACTCAGATTAAAGGCCCAAATCAGTTGAAATCAATACCAATATTCACAACTGGCCTCCACGCTTTCACAATGACTCCCCAAATTATCTGCAGCACTGAAGTGTGAAACAAGACATTCATTCTCTTGGCTGAGCTCCTCCAGCATTCCCACAAAGCAATTCCTTCTCCATCTCTAGTAAACGAAGTATCTGATCCATGGAATTGATGCATGCATCACTTTCCCTTGCACTCTTTTCCCTCTGAAAATCCAGAAGTGGCATGTCAATTTCATAAGCCTGATCAAACTAAGACCTTCTGACCAGATAACAAATGTGCTTTCTTTTTTAATGATGTAGTCTTTCCACCATGCTAGCAAGAAGCTCTTTTTCAATCTACAGCTGCATTTGGACTTTTGAGCTCAGCATTTCAGCGTGGGAGCCCCATGCACAGACTCATTATCCACGTCTATAACTGTGACACTTTCTTTGACATCCATATCCAGTTTCCAATCGACTCTTGCCACAATCAGGTCCCTTCTACAGGCTTGATTTGCAATCCATGCCCTCTTCAGCTCATCATAGTTGTTGGAAAATTCATCCTTCAGTTTATCCAGTGCATTACTTATAGCTGCCTTTTCCCTATTGATAACATCCTTCTGTGATTGTTGAGACTAAGTCCAGTCTTTCCCAACTCAGCAACTGATACAACAGCAAGGTGTTCTGTTGTCGTACACCAGCAAAGTTTTCCAATCGAGCTGTTGTCTCTTTTGCCCGTTTTGTCAGTTCAACCTGCAGTGATTCTATGTCTTGTTTGTAGCTATCACGTTCCTTGTACAAGTCCTGCATATCAGAAACAAATTCCTGTTCAAGGTTCACCATTTCTAATCGCATCTTTTCAACCTCAAACTGCAGGATGGCAAGGCGTTTTTTGCAAGAAGCTAAGTGTCCACGATCCGCAATAGCCTCTTCAATGTTTGATGTGCGAGATTACGTTTCCCCTTTTCTTTCTCCTTATAAGCCCTTTGACCTGAAACTCGTAGTCACACAATAACCCGGTCCAATTCCTTTTGTTGAAAAGCAACTATCTGCTTGTTTTCCATGGACATATTTGACCCTGCATGTTGACTGCATCAGTTCTGTTTTGATGTTCGCCATCAATTTCATCAGTGTCTCCTTCTCTGTCTTGCTTTCCACATTTGCCTCGTCGATGTTCGAGGCTTGCTGCATCAAGTTTTGCCTGCCTATACTGTCTTTGGCAGACAGAGATTCATTCTGACCAAGCTCCTGAAATTGTTCTTTCAGCAGATGGGTGGATGATCTCCAGGCCCTGTATTTTATAAACCCCTTCTCTTGGACTCGGCTCCTCTTCGATGTTCTGGTACGTAAAATGAGGCATCACAGCTACTAGTCGATCGAAGACAGAATCTAAACATCGATAATCCGTGACGAAATAAATAGTATGAAAAACATGGTCATAAACCCTAACGAATGAACTAACGCCTAAACGGAGACGTTTAAATGTAATTATAGGCCTATAGGCCTACCAACTAACGAGGATTTAACGAAAAGAAGTAACAAGAAAAACGATGAACTATAGAAACTATGTCACCTGCTCAACAAATTTCACCTTGATCTTTTCCAAGATGACAGCACCTCAAACAACTATATAGCTTAATGTGCGTGTTTTACTAATTGTTGTGACATTATTCGTTAAAACTGACATCGTAACATCATAATAGGCCAGCGCAGAAAGCACCTCTGAATAGTTTTCTATGAGAGGCGCTACATTGGTATGTAAAAAAGTACAGCACAATAAAGGAGTTGAGAGCTTTTGTTAACACTCTTATGTACAGTTTCAAAAGATACTTAGCTATTCTGTAGGCAACTGCAATCAATTTCTAGGTACAATTATAGGCTAAGTAGGCCTATCTAGTATGGCTATAGAAAATTAGTAACAAAACTTAGCTATTTTAGGTAACTGCAATCAATTACTAGCAGTAACATAGTCTCCGTGATTCATGTCGCCGTCAAATCCCAGTCATTTGCGATGCGGTGTCAAACACCAGACGGTTCCGCACTTCGTTGGCCCCATACTCCCAGAATGTTTCGTACAACCATCCGAACGCCTGTGACAATTGTTTCGTGCGAATGCTATATGACCATTCTGCTTCGACGACTCGACGCTGTCCCTTCTGTACTGTTCCTCATGTCCAGGAGCTGACTCGGTTCAGAACCCGAAATTCGGTTCGTCAAGCATGAGCTGCGCTTCCAGACAAGGTGTGACTCCGGTGGCGGAAAAGCGTAACACATGGAAGAGTGCGACGAAGACGTCGGCGTTAGCTGAAGTGGTAAAGCCATGCCAGGAGTACATCTCCAGGAAGCCTGGACAGTCGAAGAGTGAGCGGATCCTTTGCGTCGAAGTCGGTTAAGTGCGGTCAGATTATCCTTTAACGAAGGGATTGAAGGTGGTGTGGTTGTCTATCACAGATACATTCCGAAATGAATGAACATGGCGTAGCAAGGGAGGGGAGCGGAGGTCGTGTAGCTGTGCTCTCAGATGCCCAACTGCGGATGGATGCCCTTCGACGATGCCTAGCATCGACTCGTCCGTTAGTTTCCCTTCCATAGACCGCGGGTCCAACGCGGCTGAACTCTGGCATTTATGCGTAGAGGAGTGGCGTCGGTTGGAACGGTGGTTCCCTTTGGGAAACGATGGATCTCCTCCTCTAACGAATGGACCGATTACTAACAGAACGAGGTCAATCTGAGTTCATTCACCGCTAGCAGACGATGAACGATCTCAAGCCACTGAACAAATCCGTCGGATTACAGGCAAAGCATTGACTGGAAAAACATCCAGTAGCCTAATGTCCGAGATCGACGCGGAACCAGACGAGGATGCAGTTGGCGGCTGCTGCTGATCTCTGTCTTCGGCAGAGGATGGATGGCTTCCATTAGAGGGTGGCCGAATGGTGCAGCTGCTCTATTAGAGGGTGGCCGAATGGTGCAGCTGGCTCCATTAAAGGGTGGCCGAATGGTGCAGCTGACTGCTGCTGCTGATCTCTGTCTTCGGCAGAGGATGGATGGCTTCCATTAGAGGGTGGCCGAATGGTGCAGCTGCTCTATTAGAGGGTGGCCGAATGGTGCAGCTGGCTCCATTAAAGGGTGGCCGAATGGTGCAGCTGACTGCTGCTGCTGATCTATGTCTTCGGCAGAAGATGGATGCCTTCCATTAGAGGGTGGCCGAATGGTGCAGCTGGCTCTATTAGAGGGAAGCCGAATGGTGAAGCTGGCTACTGCTGCTGCTCATCTCTGTCTTCGGCAGAAGATGTATGGCTTCAATTAGAGGGTGGCCGAATGGTGAGACGATGGTTGGGCGAGTATCTACTTGAGATGGTCGAATGTTAATGGCCGGTGGATGGTCGACAGCTGAACAGCCACTGTAGATATCAGGGATTTCGTCGTATCTTTAGGGCGGATTATCGAAGAATGATCTTCAGTCGTCTTAACCTTCTTCGGCTTTTCGTAAGATAAAATGACATGCGACGACTAGTCACGGGTCGAAATGATCCGGACTGAGCACTGACTCGCCCAGCATATTCCTCGGTCGCTCCTAGAACACGTTTTGATGGCTGATTCGTTACCTTTAACGGAAGGCGGATGTTTGAGTAGATCGGCGAAGTCGAAGGCCGTGAATTCATCGATAGTGGACTCTCCACGAATTCCGGAATGGCCGAGTCGTTGTCGTCCCTCTCAAGGACAACCCTCACGTTCTGACAAGTGAAGGTGACCGAGCGGTCTGTGGTATAATATACAAGATGGACTTGTCGAGGCTGGAAATATATTCGAGGATGGGACAGCTGCTCTCGGTTCCTGAACCGGAATCGTCAAAGCTGCCGCCATCCAAGAGCTGCAGTCCTGCCTGTCCGTTGGGTCTGTCCTCGATCGTTCCCTGGTATCCGTCAACGGCGGCGTCATCGGTCGGTAAGGACACGTCAGCCACCGCGACTTCGCCCAGGTAGGAGGGAGTAGGCCCAGGAGAGGCGATGCGCAGACGGACAGTGCTGCCACCACTGCCCGGTGTGAAGAAGACGGTGGTCTCGATCTGTGGCTGTCGCTTTCCCGATGGGGTCGTCGGGCGCCCCTGCCATTGGATACGTGTGACGTCGTCTCGCATCCAAATGCGCCAACGTGTCACGCCGTATCTAACCCCTAAACAACTGGGGGTTGGCGCTCCCGGAGGCTGCGAGGCTCCAACCAAGGCCGCCAGACGATTTCTGACCAACATGGACACGGGTTCAATAATGATGAAGCTTGACATCTCGAGCGCTTTCAATAGCTTGCACCGAGACTCCATGCTCGCATCATTCCTGACTTATCCGCATATTGCCATCTTGCCTACGCCGTGCGACATCTCTGAAATTCGGGAGATTCACGATACAATCGCAAGAAGGTTCGCAACAGGGCGATCCCTTGGAACCTCTACTTTTCTGCTTACCGCTACAGCCGATTCTTAATCGCCTGCTTTCACTATTGGCCTTTGGATACCTCGACGACCTCACTTTGGGCGGAGTTCCTAAGGGGCTGGAGGCGGATGTTAACTCGATCGAAGAGGGATGTCTGCAACTTGGACTCGTGCTCAACCGCAAAAAATGCGAATTCATTTCTACGACGCCTATATCAACGACGTTAGTCAAGGCTTTCTGGGACAGTTTGCCCAGGTCAATACATCATCGGCCGTACTCCTATGGGCTCCGCTCTCGGCGGCGAATGCTTTCAGCCCTCGACACTTGTGTGGCCGACCTTGGAATTGCGCTCGACAGGTTGCAACTAATCGCTAGACAACACGCTGATCCTTAGACATTCGATCGGCTCGCCTAAACTCATGTATTTATTTAGATGCACCCCTTGCAACGACCACCCACGTCTATGGGCTTACGACGATCTGCTGCGAGGAGGAATCAAGCGAATCCTCAACATTTCAGAGCGGCAGAGATAGCAGTCACAAGGAAAATCACCAAATATTCTAAGCTGGAGAAGAAATACACTTTTGTTCCAATCGCTATAGAAACCTTCGGTCCCCTCAATAGTGAGGGCCTCGCCTTTCTGTCTGAGACTGGACGCCGACTTTCGACAACTACCGGTGACACCCGAGAGACAAACTTCCTTTTCCAGAACTTGTCGGCATTGATCCAACGTTTCAATGCGGTGGCTTTTCAGGGCACTATGTCCAGATTACAATCCACTGACAAGCGGCGACCCAGATGGCCTGATGACAGATCCGTTGGCAATGCCAATGCTGAATAACACTATATGTGACATAATAATAATAATAATAATAATAATAATAATAAAAATATTAATAATAATAATAATAATAATAATAAGAAGAAGAAGAAGAAGAAGTTGAAACAACAAGTTGAAGTTGGCGTTGTTGGTCGATTGTTTAACGCCTGGCGCTATTTGTATGAATTCTCCGGCATACGCCGTCGTTATAAACTGATTTATGGATTATTAGACCAATCAACATCTTGTCACACCGAAGAGTTCATCATTCAGAACCGAATCATCCAGGATCAAAGTCAGTTTCGTTTTTAAATTCTGTCGTTTTATCAGCGTTCATCGCTTCCATTTAAACTGCACAATTTTGCATTTAAATGGCTAACGTCGTCGTCATTACCATGGCAACGTTCTGTCTTTTGAGATTTGAACGCAATATTTCACATTTATCTCAGCCTACCGTTTATTTTCAAACATTTATTTCTGGATGAATATAAAAACTGAATGATTCTGTTCCCGAATGGATACAACAATATCACTACGAAGCTCACAAAAGGCAAAAGGTGTCTGCAGCGTGTGAAGGGTTGAGAGACAGTTACATAACAGAGATGGAATGGTCCATCTACACGGTCCTCGATAACAACCATGTCCGGGTTCATATAAGCCCCCTCTAACGACGAACTGCGGTCACACTGACAACCAAGGCGTGGACTACAGTAACTTCGGTACGCCGGACACTGACCTACCGATCACATCAGACACTCGGACGGACGGTCTATCGGAGAACATCATCGCTCCTCAAGTCTGCAGAATTTCCCACCCATCCCTACCAAACAGTTTGTTGAAACGCATTCCCAAAGCCGCCAGACCACAAACCGGAAGACTTCTCACTACCATCATCAAAAAACTACTGAACGACGCCGGAAATCCGACCACATGGCAGATGCTTTTGACTTTTGGTGCGACAATTTTAGAACAACCAAGAAGAGGAGGTAAACGCCACAATCTATCAACAACGATCAAGAAGCGGGTGGAAGACTTTCATACGTCTTGGCAGCTTAAGAGGGACGAAATCTCCTCCGATATCCCAAAAACCAACAACCACAGTGTAAGATCTAGGGCAGGCGAAGTCCATGCGTTGGCCGCAGCAGTTGCTTCCAAATTCGAGGATGGCAATATCAGAGCCGCAGTCACAATCCTAACCTCGACCGACAGGCCTGCCAATGCAGACTCTGTAACCTTGGAGGAACTACGCTCAAAGCATCATCAGAATTCGCCCGACCGCCCAATTAGTACAGAAAAACTTAAAGTGACACCCTTCCAAGCCACAGAAAGGCAGGTCCTCGCACGGATCCGCTCCTTCCCGTTAGGTTCTTCAGGGGGACCAGATGGTCTTCGACCACAGCATCTGGTGGACCTGGTGAATTGCGCAGAAATTGGATCGGAACTGATCTCATCCGTCACCGGACTAGTCAACCTACTTCTGACAGGCGAATGCCCTGAACAGATTAGACCGATACTCTTTGGAGTCACTCTAATGGCACTTCGCAAGGATTCCGGAGGCCTACGTCCGAATGTAATCGGCTATTACTGGCGCAGGCTCGCATCCAAATGTGCGTGCACCTTCGCGGTTCCAAAGGCAACGGCATACCTCGCACCGAGACAGGTTGGGGTTGGCATTCCGGGGGAGGAGAGGCAGCGGTCCATGCGGCGAGGCGCTTCCTGGAAGCATTGCCGACAGCCTTCAACAGTCTCTACAGAGACAGAATGCTGTCTTTGATAGATGAGGTCCTGCCGAAACTGGCTCCATTCTGTAACCTAGCATACGCGGAACCCTCAGAGGTTCGGTTTGGTCAGCATACCATTTCGTCACAGGTTGGACCTCAACAGGGAGACCAGCGTGGCTCTTTGCTCTTTTGCCTTCCATTGCAGCCAATCTTACAGGAGATGTCGTCACCATTGGTACTGGGCTACATGGATGATCTAACCCTAGGAGGAGAGGAAGCGACGGTAGTAGAAGATGTGAGAATGCTGAAACTGCGAGGAGAGGAACTAGAACTTCGACTCAACCAAGACAAATGCGAGATCATCCATCGCCAAGACAGACTAGTTTCCGACCATGTCTTCAAGCACTATATGTCAATTTCTCCGGAAAGAGCCTGTTTGCTGGGCGCGCCATTGTCCACCAGCAAGGCCTTGACGACATGTCTGGAGGGCAGATGCAAGGAACTGGCCTAAGCAGTTACCAGACTAGAGTCTGTAGCCTAACACGACGCTCTGGTGCTCCTCAGATATTCGCTCAGTTCCCAGAAACTGACATATACATTAAGATGCAGCTCATGCACGGGTCACTCTTTGCTACACAAATTCGAAGACCTTCTTCGAAGCGGTTTAGAGGCAGTTCTCAACATCACCCTATCGAACGACCAATGGCTTCAAGCATCATTACCAGTAAAGATGGGAGGATTAGGAATTCGTCGAGTGACCTCGCTGGCGCTTCCCTCCTTTTTGGCTTCCGCTGCGAGCACCCGACCACTGCAGTCCTCCATGTTAGGCAGCACCTGGTCCGACGTCGACGGACTGCTTGATAAGATGGAACATCTGTGGTGCACCGAGAGCCAAATGATGCGTCCGGACAATGATGCAGCACACAAGCAATCAAACTGGGACAAGCCGCTAATGCAGAAGGCAACTGCCGAGCTGAGCACTGCCCAAACCGATCCATACCATCAGCTGCAGCGGAGGTGGCTACCACCAAGAAGACCATCAAGTACAGCCAGCTCGCTGTCAGCTATCTCTTCATTCCATTGGCCTTTGAGACCATGGGCCCAGTCAACAACGAAGGAATAGACTTCATCAAAGACTTGGGTCGCCTTCTGATACATGTCACCAGAGACCCTAGAGAGACAAGCTACTTGTTCCAACGATTGTCAGTTTGCATCCAGCGCTTCAACGCAGTTGCCTTCAGATGCTCTTTTGTGCAGCTGTAGTTTAACCAAACAATAGTAATACTACTACTACTACTACTACTACTACTACTACTACTACTACTACTACTACTACTAATAATAATAATAATAATAGTGATAAGGATTCTGCGAGGAAAGCCTAAAAAGGACCCTGCCCTGGAGATCCTTCAGGCCAAATGGAGGGAAACTAGCGGAGTACCAGAACCGGAAGAAGCTTGGGCTCACAAACGATTGAGATGGGGCGACCCTTTGATCGAGCTCGGAGTGGCAGACCTTGCCTCCAGATTGCCTGATTCCCAGAATCAAGCACGTCTTAGAGCAGTGGCAGCACCACACGCAGGCGACTGGCTCTTAGCCCTACCGATTACAAACTGCGGGCTGAGACTTGACGATGAGTCCCTGAGGGTGGCGGTGGGTTACAGACTTGGGTTACATGTCTGTTTACCTCATTCCTGCCCATGCGGTGCCCTGGTCGAGAGAAACGGATATCACGGTCTCTCATGTGGCCTTGGTCTGGGACGCTGGCCCAGACACGCGGCCCTGAACGACCTTATTTGTAGAAGTTTAATCCGTGCAGGGATCCCCACTGTCAAAGAGCCGGTGGGCTTGACCCGATCTGATGGTAAAAGACCAGACGGACTCACTCATATACCATGGCGGGCGGGGCTGATATGGGACGCGACAGTCTCAGATACAATGGCAACGTCGTATCTGCCAGAAACATCACAAAGAGCGGGCGCTGCGGCCGAGAGGGCGGCGAACCTCAAGACTCAGAAATATGCCGAGCTAGCCTCCACGTACGTCTTCACACCGGTGGCATTCGAAACCTTTGGCCCCATCAATTCCGAAGGCCAAAGCTTCCTTTCAGAACTGGGACACAGACTGAGCCCCGTCACTGGGGAGCAGAGGGAGACGACTTTTCTCTACCAGCGCATCTCGATGATTATTCAACGCTACAACGCATATGCTTTCAAGGGAACTTTCGCTGCTCAGGAGTCCAACGAGCAGGGCTACTCCGGACGATATCACCATTAATTAACATTAAAGACCATAATAATAATAATAATGATAATAATAGTGATAATGATAATAATAATAATAATAATAATAATATTATTATTATTATTATTATTATTATTATTATTATGGTTCAAACATAATTCGATCCGAAGAAGGAACGCAGCAAGGCGATCCTTTGGGACCTCTGGAATTCTGTCTTGTGCTGCAACCGATTCTGATGAAGCTTCGATCGGATCTGCGTATCGGATATCTGGATGACCTGACATTGGGAGGTAACAAGGAAACAGTGGCCGACGACGTTAAATTAATCGAGCAGGAATCAAAGAATCTGGGATTGCTATTGAACCGCAGCAAATGCGAAATCACGTGTCACAACACCCAGATGCCGAACAATGACCCTGCGTTTCAAGAGTTCACGAGCATAGCCCTCAAGGACATGACCTTGTTGGGTGCACCTCTGTTTCCAGGTCCAGCTGTGAACATGGTCGTTAATTCAAAGGCTAATGACCTCGAGAGGGCAATCGGAAGATTGTCCTTGCTTTATACACATGACGCTCTGGTTCTGCTGAGAAACAGTCTAAGTGTACCGAAGCTCTTGTACAGTCTGCGCACAGCCGTCTGCGCTGATTGCCCGGGCTTGGCTCGGTTTGATCAACTGCTGAGAGAAGGACTGTCAACCATTTTAAATGTGGACCTTGACAATGACCGTTGGCTTCAGGCTTCTTTGCCGGTGAGAGATGGAGGTCTGGGAGTTCGTTGTGCATCTACGCTTGCACTTTCTGCCTTTCTGGCTTCTGCTGCTAGTACAAGCGAACTCCAGGCATGCATCCTATCAACAGAGTCTGCTGAGGAACCATATGAACTTGCAAGTTCAGCACTCAACGCTTGGAAGACCCTGACAGATGCAGAACCACCAACAGGATCAGCGAGTCATCGCCAGAAAGAATGGGACCTCCGATTCACAGACAAGGCATGGAAAAGTCTGCTGGAGTCCAATAACAATCCATGTGATCGTGCTCGCCTGCTGGCCTCACGATCACCTCATTCTGGAGACTGGATGCTAGCGCCCCCTGTGACTGCCCTAGGCCTGCGCCTCTCAAACGAGGATGTACGAATGGCAGCCGGGTTGAGGCTAGGAACGACGCTCTGCGAGCCACATTTGTGTCACCAATGTCAAGAGAGCGTCGACGCAAAAGGTCTCCATGGACTAATTTGTAGAAGAGGCAGCGGAAAACATCAACGACATAGCATGTTGAACGATGTCATCTGGAGAGCTCTTGGCAGAGCGAAGATTCCAGCGCAAAAGGAACCTCTCGGCTTGGTAAGAGAAGATGGAAAGCGACCGGACGGCGTCACGCTCATTCCTTGGACACGTGGTCGATGTCTGGCATGGGATGTGACAGTGCCCGACACCTACGCCAAGTCACATCTTGCCGACACATCTATCAGAGCTGGCGAAGCAGCCGAACGCGCAGCTAAGACGAAGAGGGTCAAGTATTCCACCATAACCAACACCCACGACTTCGTAGCCCTCTCCTTGGAATCCGGCGGCGCTTGGAGCATTGAAGGACTGCAGTTCATCTCAGAGTTGGGTAGTCGAACGAGTGCTGCAACCCATGATCCAATGGAGACGTCATATCTGTTCCAACGGATCTCGGTTGTTCTTCAGCGTGGGAACGCCGTCTGCCTCTTCGGGACATTGCCACCACTCACTTAGCTCGCCCACATGGGCGATAACAGCATAATATAATAATAATAATAATAATAATACCAATATTCTGGAATAACAATAATAATAATAATAATAATAATATCATGGAGAGACAAAATAATAACCAACAAGATCGTACGAGAGAAAACGGGACAAGAAGACATCGAGAGCAACATCAGAAGGAGAAGACTAAGGAGGATGGGGCGTGTCTCTTGCATGGAGGGGGAGAGAAGAGCTAAACAGGTGACGCCCTGGTGTGCGGGAGAGGAAGACCTAGAAAAAAAATGGCCAGAGAAAATAAGAGACGACCTAAAATGTTTGGAGATATCGTGGGAGGAGGCTGAGACACTTTTTTTAAATCTAGCTTTGAATAGAGACGAATGGAGGAAATGCGTTGCCCGATGTGTAGACCTGCACAGGAAGGACTATAAGTACTAAGTAAGTACTAAGTAGGCCTACTAAGTAAGTAAGTAATAATAATAATAATGGACCTAATAATAATAATAGTGGCAAATAATAATAACTACATAGGCCTAATAACAATACTCTTAATAATAATCACAATGATAATAATAGTAGGCCTAAAGAGAGCGATGCTGATGATGGCGACGACGACGCCGATGAAGATGACTATAACCGTGAGGATGACTACGACGATGATAATAAACATCTGTCTGTGTTTGTCTGAGTGTCAGTCTATCTGCTTGCCTGTTACAATGATTACGATTAGGCCTACATTATATTGTGATACCCGCCAGCGTGCAGACGGTGTAGTAGGCCTAATCATATATATATATATATCCACAGGGTAAGTTGTTTCATACGCATTAAATATTGTAATTTGTGGCGGGTACGATGGCGTAGTGGTAAGCATGCCAGCTTGTCATCCAAGAGGCCTTCAGTTTAAATCTCTGCCCAGACAGCGTGGGAGAGGACTGGTCGCTTGCACTCATATGCTGAGGCCAAGAAACTGAAGTCGCTAATAGTTCACACGCATGGCTGCCCATCATTTGAAGAGCATTATAGTTGCTGGACTGCAAGCAGTGGAGGAGTTTCAAACTATAATATTATTTGTACCGCTCGTCTCTGTAATTTGTGTGTTTGCAGACTACAGAGTAATGATCGAATATCTTACAACTCAGCTGCGATGTTATGAACCGAGCGATAACACAAGAAACGTGCTAGGCCTATTTGCTATTGCTGTTTAGTCGTCGCAATCTCCGTTGTTCTTGTCCCGTCATTTCACGTCTTGACTTGTTTGGGCAAAGGCGTCTGGATTACAGCGCAGCAATAAGGCTACGGGTGTCTAAATATAGTTGCAATGGGTGACTGTTTTGTTGACACCGTTGCGTGGTAACAAAGCCCAGTACCACAGTCGACACAGATTGCCAAGGGCTGCTGCATAAGGGGAGGATCATGAAGGGTTAGTACTCTTAGGCGTATCGCCTATGTAGGCTATATATATATGTATATATATATATACATATATATATATAGGCCTATGCCAGACGCGTTATGAACGCTTGGGGTAGAGTGCGTTGAAAAGGTCCTTCCAATTGTAATCTTAATTTCAAAACTTCTAAAGCGCCACTTGAAAGCCAAGCTCCGGGCACGAGATTATTCACCAACGCTGCGTCCAATCATAAGGGTAGCCAGAGCCTCTCAGAGGGAGGTCTTATCAGTACTGCTTCCATAGGATCAGAGTAGCTGTTAAAACTCCCGTACGTCGGAGGTCGTAAAAATTGGCTTCCTGATCTCAGCACTATATATGTCATTACGCAGAGGCGGCGATCTCGTTCGAGGGGAGAGGGACACCCAATGAAAGGGGTAGAAAATGCGGGGGACAAACGTATAACGTGTTCCCTCTCTGTAAAATGAGGGGGGGCCTTGTACTCCACGACCCCCCGGATCGTCGACTCTGTCATTCCGTTAACATAACACCGACGGCGATGTCCCTGCAGGCGACCTGACCACGCTATCGATATGACCATGGTGCGTCGCTAGCAATACGATTGTGTAATCCCTAGCACGCTCTGACAGCGCCGATGTGACGTTCGCGTTACGTGTTACTTGCGTCAATACCACGCTCACATCAGCCACTGTGAATTTGCGGTATAAATTGGGGTAGGCCCAATACAAGTTTTGAGTCGGCTGGGGATGAGGCAAAACAAGTCAATGCAAATTTTTCTTGTATAAAGACGAATCTTATTCCTGGATTACTAGGCCGTCATCATGATGAGTAGGATGAATAGGCCTACTATAAGTAGAGGACATTAAGTTCTTAACGGGTGCGTCTATGACTTTCACCGTTAGAAACTAATTCCATGTAACTGACACAGTGCGCCTCTGGTTGACAAAATGTCTGATGCTGTGTCTACAGCAGACTGCATGTGACTGTCACCATCCGATCCTATTTATATAATAGAGTGATCATAACTTGAAGGTGAGATTGGGCATGGTCTGCTAACTGTAACTGTTGAGCAGGTTATCAGCATTTGAAGCGAGTTCAGTCATTGGGATTATACTTGTGCGAGACCATGAAGATTGGCATGCGTTGACAAGCTCCTCTTTATAGATTAATAAATTGTCAAGATTTGGCTTCTCCTGATTGAATGCAGTGTAATTGAGCATTCATGTAGTGCCCTTACAAGATATTTACTCGGAGACACTCTCTACACTAGCCTGAATGATGTTGAATGTCATAGTGAACGAGTATGATACGTCTAGCTGTGAGCAAAACTATGTGCACAGTAAGCTGAAACGAGTCATCTTTCTTGATAGGCCTACTTCAGGATGATTTGGATGAAACTACTTCAGGATGATTTGGATGAAACTACTTCTGGATGATTTGGATGAAACTACTTCTGGATGATTTGGATGAAACTACTTCTGGATGATTTGGATGAAACTACTTCACGATGATTTGGATGAAACTACTTCTGGATGATTTGGATGGTCCTTACTAACCTCATGTTCTTGTTTTGAAAGGATCTTGTATTTTTCTGCAATGTCATATCATCACTCATAGCTAGGTATTGAAGCAGCATACTGATCACGAGAGCATACCTACCCCATGAAAAAAGAAATACTCATCGGAATTGAATCAATTGTATGGGTCAACTTTCCCTCAGCATGCCCCTAACTGCGCCTCTGACATCATCTGCTGCATCTGCAAAACATGTTGGGAAAATGTTCAACTTGGTGTCAAGAACATACTCATAACGACCTGCATGGTTGTCCTGCCCTGGCTTTGAAACAAGCTCATATATTAAAGGTGATTCGTATGTATTTTTGAGGGAAGGCATACAATAACTTAATTAGCATTGTGCTTGCTTAGTTCTTGAGTTCTATCGTTCTCAGATAGCCCACTAAACTTATTAGTTTTTCTCCTGCTGCACTTAACTAAAATTATCTTATAGGAAGATAATCACAATAAAGTAATAATATCCTACATCATGACAATGATTAACCTACACTGACCTTCAATTCCCAACAAAACACAATAATAATTTTTATATTATGGCAAGGCATGCATGGTGCAGTCTACCAGGCAGCAATACATTTTTGCATCTGTAGTACCAATAGACCCATGTAAATCAAAATTATCACTTCCATGCAAGCAGAAAATAAATCCCAGCAACAATCCATAAAGCATAACTTAATTAACACCATAATATCTGAAGGTTTTAAGTTACCATTCTGCAAACCTGTAAAATCTCAATAACTGGTTAGCATAAAATTGCACAACTCTCAAGACAAAACTTGAATTGTGCACATTGCCCCAAGACACTTATAGGCTATAAATACACGAATATGCATAGGGGTGTGGCAGGAAATAATGTAAGCTTACATGATTAAAACTGTATTAGGCATAGGCCTAGGGCTATATAGGATTGGAACACGAAACTATAACGGATATGGTATCTGGGTTTGGCGAGACATCTTGCTCCATTCTTCACTATAGCCGATTGCTTTCCTCGTGTCACAAGAAACATTGCGAAACTGCATAATCTGCGTTATCATTATTAAGCCTATCTCGTAAGCAGTGGAATCTGTTTGTTGTACACGCTCGGCCGATTATGCGCATCTTGCATTTTGTGTGCGTGTAGCTTTAGCCTATTACACCTGGCCAAAATATTGACCGTGGCAGATACGTTGGTCGGTTAGTCGTTGCCAGAAAGACAACCTGATTGATATTCAGGCCGATCATTCGCCGCCCCTTTAGGCAAGCACCATTCAGTCTACGACTGTCAGTCGGCTTAGCACGTAACGGAATCGACAGGTATGTTCACGAACTGCTCACTTAATTTATTACTTGATTTCAGCTGATAATAACAGTAGGTGGTAAATCGTTAATCAGCGTCCGATACAGCTCTGTCATCATCACTATAGTATCAACAGTTACGTCCATTATAGAACTTGGTAAATCCATTGGTCAGTAGGTCTAACTGTCAGTTAATTAGGCCACGGCCCAACTGAAATCTTATTTCAGCTTGACTCCAGTGCCATAAGCTTAGACAAAAAGTGTGTGTAGGCCTACCTGTTGTTATCATTGTCAACTTACTGTAGTAGGCCTGGACTAGTAATTAGCTATTCTTATAATTATAGGCCTACTATATGAATACAATCCATTTGAAGGTCGACACTTTCAGCGGAAGAACAATTAAAGTTTATTTTAGGTATTGAAATCTTTTTTTAAGATTTTAACAAAACAAACTTTGAAAGTACACATGTATGTATTTTATTATAAGAATATCGAATTGGCTACTGGCTATTGGCTATAATGTCTGCGTGCAGCGTAACAATGTAAAGAGAATTCTTTTTTAAACAAAAGGTGGCGCCACATAATAAAACTTTATGTGACAGTGACAGCCTTTCTCAGTTTTTCGCAGTGAATGTCTTGCAATAATTGCACAGTAAAAATTAAACTAAAAATAGTAATAAATTTAAAAATGGAAAACATGTGCTGTAGTGTTTTTTGTAGTATGCCCCTGTATTATCGCATAGTCGTAATCTCGAAATTCTACAGCGCCCACACAAGCGAAAGTCGCAGGGACCAACTTATGAAAAGCGATTATAAGCATAGTCGATAGGCGGGGATCAGTTCCAGCCTTCCAGGTCAAGATGCAAAGGGTCGGCTGGGTTGTTTCAGTGTTATCTTTGTATTCTGTGAGGGATGTGACGAAGTTTTGTAGAATGCAGCTGCTTTAGAAAAATGCCGGGCACTATTGTCAGTGACACAAAATGATAAAAGAAAATAATGGACAGGTTGCAGGTTTGAGATTATGGTATACAGTGATAAGTTATGAGAACCCCAAAATTTTTCATAGTCTCTTAACACCTACTGATGTTTATAACGAGATAAAAATTACATAACATTCTTATATTTTGATTAAATCGTAAATATAATCTCCAAACTTTTAAAGCGCCACTCGAAAGCCAAGCTAATTCATGATTACTGCGTCAGATCAAATGGGTTGTCAAAAGGTTTGTCCAAGTAAGGGCAAGGTCTAGTTGCTAGAGGGTCAGAGGAGGCAGAGTAGCTGTTAAGGGGATGGGGTAGAAGTTGCTTTGGTAGGGGATTTGAGGATCAATGATTGAGTGAGTCTGCTTAAGAATTCTTGAATGGTTGAGACTTGAGTTTAGAATGAAAGGCCCGAGAGGATGGATAGAGGAGCATGAGATCGATGATGGTGGGTGATCGACAATGATAGCAGAGGAGCCGAAAAAGTGCAGGACTCAGAAGGCAGATCGTTCCAGAGAAGTGGTGCGGTGGTGGAAGGTCTTGGTTAGAGAATTTGAGATGAGTGGTGACTAGGGGTCGAGTATGACTGAGATAGGAGGATGGCCGGGTAGAGCGGGTTGTCTGGATGGCGAAGAGTTCGCGAAGATATTTGGGCTGGGAGTATAGTAGGGAGTTGTAGATCAGCGATAGGACTTTGAAATGGATGCGCTCTGGTATTTTAAGTCAGTGGATTGATTTAAGGATAGGAGTGAAGTGATGGTGCGTGGATGTCCTGGTGACAGCTCTGGCTAGTGAGTTTTGGATAAGTTGCAGAGTGCGGACACTTGAGTTGTTTGGCTTTTAGGTTGAGGAAAAGCGAATTACAGTAATCAAGCTTTTAGTGGACTATTGAGGTAGCAGTGGTGGAGGCTGAAGTCAAGCACTCAGATGCGGCAGAGGTCACAAATGTGCAAGAAGCAGAAGCGCGAGAGGTTTGAGATGAGATTAGAGAAAGAGATAATGTCACTGAATATCAGTGCCTTTATGGTATATTTTTACAGTATGGCATGAGTGTGTATGTAATTGTATTGCTTCTTGTAAGTTCATAGTGTTTGCTTTCTGTCATGTAAATAATGATTTACAAAATTACATAGCATCAGACCATAGACAAATATGAAATTTGAAAACAACTCCCAGCTGTTATCAAACTTTAAACTGGTTATTTTTGTCTTTTTAACTGAGTACACTGTTCAGTCTGTATTTATATCAACATTTAAGGTAATGAAATGTTAAGTACTTTAATAATTTCTTGTTTTCTAAAATTGCTTTCTTGAATTATGTGCAAATATAAGGTTTCATTTTACAGATTCAAATTTATATTTTAAGGTAGGCCTCTTTTGCACGTTCGCATATAGCCAGTGCTGCAACTATTTTTGTCCATGCCTTCATTACAGAATGGCTTGGTTACTGTTCAGCACCCTATTCTGGTCTGCCAGCTAGCTGGTTGTCTTGTTGGCCAAATACCAAACAAGATACATGTATGTGTTCAAGGTTCTGCAATTGTTTCCTGTATGACGGCACATTGAGTATAGAGTTTTCTCTCTGGTCTGGTGGTGCCAGCATTGCACCAGCCTACCTAATAGACCTTTGTCAGCCGGTATTGAGGTGTAGTCACTCCCTTCGCTCTGCTGAAAGGGGAGTTCTTGTGGTTCCATTTGCCTGTATAGCAGCCTAGCAAAACCTAGGACTCTACCACTCTGGGTTTCGAATGGCTTTTCTCTGGAATTGCATCTGTTCCGTTAATCGTACAGTTTTATGTTCATTTGAAAATCTACCTTTTTGTCCAGGCTAAAGTTGGAAGCGCTTTCGATGAGTAGTTTCCTTGAAAGAGTGTTTTATAAATTTTTTAATGAATAAATGAATTAACTTAATACATGGTACAGACTGCAAGAATAATAGAAACTACCAAAGAAATTAAAAATACCAGACACATGCATGTTCAGTATTACTTTAATTTTTACCAGACAGATAGCCATGATACTCTGGTAACCCTGTTCTGGGCATGATTTTACAGTGCTGCAGATTTTTGTACTTTACCTTCTTCAATGAGATATGAGTTTAAAGGAAGGTAGAATGTTGCTACATTTTCTCCATTCTATTCCTTGATAAAAGTGTCTACAATGACCTCCTCACCAGCCACATTGATGTTGTCATGTAGGTAGACCAATTGCAGTTGGTGTCCTTTTTATTCCCTGGATGTGCTTTGAAACAGCAGACTGATTTGTATCCAGGTTTCTGAAGGTATTTTGTAAACTGCTTAAGCATTGACAACAACTGTTGAAGGATTTTGTCTTGCACCAACAATCAGTGTGTGCCAATCATTTGGAGTTTCCACAGCTTCTTTATGATTAATCAGACCCATATCACATTCAAGTTAAGAATGCCCTTGAACAAGAAACGTAAAATTGTGACACTGTTAAGTCTTTACTGGTTGTAACAAGGCTGCGTAAATAGCAAAACGTTCTATGGTTCGTATTCACTCTGGACTTGAATAAAATGATTGCTAAGTTTCTTTTACCTCTCTTTGTCTCTCCCTTCATCATGCATGCATCGTCCTCAACTATACATCTTCACCCATTTCTGTTTTTGAGTACATATTCATGCTGAGGTTTATTGGTAATATGCCAGGTGGTGACCACTCCTTTCCTTTTAGGATAAGGAGGTCTGTGGGCCTGTCGTTTAGGCCTCATATGTCCTCAGGTGTCCTTCCAGCATCTGCCTCCTGCATTGGCCAGCCATTTTCGGGGTTCCTGGTGAACCTGTCCACCTCACGCACTTCCCCTAGGTGGTCCTTCGGCCAAAGCCTTCTCCACTGAAGGCATAGCCTCACTGTTCATTTCTGTACCTGGCTGCTCACCCACTACCACTGTGAGGTGCAGTTAGGTATTTTTACTGCTGTGGTGTATATGTGAATATAATTATCCATAATTGAGTTGTCAATGGCTACTTTCTTTCCAACAATTTAATCCAATGTGTAAAAATGAGACTCAGCATTTGGAAGAATGTTAGAAATTTGAATAATATAATTTAATATTGTGTTGCTAAAGTCATTACATCAGGATTGTCCTTTACCAATTTGTTTGCCTCTTTTGTATGCTCATAAAATGTTTCTGCCCTGATTGATTAACTTAATACAATGTCTCCATTATTCTTGTCATAATTTTTTGTGTAAATGCTCATTGACTAAATATATATTTTTTAACTTTTTTGAAAATTGAAGTTTTCTGATGGATACATGCATTTTATTCAAAGAATTGTTGGTCTGTGTGAAAAGAATTGCCATGCCACCTAAGAGGAAAAGAGGAGGTGCTGCAGGAAGAGGCAGAGGTGGCAAAAAGGCAAAGACAGTCGATGAAAGTGATCAATCAGAGCCAGAAGCACCAGTTCCTGCTAAAGCGACTCGTGGTAGAGGGCGTGGTAGAGGTGGTAAGAAAGCAGCCGTGGATTCTGTTCCATCTGAACCAGAACCAGAGGCACCTACAACTACAAAGCAGATCATTGAAGATCTCAAGAAAACAGATAACAAGAAGAAAACGGCCAAGGTTGACCAGTACTGTACGCTTAGGGGTGAGGTAGGTGCTTTATTTGCTGTTTTTTCTCAGTATCCCTTAGAACAGTATCTTTCTGAGATTTATTTAATGTGCAGTACAAAATCCCAGATATATGGATACATTCAAAGCTATGCCATGACAAGCTACATGTATACACTAGCTATTCAAAACAAAGTGTAGCATTAAGTGAACATATTAAATTAGATTTTATGATTGGCATTGCTTTGCAGCCAACGAATGCTTATGATAGAAATTATATTGTATGGAAAACTTTGAAGTATAAGAACAGTATTAACTAATTAACCAGCACTTGTGAAAATTAAAAATGGAGCCCAATACTTTCTAAACCCTTGTCGCTGGTGCAAATTTAATATTACGGCGATGCAGTATGTTTAGCATGAAGCTATGTAGACCCTTTTGAGATGTTGTTTCTCTTCTTTGATATGCATCAAAGCTAATTGATATAAATATCTAGCTGAACATTCTAGGTTTAGTTTCATATATTGATTATTGAGCACTTACATTCTCTGGTACATGAAATTAGTAACTTGCTAAAATTAAGATCGTAAGAATTCTTTGGCTCTGTGATCTTTTGAAGTTAATTGAGTTCAGTTTTCATTTGGAATGATTTTTTTTTGATTTGTCGGATTGTTAAGTATGATTGCTTTTATTCTGTTCAGAAGAATATTATTTATTTTTGACCAGGTGTTGTATGACTATGATTGTATGCTGAACCAGACGAATATTGGACAAAATAACAATAAATATTATGTCATACAAATTATCCAAAGTGGAGCCAATTATTATACATGGAACCGGTGGGGCCGTGTGGTAAGTAGTGATTTAATAAATTCACAAAGTGGTCGTTAAAATTACTGACTTTGAAGCCAACTTAAAATAAAGTTGATAACCACATGTAGCCTATTAAACATGCTTGCTACTCCTTGCCACTGCTAAAGAAGATTTGAGTTTTAAATAGAGCCCAAAGCATCTGTGTCTTAATTTACAAATGCTTGTGTGTCACTAATTATCATGGTTGCTTGGGGTTTGGACTAATAATCCACAGAAAAACACGGAAGCTGAAACTGTCATGACTGTTGACATATCGTCGCCTGAGAATTATCTTGGTAAATATCCAAAATTGAAAATTCCAAGAAAAAGGAGTTTGAAGTTTTGGAGGGAAAAGCGTCGCCTGAGAATTATCTTGGATCCAAAATCGAAAATTATTAACAGGTGTTTTCCTTTAAATGTTCGTAGATGTAGTGCGAATATTTCAAGGAAAAGTTTTTAAATTGTCTTGATATACCGCTCTATAATCTGGCCATGCGCACAGTGTAATACTGTTGGATCTCCTGTGTCCAATCAATGATGAGCTTTTTCTGGACATACGACAAAGACACTGCTACCCTGTGCAAACTTTTATCTCCGTACAACTCGGGAGGTACGATAAATGGTGTCTGGAAGCAGGAGATACGACAGTTAGTTTTTGATGAATATCTTTAAAATGACATGTCATATCTCTTAGTTATTGACACTGAATATAGATAACATATTGCCTGCTACAAATCAACTGAACTCATTATCAGAAAAAAGTGGAGATTCGCTAAGATAATTCTCAGGCGACGATATTTAGAAATTCCAAAGATATATGTTCAGTCGGCAGTGTATGTATTCTTATGAGATATCCACCCTATGTACGTGCCATAATTTATGTGCTTTTACTGATGGGGATTTTTAATGCACTGCTTGCAACTTTTTGCTATGGAAATATGTTGTTAGCGTAATTCTGTATTCAAACTGAGCAACTAGGTTCGAAGCCAAAGCCAGAGCAATCCTATTGGATGCATTATACCATTCCTCCTTGTACTACGTTAGCATTCCTGTAATGATGACGGATGTTGATTTATTGATGGTCGATTGTGACACCGTCATATTGTTTACTGTTCTGGCAAATGTTGTTTTCTTTGATGATGGGTTAGGGTGAACCTGGAGCGAATTCTCTGAATGGTCCATTCGATGAAGAAAGGGCAATCAAGGACTTTGAGAAGAAGTTTTATGATAAAACGAGAAACAAGTGGAGTGAGAGAGAGACGTTTCGTGCAGTTGCTGGCAAATACACTCTGCTCGAAATGGGTGATGAAGAGGAAGATGAATTGCCTGTTACAAAGGTAACTCTCTCCATGGCTATGTTTGTCTGTCTGACTGTCTGTCTGCTTTCTCTCACACCTAATGCAGAAGAAGTCAATAAGAATTGTTGTTTTGAATTTTCTGTCTTGTTTTTTGATAGATTCTTTTTTTATAAAATTATTTCTGTGTGATGACAGATAATTTTATTTAACATCTGCACAAATATGCGATTGTATGTCATGTATATGAACTTTGGTTGTAATATGGCATCTTGTTTGCCTACACTGCTGACCAACAGTTTCTCCCTTCACTCTAGGTTTGTACTTAAAACTTTCTATGCCTACTCTAATGCAACTGGCAGGCACTCTGATGGGTCACTGCACGGTAAGGCACCAATCAGCTCTTTTGTGCTTGTGACATTTCCTATTAAATCTCGCTCTTATGTTTTCGTTTGTCTGAGTCAATCGTGACACCATCCGTTTGTAACTTCTGAGAGCTGGTCTGTGCCTAATACTATTCTTGCCGGCTGTCTCTGTATTGCCTCAGAATCTCATGTAAGCCATTGTTAATGTTTTTCAAAACTACTTGTAATGCTTTTTCCATCTCTAATATTCAAATCGATAATCATTAATCTTCCAGTATTGAACAACAACTTGACATTCTGGTACTTAATGAGAAATTCCTGACTCTGTTGTGACACCATCCTTCTTATCTCATATAACTTCTCCTTTTACCTTATTGTTATTATTGACTACAACTGTGATGAAATGGCGGTGGTTAGCATTCCACCATAAATCCTATTTGCCTTTGTCTCAATGTGTGCTTCCAATACCACCAACAGCATCTTTTGAGGCTAAGGTGGCTGACTGTTTTGAACTCATGAAAGAGTTAAATGAAAACAAAACTTCCAGACTGTTAAATACATATCAATCTCTTTTGCGGATTTCAGGCTCTGCAACTGAATGAGCGATCATCCAAGTGACATCCATTACTTCTGTGGACTCTTGTCTTCCTTGTATCTAAACCAGAACATTATTACCTTGCCACTCTTAAATTGCTATTGCTTTACGTAATTTTGGCTAATTTTGAATCTACGTGATGTTGAAGAAGTTGATATGTATTTGGTGACAAGATATCCAATATTTTACTGGAATACTCTGGTATTCCACTATCATATTTATGTCACAAATTTCACAGCACTCGGCCAATTCCTCTTTTTCCAAATATCTTAGGTCTTTAACCAAGTGCAGTCATGCATGGTAGAATATGATCTGCTCTTAAATTTATCCAAAACTGTGTCTCTATGATTATGTCAGTACCTCACAACAAATAAATGCATTCGTTTTCTGCAGTTCTTGTGTATCTGCCATCTTGACTACTATAACTTGCTTCTTAGTGCCTTTGCAAGAGTTGACTTGCTGATGTTTGGTTTTACTATTGTGTGGTATATTGAATTCTGATAACTTCACTAGGTTGATGACAAGTTGAAGGTTACATTGCCATGTGCACTGGACAAGCCAACTCAGGATCTTATCAAACTCATTTTTGACAATGACATGTTCAATGAAGCAATGAAAAATTTGGAAATTGGTATGTACATGACTACATCCTGTTATCCAACTAATAAAAAGTCTAATATGTTATTAATTAATAATGATTCAATACAAAACTACAAAAGAGATATAACGATTTTTAAAAAGCAAATTCGTTCAATTTATATAACTTTTTACTCAACACTAAAGTGATTAAAATTTATGAAAAAAAAGATTTTGAACTATTACAATTGATGTAAGTCATTAATGAATAAATAAATTACATAATTTAAGGATTTTAATCATTTAAAAATTTTAATGTTGATGCTTATAAAATAAACTTCACAATTTAGCCATGGAAAAATGCTTGATTAAATCTGGATTTGCTCTTGAAAGCAGGCACAGCTATCACATTGATGATTATTAATGATTAAAAGTTAATTTGTGCAAATAAATTTTGTAAATATTAGACAATTATAATTATTAGAATAGACTAGGTCAAATAGACTGACCAGGTCACAAGTTAATATTGGACAATTAGTTTATTAAAATTAGAATATTATTAGATAATAGTGACAAATAGATTAATAAAATTGTAAGCATTGTTAAGTGTGTCGTGAAAATTTTCATTTTGTCTTATGTGCAGCAAGCAAAAAAAGGTTAGGAATGTATAGCTTATGTTACCTCATATAATGCAAATAAATGTCTTGCAAAAGTGAGCTGCATGAATTGGTAGACAGCCATTGTACTTTTCTCATTCAATTTTTAATAAGTGATTTTCGATGACAATCAAAAATAAGTCTCAAACCTGATGGCTTCAATGTGACATTACGGAAATTGTTTACACGAGGAATATCATTGTCTAAAATTGATCTTTTATACTTTACTGTTGTGTTCTTTTTAATTACAGATGTGAAGAAGATGCCTTTAGGAAAGATTTCTAAGAGTCAGATTGCCAAAGGCTTTGAAGCTCTGGAAAAGATTGCTGATGCCTTGAAAAACAACAAAAAGCATCAGCTGCAACAGTTGTCATCTGACTTCTACACTCTAATACCTCACAACTTTGGAAGGCAACGACCGCCTTCGATCAGTGATAGTGAATCACTCCAGAAAAAAATGGATCTACTAACTGTAAGTTGAAGCAAGAGGAAAACAATGTATATTAGATTTTTGTAACTAAGTTGCTTTTGATATTAATTGCTATAACTTAGTGTCTGTATGCAGATGAATTTTAATTTTTTGATGACTTTGCCCATTTGATTGGATACTGTGACAGTTTAGGTCTCCTTTGTATGGATCAAGTTATAAATCTGTTAAGTGAAGTTACACTCATCAAACAGCTAGAGAATCTTGATTAGAAATAAATTCAAGAGTCAAATTGTTGCTTGGCTTGTTTATATTTGGCCAGCATAATGTGAATGTTGAAGGAGGGTTTCTAAGTCATATTGTGTTTGCCGATGATTATGATTATGATTGAACATTGGACTGGAGACAAGCCCACAACAGAGAATGAGGTGAGCCCACAACAGAGAATGAGGTGAGCTGAGAACAGAGAATGAGGTGAACCCACAACAGAGAATGAGGTAAGCCAACAACAGAGAATGGGGTGAGCCCACAACAGAGAATGAGGTGAGCCGAGAACAGAATGAGGTGAGCCGAGAACAGAGAAAGAGGTGAGCCCACAACAGAGAATGAGGTGAGCCCACAACAGAGAATGAGTTGAGCCGAGAACAGAGAATGGGGTGAGCCCACAACAGAGAATGTGGTGAGCTGAGAACAGAGAATGAGGTGAGCCAAGAACAGAATGAGGTGAGCCCACAACAGAGTGAGGTGAGCTGAGAACAGAGAATGGGGTGAGCCCACAACAGAGAATTTGGTGAGCTGAGAACAGAGAATGAGGTGAGCCGAGAACAGAATGAGGTGAGCCCACAACAGAGTGAGGTGAGCCTAGAAAAGAGAAAGAGTTTGAGCCGAGAACAGAGAATGAGGTGAGCCGAGAACAGAGAATGGGGTGAGCCCACAACAGAGAATGAGGTGAGCCGAGAACAGAATGAGGTGAGCCGAGAACAGAGTGAGGTGAGTCGAGAACAGAGAAAGAGTTGAGCCGAGAACAGAAAATGAGGTGAGCCGAGAACAGAGAATGGGGTGAGCCCACAACAGAGAATTTGGTGAGCTGAGAACAGAGAATGAGGTGAGCCGAGAACAGAATGAGGTGAGCCCACAACAGAGTGAGATGAGCCTAGAACAGAGAAAGAGTTGAGCCAAGAACAGAGAATGAGGTGAGCCCACAACAGAGAATGAGGCTGGCTGAACATTGGGAAAATGGCAGAAGGGAAATAGCCTCAGATGATAATTGTAATAAAGACAGTTTATATGTCATTTATGCTATTGTACCTAGTGAGCTACTCTAGGCCCTAGTAAAGTATCAAGTAACACACCAGTGCCAAGAATTAAATAAAATAGAGTGTCAGTTGGTTTCAAGTGGCAATTGGTTAACTTTCAAGCACTATACTTGAGGCTTTTCTCTCAAGAACTCCTTTTATTATTTTTCACCAATGCAAGAAAGTGTATTGACGACTTCTGTGTTTTGTCGAGTCTAAATATTTTCCAATTAACTTCTCGTGTGGTTGCTGATAAAGGCTGTGGCTATTAGTTTTGCTTGTTTTGTTTTCAAAAAGTGAATTGTTTTGATGTTTAGGTTCTGGGTGATATAGAAGTGGCACAAGCAATTCAAAAAGAAGAAAAGAAAGGCGACAGTAAATCGGTCAGTATGATTCCTTCTAGCAATTTAAAATTATATCATTAAGCTATTCTTATCCAATATCTTCTTATCCAGTAGCCGTGGTTTATTATTTGTTCTATTCAAATTGCTTCAAATGTTGACAGATCTGATCTGCCATATAAACCCCCATCTTATAAGTCACAGAAGTGTATTGAATATTCATTTTTACTCATTGGCCGAATGCAAATAATAATAAAAACTATTCAGCCAATGTAAATATGGATGTAGAGCATGTGGATATATTGAAGCTTAGAAAACGACATATAGTTACTTGAAATTGATGCTTTACATATGACAGGTGGCTTGGCTCTGATCTTAGTCCAGATTATTGAAAATATAAACAAAGATAAATGTCATGTTCAAATGTAATGTAATGTAATCAAGCATTTATATAGCGCTGCTCAGATCAGCAGCGCTCTCAATGGGCGCCTGTGCTTGGGCAAGGGAACAGGAAAGACTTAAGGCGTCTCGCTGTCTCCGAAACTGGCAAGGTGACAGGGTCAGTGATTCCAGGCGCAGGGACTGTGGAAAACAGTTCCAAACTGCAGGGCCAACATAGGCAAAGCTCTTCGACTGGGTAATAGCAGATTGCATGCGACAAACAGCAAGAAGGCCTTGAGTGGAAGATTGTAAGGAGGGCCACCCCAAGTAGCCAGTTGCATATAAGGAAAATGGTTTTAGACTGTATATGCTGTCAAATAGGGAGCCAATGAAGTTAGTCCTGAATAGAGCATGAAATATTGGCAAACTTTGGAATGCTAATTATCAGACGAGCAGTGGCATTAAGAACAGACTGAAGTTTGAGAGAATTGGAGGAAGAAAGACCAATGTATTCAGCATTTCCAAAGTCCACCCGAGTGCATATCATGGCGTGGACTAAAGTTGTGATAACATGAAGTGAGAGGGAACTGCAAATGGAATGAAGTTGATGCATATGATAAAAGCAGGATCTAGAAACTGAGTTGAATTGATTACTGAAAGTAAGGGTTGGATCCAAGACAATTCCCAGATCACGAACTGAAGGTGAAAATTGGACGTGGGGAAACCTGAGATGGAGATAACTGTATTTAAAGTCATTCAGTAAGTGAACTTACCTGTTATGCTAAACTGGGAAGGTGCAGATGGTGCTGCTATTTTGTTATGCTGTGAACTAGACTATGAATTGGTCAAATAAGAAACAGAATAAAACAAATGTAACTGCACGTCTGTGAAACTTTCATCTACACTTTGGAACAGACTTAATAATACAACTGATGTGTGCATTGAATGAAAGTTTAAAGTTACCTAGGCTTACATTAATTTTTGATTTCTTCAAGGGAGAAGAAAAGCTACCACATCCTCTTGACTCCAAATATGGACTGTTGCAATGCAACCTAACTCATTTGGAGGAAAATTCAAAACTCTTTAAAGTAGGTATTTTTTAAGCACAAATTATTGAGCATTCATGGGGTTTTAACTAAATTATCAGTCAGTGCTTTGGAGTTGATTCTTATGAAACCACCTGGTAATTATTTATTTTACATACAATACCTGTTGATTATTTTACCTACAATATATACAGGTGGTAATTACTTTCTGCCATGTATATAGCCATTGCAAAAGTCTTGAGTGATATCAGTGAGAACTTGCGGCTGTCATTAACTTAATTCTCTTTTATATAAGTGTTGAATCAGTCCATGTGATGTTTTGTTTAAGGTATATATGAAAGTGAACAGTTCTGTTGAATAAGTATTGATGATTTGCTTATTAGATTCTGCAGAATTACCTGACTGCAACTCGGTATGGCCAACTACAGATCCTAGATATCTGGGAAGTGAACCGACATAGTGAGGTGAGTATTCTCCAGTCAATGCCTAATTGTACAGCACATTTGCTTGTCATCATGTGCTTTCAGCTGGTTGTGCACCTCATATTTTAATCATCTATCACAACAAGACTGAACTTGTTATCCTGATCTAAATCATTTGTCAAGTCTCAGTTTTGAAATTATTTTATTCTGTCTTAGCACTTAGCAAATGTGCAAACATGTCTTTGATTAAACTTTACTGACCTTGTTTGTTTGACAATTGCTTAAATAAAAATAAACAAGCATAAGCCGACATATGTGAAGAATTCTATAATTCCAAGAAATCACTTCTTATATGTGTATACAAGGCTGATACTTCAAACAAGCACTATTCTTGGTTCATGGCGGTAAGTGTGCATACATATGTATCTGGGTTTTGATATAGCACCTTATAAGTGTGGCACAGTGGCCGATTGGTTAGGGCAGTCGACTCGTAATGCGTTGAGTCTGGTACTGTGGGTTCGACGCTTGTCCGAAGAATCACTGTATAGGTACCTTGAGCAAGTCCTTTGCACGCAATTGCTCTGCATTATAACTGCAGTTGCTCCTTCGAGGCGTGTGTGCACTTCTGAACTGATTGTAAGAAGGACAATATCAAATTTCAGGTGTGTTGTATTGTAAGTGATATATTGTATGCATTTAGTTTTGTATTTATTCGTGTTTTTCAGGGACAGCGTTTTTCTGTGAATGACAAGATAGAAAATCGTAAACTGCTCTGGCACGGTACAAATGTGGCAGTTGTTGTGGCTATTTTGAAAAGTGGTCTGAGAATCATGCCTCACAGTGGAGGCAGAGTGGGCAGAGGAATCTACTTTGCCTCAGAAAATTCAAAGTCAGCTGGCTATGGTCAGTGTTAATGCAATGTATATAATTATGTATCCAACTATTCAATATGTTATCTTTGGAATTCCTCTCTAAACCCTGCACATGGCTATCGAAATACAGGTTGATTTCAGACTGGAACACAAGGGGTTACGTCGACAAGAGAAGCTCATACAACCAGAACTATGCCAAGACTTTTGACTTAAGGAATTTTAACCAAGAGTTTTACTTTTTTAGGCTTCTCAATTATTCCCATCCAATCAGATGAAAGAACTGAAGAAGGGTCAAGGGTGGGCAAAGGATGACACTGTTTTAGGCAGTCAGTGATCGTTAGCAAAGATGTGCTCGATAAATTGATCTTAAGTAAAATCTACACAAAGTTTGATTTGTGAGAAGGATATTGGCAGATTGTTACAGATGATCTAAATCTAATGACATCATCAAATTATAATTGCCTGATGTAGAAGATTATATGCATAACAATATTTATTTTATCAAAGCAAACTTGGTGCCTAATAATAGGAAAATACTAATTCATGGTTTTTATTAGGACAGCTTGTTAAAAGAGAAGTTAATTTCAAGTGACATATCATATATTAAGAGATTGTTTGTTGGCCTTTCTATGTTGATTTACTGATTACATAGCATTATAATTTAGGTAAGAGTATGTTTAGTAATTTACATTGAGTGTGCTTTGTAGTTGGAACAACTGCCGATAGAACTGGAATAATGTTTCTGAATGAAGTGGCTCTAGGCAAAGAGCATCACATCTCTTGTGATGATAGCTCTCTGGTAGTTGCTCCAAAGGGATTTGACAGCATTGTAGCAAGAGGCAGAACAGAACCAGGTTAGCAGAAATACTTTTGTATTTTTACAACATTCATCATTGTTGACATGGGATGGAGAAATTTCAGTCTTTGCTGCCTTCTTTGCTCTTCTGGTTTGCATTATTTTAGGAACAATACTTCATTTGATTAATCATTACCATTAATATACCCTTTTAAAAATTATTAGCTTTAAACATTTTCAGTTGTTGTCTGTCTCAAATATGGCATCACAGACCAAAATCAGTCGTACGTCACAATATGAGTTATTAAATAAAACACCAAAATATCATTCAAAATAATATGCGATTTTCACACAAAGCAGTAGGAAATAACTTTGCGAATAGTTTTGTAACTGGTGTATTTTCTAACATTTTTATTATGTAATAGTATTTTCGTGATTTTCATAAAAATATTGCTTTAGTTTTACATGATATTTTGGCTGGTACTTAATGGTACTAATCAAAAAGTACTTTTAATACATTTACTTTTACTGGGAACATGCTAAAGCAATAATTATGGTGTCATTTTGAAGCTGAAAGTATCGTCATTCCAATGATATAAAACCTAAATGTGAAATTTTTGACGTAATACTGATAATGGTATGTGGTCCCTCAAATATTGATGAAATGCAGTATTGCATTAAGCAGTAACAGTAACTCGTCGTGTGAGAATTATCTTGTCGTATCTCCACTTTTTTCGAAAATGCGTTTAGAGTTGATATGTAGCGGGCAATATGTTTTCTTTCTTCAGTGTAAATTACTAAGAGATAAGAGATATGACATGTCGTTTTAAAAATATTCACCAAAAACTAACTGTTGTATCTCCAGACACTTTTATTGTACCAGAGTTGTATGAAGTTTGCACGGTATAGCAGTGTCTATTTTTGATATACGCCAAGATAATTCTCACGCGACACTTTCCCACCAAAATTTTCAAACTCGTTTTTCTCGGAATTATCGATTTTAGGCAATCAATTTAAGGAGAGAGTTAATCATGAAAATAAGGCAATTGAGCTGCCATATAATTGCAGAAATGGAAAGAACTCTTTTGATGTGTTTTTGTAGATTATCCATAAATTTCAAGCAGCATTTTATAATCTTGATGCAGAGTGTTTTGTTACATCTTCCTAAGTCTTTAGCCAGTGTAAGAAATATTGTATATTACTACAGTGTCGTGTTACTGATGTTGTTAATTGATCATGAAGTCTGATTAAACCCTCTGAGGAGTTGCTTGGTAGACTATCTGGACAAAGCTGTAGTCGTAAATGCTCTACAAAATGGCACGGTTTTCATTAATTACTTACTTATTTAGTGCCAGTTTAATAATGCACATGACATCAACCAATAACTCAACAAGACCAAACTGTAATCCAATCAACATCGAGACGATGAATCCACTGAAACAGTCTGTGAATTGTGAAAAACAGACAAGTTTTAAATTTTCAGTGGAACCAGAAATCCCAAACGAATAGTGGTCTAACATTGTGTCAAGTAAAGATGAACTGTCACCTCTCATTTATCCTTAGAGGACAGTATGTCATTATGAACAGCAAGAATTGCTGACTCCGCTGGGCGAAACCTGCGATATGCAGGCTGAAGTGGATATTAGCAAATTGTAATAGATGAGATCACATACGAATGAAGTAATCAGAATTTTCTTCACTCCTCCCCTATTTTTTTCAGATGGAGGTGATATAAAAAGGGGGGGGAGTGATGACACCTCAATAATTGTATAACAATTTGTCTATTATTGGCCTTCTTATGATTCACTGAACAACTATCAGCAAGTAGACCTGGAGAAGTAGGATTTGGGAGAGTATAACTAATACCTCTGTTATTAAATTGAAATTGCTTCTGTGCAGATTAACTATAGACCATTCTATAGGTTTTTGTATATGTATCCAAATGTACATGTATTTGGCCAGGATGTTTCAAGAACTTTTCAAAGACATTTCTTGCTGAGTTAGAGATCCTAGAGTATAAAAAGGACAAAATCATGTGCTGTATGTGACATATTGATTAATTTTATAAAGAAAAAATATTTAAATTGTGACCTCTTTAAAAGTGAACATTTGTTGTTTTATTCAAGATCCTAAATTTGATACTGAGATTGTGTTGGACAACCACAAGGTGATCGTTCCACAGGGTAAAGTGATCGATCAACCTCAGTTCAGCAGCAGTAGCTTCTCACAGAGTGAATATCTAATCTACCGAGAAGACCAGTGTCGCATTCGTTTCATTCTTAAGCTGAAATTCTAATTCCATATCAAATGATCTGTGGCTGAAGCAATTGCTGCTCACTTGTGTTTTTGATGATTTTTTAAATTTAGTGTTTAGCTTTGTTGTGTGTCTCATTTCCATAATTTTTGTGTTTTAGGAACATGATTTTTAGTGGCATGTACTTGAGAAAGTAGGGCAGTGACTAGTAAAACAATGTTCAAACACTACAATTCACTCACTCTTGATAAAGCACAGCATTAACCAAGAGCTCTGATCTTGTCATCAGTAAGTTTTGTATGAATCTATTCAGGTGATCATTTAGGTATGTGTTGCGGCCTTTCAGTGGGGGCTTTCATGTTGCTAATTAATTGTAACATATCTTATGAAAATTTAAGCGTTGACTTTTATGTGTTTTGAAGACTGAATTCTTGGTAGAAATTTCAATTTCATGACATTTATGTGCTGTATTTGAGTTTGTTTTTCTTTGAGCTTCAACATGTTAATTCTGCAGATGAAATCAAGGAAATTTTTTATGGTGAAGATTGATAATTATCAGAGAGATCTACATCTACTGTAGAGTCAGTTGAGCTTCAGTTTGTAATGATTGTTTGGCTAGTGTTTGCATTTACTTCAGTTTAAGGCTGTGTTAAATACATCCACTTAAGTGACAATCAGAAATGTTTAGATTTGGCAAGTGATGATTAATGTCACTTGAGGTTGAAATTTCATTTTAACCAATAATTATTCATTTTGTCAGTATGCCTTTAGGAAGTGTTTTGTGAGTTGGCATTTTAGAGCTATTGAAATTATTGCTTAGGCATTGTTATTGTTTGTTGTTGTAATAGTATAATATCTACTTAATGTCTTGATTTCTTTGTTGTTTAGTTGCTTTGTATTACTGAGTGTATCTGAAATCTCACCAATTCATTATGTTTCCTTGTCAGTGTTTATATCTAACAAGTGTTTGACAATTCACAGCTAATTCCAAGTAACTAGTATGCTAATCCAACATCTTTCAGATACATTCATCTTTTGTACCACATTACATAAAACCTAATGCAACCTTAACATACTCAAATTAGATAGATCAAGTTGACTAGATGTAAACCATGCAATCAGTAAGTAACATTTAAAGTGATGACGTTTTGGTCATTGCTGAACCCTTTATTGGTCAGCTGCTCTGACTGCAAACGTTCTAGTGTTTATGAGGTCACTTCTTAACCCTTTAATAACCAGCGATTGGTAGACAAGTAGTAGACGTAAGGCATAATCAACGACACTGGTTGTTAAGAGATTAGTGAATCACGTTATTAACTTACTACACGGCATCGACGGATGGAGATAACAATTCCCACTGATTCTCGATATACGACTATATATAATGCAAATTGTTCTTATGTTAAATCAAATGAAGTTTGACTATCTTGAGCATGAATTTTTTTGCCCTTTTTTCATCAAAACTGGCAATCATTAGCTGCACCTTTTCACATGTTGAACTACCGCTACTGGTCTTTACACAGCAATGCAACATTTAATTGTGAGTTTCCCTCTCCACTGCCCAGCTCCATTCCTTCCCCCTCTGTTGCTGACATTCTTTTCATTCTTCTCAGACAAAATCTCTTCCCTTTGCTTCACATTCCAATCTCTTCCAGTCTCCCACTCCTCTAGGGCTGATCCACTCCCTCTCACCCAGCCATGCTTCTCCTTCCTGTTGGTCATTGCTCCCAATTCTCTCTTCTGCCACAGACGTGTCACTCTTAAAATCTCTTCCCAACAAGCAATGTGCACTTGATCCCATTCCTACCTGTCTCCTAAACGACTGCCTCTTTTCTGGTTCCTGTAATCACCAAAATCATCAATATCTGACTACTGGCAACTTCCCTATGGTGTTTAACCACTCAATCGTCTCCCCCCTTTCTTAAAAAAGAAAATCTCGACAAGGAAAGCCCATAATTTTTTTTATCTAATAACCGTGTCATCTCCATTCTTTTTGCCAAAGTTAACTGAAAGAATAGCTCTTACCCGGTTGAATGACTCCCTTTCTTCCAGCTCACTGCTCAACACTCACCAATCAGGCTTCACTAAATGCCAAATTTTCAGTTCCCTTGCATATAATCTAGTCAAATTTGTAACACGCATCGAGGTGATTTAGGTACTTTTATTTCAAAATCATAGTTGAAAAATTTGAGGTAAACAAATTGCACACCATTTCACCCATTTGGCATGCTCAAAATTGCTCAGGATCCCAGCTGGGACTTTGCCTCAGACCCCTAGTCGTTAGGAACTCTGCCCCCAATAACCAATATGTTTTCATCCGCAATCAATCAATATAGGCCTACTTTATCGATCACCATAGGCTTAATATTCATGCAGATAGTTTAGACATTCACATAGATTCCACGTAAATTGACATCAAATGAAAAACCCAGAGGAACATATTAAAGTTCTGCTATCGGGTTGCCTAGTTACATTAATGATTAATAAATTATAATAAGTATTAGTTAGCACATGCTGTAAATTGGTTGAAATAATCTATCGCTATGATGTTCACAATAATAATTAAATAATAATTATTCCTCGCTTGCGCTTAGGTATCTTCAATCGCAATCGCATGGTTGTCGACAAAACGGCCAACGCAAAATACACAAGGAAACAAACAGCAAAGATGGTAGATCTTTACAAACAGTAGTTCATGCACAAATTAGAGAGTTCTTGTTCTGAAATAGCTTATAATAATTCAAACTATAATATCATGTGTTTAATAATTAGGTTTTAGAAGAACGAGTGTAATTCAATCGCTATTGAATCGTCGCAGCATTTCGTGTGCATGGTGTTGTCATTTCGCCTTTGGCTTTGACAAGTTTGGGCGTCTCGCTACGTTTGGGCGACCGTCTTGTTGATAGGTCTGAGCACTGTTGCCTGGTAACATATTAAGCTTGACCATAATTATGTGGCTTGACTGTATTCAAACGTAATGAACGCTTGTCCCTTATAATAGCGTGTGACACACACACCGTGAATGGCTGCATAAAACGCATATATTTCCTTCGCTTAGCGTCGAAAATCGACTGCATTGTTCAAAATGCACGTATAAGCACGACATTTTTAATAGAAAGTTGATTTTATGGTTTAAATCACCTGATGTAGCCACACTCTGAAATATTTCTAGAAACAAGGATTTTGACAGGTTTTTGTTGATGAGCGATAATACAGGTTTTTTTGTGCATCCGAAGGTAAAGACAAGCGCAAATCGCTAACTGATTGGGTGCAGAAAATTTAATGTGCTTTAGTTATTCAAGAGCACAACGTTTTTCGAAATTGATCTTGTTGCAGTTTAAACACATCGTCACTTCATATTTTCTAGCTTTTGTGACAATTCTCATGTATTGCAGCTTAACGCTCAGTCGCTAGCTTTGGCTGATGGGCCATAGTACGTCAAATCAACCAGTGGTGTAGGCCACACCGCTTTAGGTTTTATTTAAGTTTTTGTACATTAACTACATGCAAAAGTAAAAATGACAGTGACAATTTTAGCAGAATATTTCAAAATTTGAGGAGATATCAAATTTGTATGTCAATAAAAATTGGATCATTTAAAAGGAGAGTTTTGACTTTTATATCTCAGTCATGAGCTAAGGGCTGAACTCTAATAAAATTATCAGTATGTTGTGGACAGTAGCAGCTCTACAGAGGGGCCATGAGTGATAGTCCCCCACCAACTGAGTTCGTGGCTGCCACTGATGGGCCCTTCAAATTTGACGTCCACTTTCAGTTTTGATGAAACGAGACATCCAGATGACCCCTATGTCATGTTCCCGAACCCTGTATGGCCCTCTGTTAAGAGCTGCCACTAATTGTGCGCTCCCAAAATATGCAAAAATCTATGTGATGTAACTTATGGTTCTTTTATCCATGAATTTGTAAATATTGCATGGAAGCCAATTTTTGCTAAAGTTTCTGATATCTTGTCAACAGGCAGGATTATGTACTGGTTTTTTAACGAGTACACAGGTGCTCATTAGACATATAGTTAGTGCATGATTAGTTCTACAGCGCCCACAAAAGCGAAGTCGCGGAAACCATTCACAGGCACAGTATGTCTGTGCTTTCCAAGGATATTTTCTTTGCTGTGATCATCAAAGTGGGGTTTACGGCTTACCCAGAAAGTAGAAGTGGCTTTTGAAGGAATAATGCTGCAGAATGCCAGCTGCAGACCGTCATTGGTAAAAAAAATCTAGGATAGTGTTCAGCTCCTATCCTTGTAAATCATTTTTTGACGATGAACAATCTTGCAGTGTTGCAAATTGCTGTTAATAGGTCTCGTACTACATTCTGGTAAATTAGTAGTTACCAACTACTTTCATGTACTTGGTCCTAATTGATTTTACCATTACTATGCTGCTAGTGAAGTTTTTCAGTTTACAGTAGATTCATGCCAGTTATACATGCAAGAGCAAGAGTAAAGATAATTACAGGTTTACACATTTACTTTGTGCTTTAATAATGTTCAATAAACAAAATTTGCAACAGACATGCATGATAGTGGAATTATTCTGCTAATCTTGCAGATATCAGTACTCTTTGTTATGTATAGTGTATATGATTGTCAGTCACTGCCTGTTGTTGCCATGAATTTGTTTCGGCAAAGTGCAAATACAGTAGCAATAATTAGCACTCTTTCACTGTCCTTCAGGTAGCTGTGATCCATTTTAATCTAACTCAGAAACCTGTTGTTACTTTCCTCTGCCTATGTATGCTTTGGCAAAGCAGACTTAGTGACAATGGCCTGGAAAATTTGGAGAAGATAAATTTTTTGTAATGATGGCAATAAAAAGTTTCAAAACATTTCTATAGACAGGCAGTCCATTGCGTGGGTCATTGTCTAGAGAAGGAAGTTACAATTCAAGATCAAGGTGAAAAAGGTGGGCAATTGTAGTGGTTGGATTCCACTGCGGATGACCATTTTTGAGATATCTAAGATCTGCATTGAGTCACAGTGCATGCAATTTTTTGTTACGGTTATGGTTAAGGGTTGCCTTGGCAGATGCAAATGTGTTACTTAGGCTAACCTTGTATGCACCAGTGTTGGGCTCGAGACCAAAAACTCAAGCATACATTCAAGACCAAGACCGCAGTTTTCTGGTCTCGAGACCACATCCCTAGTATGAACAGCTCTCTAATCAAAGACTTTGCAGCTTCTTCCATTTGTGGAGCAGTTGGGTCTTCTTCCGTGTAGGCAATCCGGTTCTAGAGCTCATCATTCTACTGAAACTGCTCTCCTATCTCTTCTGTCAGATGGTTACTCAGCCATAGTCAACCAAGTCCTATATCACACTACTAGATCTCTTTATGCTTCTTCAGCATTGGATTTGGTTGATCATGACATTCTCTTCTGTTGACTTAAAATCTCCTTTGTCTTAGTGTTGCTCCTCTTCACTGGTTTCGATCCTATCCCATATGTCACTCAAAATTCTAGGTCAGTGTTTCTCAAACTATGGGTTGCGACCCAAAAATGGCTTGCCATGCTCACCGCTGTTTCATCATAGTTCCATTAATTTCAAAGAAGCCAAATGTAACTGTTCTTTTCACCTTCTTTGTTGTATAGTTACTACAGTATACTATTCTACTGAGTACAGTAAGCCTTAAGTCTACTCTTTATATTGAGTGTATTAAATGCATGCATTGTAAATTTACATTGAAATGCCACTTAAATTGTAACTCGATATTGTTCACCTTGTTGAGGTGGGTTGCGGGAATTCCAAGATTTTCTAAAGTGGGTTCCAAAAGTCTGGGAAACACAGTTCTAGGTGACACCTGCACACCATGGGTACATGTTAGGTTTGGGGTTCCTCAATGATTCATACTGGATCCACATACTGTCATATTTACAGCTAACATCCTCTTTTTTGCAAAACATTCTGCAGTGGGACACCTGTATGCTGATGATGTTAAGGCCTTAGTCCGTGGTCCGCCTGCAGATCAACTTGCCCTTTCTCAATCCATTGAGTGTTTTCTTCAAAACTTCATTGATGGATGTCCTCGAATCGCCTCTCTATCAATTCGACAAAAACTCAGTACCTTCTTAACTCGACTTTGACCTATTTCTGAATGATTTCCATTGTTTACTTTCTCTACTAGTGTTCTTGACTTGGGTGTCACCATTGACAGTACTCTCTCGTTTGCTGAACACAAGGGCGTGCACATAGGAGGGATCTGTAGGCAAATGCCTCCAATTACAGGTAGGGGGTAATTTTTTTGTGTTAGGAGATATCTTGCCTTCCTAACACTGGGGACCAGAGGTTTGCCTCCACCACTCAGAGGGGTCCGATACCCCTGGCTGAACACATCTAATCTACCTTGGTCTAGCTTCTATCACCTGCACCTTCTTCTACCTGTCCCTCCTCTATGGTATATGCTTTTGCTTGCTCATGCATAGATTAGTATAACTTGCTACAATTGGTCTTTACTCTTATGAAAGTTTACCTGCCATTTCTTCAATCGGTGCTAAATGCAGCTGCCCGCTTCTCTTGTATATCTGCTTTCATGACTGAGCACTTACACTGGCTTCCGCTCATAACCCACATTCTGTTTAAAGTTACTTTCCTTATTCCCAGAGCGTTTTGGGTCAAGCTCCACACTATCTTTGTGACCTTATCATTTCGGCTGCCTCTAGTTGTCCTCTTCGTTGTTTAGACAGGTATGATCTCTTGGTATCTGATGGTTTCTCTCCAATACCTCGTCTGTTGGCCCTTTGCTTTGGAATGATACCCCCTCCGACTTGCTCTTTGATTTTTACTGGCTGCCATGCAATATCTACAAAGTCATAGATAAAAAACCATATGTTACATCACATAGATTCTTGCATATTGTGGAAGAGCACAATCAGTGGCAGCTCTCAACAGAGGACATACATGGGCTGGGGAACCTGACAGAGGGGCCATCTGGATGTCTGGTTTCATTATAACTGAAAGTGGACTCAAATTTGGAGGGGTCACCACTGGGATCCACAAACTCAGTTGGAGGGGACAATGGCGCCTCCTGGCCCCACTGTAGAGCCGCCACTGACCACAACACACTGATCATTTGATTAGAGTTCAACCCTTAGATATATAGAAGTCAAACCTTGGAAGATCATGTCATATTTAATGATTCAATTTTTCTTATTAACATAAAAAATTCACACCTCATTCAAATTTTGAAATATTCTGCTAAATTGACACTGTCATTTTTGTTTTTGCATGTAGTTAATGTAAAACAAACTTAAGTAAAACCTAAAGCGGTGTAGGCCTACACCACTGGATGATTTGACGTACTAGGGCCTATTACCCACCAGCCAAAACTAGCGATTGAGCGTTAAGCTGCAATACATGGGAATTGTCACCAAGATCCTCCGAAAGCTACTGTAAATGTTAAATTTTATCACCAAAGCTAGAAAACATGAAATGATACAGTGCTTCAACTGCAACAAGATCAATTTCACCAAAACGTTGTGTTTCTTAATAATTAAAGTACATTTCTGCGTCCTATTAGTTAGCGATATTCAACTTCGGGTGCACAAAAACATCTATTATCGCTCATCAACAAAAACCTACAAAATCATTTTAACTAGTAATATCTTAAAATGTGGCTACATCAGGTGTTAATCTGCATTATTTTTTATTCCAAATATGAAATTTTATGCTTGTACGTCAAAAATGAACAATGTTACGCTAAGCGGCCTTTGGAATTAACTCGTACGAGTTAAGTTCAGCTGGTTAAGTGTGTTGTTTTGGTTGTGTTTACTGCGTAATACTGAATAGGTCGATTGGATTGACGCAAATACAAAAGCACACCAGTACGCGAGTAGTCTACATCTGTAATTATCATGACCATTGTAACAGCATGAAACCTGTATAAACGAAAAGTGATTGATTGATTGATTGATTGATTGATTGACCTATAGTAAGAGCAATGCACCGGTAGTTGTTAAAATAACTTCTGCCATACAGCATCTTCAGTTCAGTCTTCTTTCTGACACATCGTGGAGCGTAAGCCGTGCATGGTTGCTAACTTTCTAGATCTCTTAGATATGATGTAGGCCAGCGTTTACCATTCTCTTTTGACCGCGGAACCCTTTTGACCTCCAATTTTTTTGGCGGAACCCCGGTCCAAAACTAAACACTGTTCCGGTTTTGCAAACGTTTTAGAATGCAGACAATATAGATTTAGGCCTAGATTAATAACAACACACAAAAAAACGATGACAAAGACACATAAATTCTCTTCATATAAACTTATAGGCCTTCACAGATGTTATGAAAAAGCATCCTATAGGCCTACGCATACTGTAAAATTTGCAGTTTAGGTGACTCACTCTCGTCCGTATCGGCCTAATACGTACGATATAATTTCCGTAATTTAAGCTCTATCTTAATAAGAAGGCATATTGATTAATATATATATATAATATATATGTTTTAACTACAGTACAAGCTTGATTGATGAAATGATGTTAACTAGAAGGTTAATTAATGAAAAGAATTGATGAAAAAATGCCATTTAATTGGAAGCGGAAATGATGATGAGATTTTAACTGGAAGGTGGAGTTCTGCCTAAGTAGAAGCGGGAATCGTGAAAAGATTTTTTTTAAAACTGGAAGCGGGGATTATGAAAAGAATCATGCAATCCAGTAAGGCGAAAATGCGTCAAATATACTGCAAGTCCGCCTGAAAAATTGGTATAATTTATTTGAAATTGTTTCAAGCTTGTTGAATGCTTTCCGCGGAACCCCTGTCTTCGCCTTACGGAACCCTTGGGTTCCGCGGAACACAGTTTGGGAAACGCTGATGTAGGCTATGATCGTTAAAACCGCAAGGCCTTACGAATCAAATATACTAGTCCCATAATTCATTACAATAACTAAATTTTACTAGCGTAGGCATACACTTAATTTATTATAGGTGCAGATGCCTAGAGCTACACTAGTGTAAAGATTAAAATACACATCAAAACTTTTGTTTACGTCAATGTGAGTGAGTAAAAGTACATCTATGAAATGACACTAGAGTTTTTGAGCCGCGTCTGATATCAGCTGACTTACAAATTTTATAATTATTAAAATGCCCATGTAGGCCTAATTATGCCATTTAAAAAAATTAAATGCTGTTGATAATAAAGTTGAAAAATTGTGCTGGTGCATGGACGGCGTCCAGGCTATGCTGACGAAATAAGACAGCAGGACAGCTTTGAAAACAAGTGCCTGGATGCCATCCATGACCGTCCATGCTCACTTTAGGCACTGGGTAGAGCAGGGCTATTCAATTAGCGGCCCGCGGGCCAAATCTGGCCCGCGAAGGCCTAACAACTGACCCGCGGACCTATGCCAACATTTTAAGGATTTTTTGTAAAATCTATGTTTTTGAATTATTATTATTATAATTATAATTATTTGAATTATATTATATATTTTGCAAATGTATCATTTAAAAAAATTTACTGGAGGGTGATCAGCAGCCCCCCTCCCAAAACCCCTCCTTGAGCCTCTGACCCCCACCATCTCCAGATTTATCTAGTTTGGCCCTTGACTAAATCTAATTGAATAGCCCTGGGGTAGAGGATTTGTCTCGTCTTGATTTTGCTTCTTGCTACGGACCTCCTCTAATTAAGGGCTCTATTGTGAAGGGAGATTAGCGTTTTAGTCTTAAGTGGTAGTTTGAGGCCCATACAAGAAGACATTAAACGTAGTATAATGCAGATCTCAACTCTCAAGTCAAAGTCACGTTGACTATCCGGGTGCTATATGTACGTCGGCCTAATATCTATCTACAATTCTGATAATTTTCATTTACCTATTCTTAGCTCCAGGTCAAGGTGTATTAGTCCTTGGCTACAGGTTGTAGGCCGACACCGGAGTACGAATATTCAACATCCAGCTGGGGAGCGAAGAGGGGTGGGACGCAGAGCTGACGAACCGAGTACGTGAGATCATTGTATTATCTCTGTAACGTTGACATGCCCTTCTTTCACTATGCAGCGTTGCTGGTTAAATAAATATATAACGTATAATAGGCGCCTATTTTAAATTTATGTAATCATAGAACGGTTCGAAATTAAGCGAAAATTATTAGTATCGTTATTGAATGCTTACTTTACCTACTTAAATATAATATAGATGAACATGGTATCTTTGCTGGGCAAACGTTGGCGCTTTGCTATCTACGCGTGGAGACTTCACCATACCTCGCACTAACAATTGAAGTTTGGGAACCGTGCATTCTCAGTCGCAGGACCCACAGAATGCAATAGTGTCCCAATTTCAGTCCGTCAATCACAACCGTTGCTCTTTTCAAGACAAAACTGAAGATCTGCCTATTCTCTCTGAGATGACTAAGAATGCAGCACAGCGCTTTTGTGCAAAACTTGTCAAGGTGCTTTATAAATGCCTAGTTGTATTGTATTGTTTTGAAATGTCGTCATGATTGCGTCAGCATATTGAACTAAATTGTTAGTTGCTATGGCTACGGCGTAGATTTCGAAGAAGACGGTCGAATTCCGGATTTTTGCGAAATTTGCCGGTATTCGAGGCAGTTCTTCCGAATTCTGCTTCGTCAACATCTGTTGCGATTGAATTTTCGTCGAGAAGTAGCAGGTAGACTTAACGAATTACAAAACAACGATTCCTTATCGAATTTTTTTCATTTTCGGAGATAGAATTATCGATTTTAAGCTACAAATTTTTATGCTAATATATGTTATTTGCCATTTAGACCTGTCGATGATACTTTATACATGTAACTAGGCCTACTGGGATAGGCTTAAAAGAAAATTATTTTGGGTATTTTACCAAATGTTAAATTTAGCAAACTTCTCTCTCTCCTTAGTTCTGCTGTTTTTCTGTTGTGTAGGCCTATTGTTTTCCTGGCAGCACGTTTTCTCTTTTTCTCTCATCGTATTTCTACATTAATGTGTTCTTGTCTTCTCTTGTTTCGAGTAGCATATAGACCTAATTAGATGTTCGAACATTAATTGTAGATTGAAGAGAAGATTGAACATATTTTAGTGCCTAATAAGCTATTGATAATAAGTTAACTACGCTGTCTAGTGTGATAATATCATTAATAGGGCCTATGTTGATATTCAATAGCTCAATTTTCATTTTACCCGCATTACAGAGGTTAGGTTAGATATCCTGACCATTTTTGAGATCGTGGGTCACTGGGTCCTTTAGTTTGTTTTTGCCTATTTTGTAATCCTCTGTCGCTGGTCACGACTTTTGAAGACGTGGTGCTATAGGCATTTGCAGAATTGGATTCTATGAACTCATGACTGTCTTTTTATTCTAGCCATAGCCCAAGTATTTTCATGCAAGCAGCCATAACAAGACAGGTAATTTGAGCTTCAGAATGCCAGACGATTGGTGGCATCAAGTCAGCAAAAAAATAAGTCTGCTATTTTTGAGCTATATTTTAGGCCTACATTCAGTACAATGGTTTATCAACTTAATAAAATTTACTCAATTAAGGCACTGTTTAGATTTATTCAATATCAGCAGGTTGTAAATTACACAGGTCAGCGAATTCCGACTGTTTTGGCACCGTCCATCCTGGCAGCTTCAGGCCAGAGAATTCCGACTGTTTTGGCACCGTCCATCCTGGCAGCCTCAAGCCAGAGAACTCCGGCAGTTTTGGCACCGTCCATCCTGGCAGTCTCAGGCTAGACAATTCCGGCAGTTTTGGCACCGTCCATCCTGGTAGAGGTGGGGAACATGAAGCGCTACCTGTGGTCTGCAAGCTGTCTTCGAGCTGTCTCCGGCTGAAATATTACCATCGAGGCCTGTACGTGATGCCGTCAACCGCTGGTCATGTGAATCTCTTCATTTGGAGGATCTCAATTCCAGTCAGGAGCAACTGCAATGATTCGGTTGACCGACTGTCCTACAAGCAGCTTGATTAGTTTCAGTTTCTACTTTCTACTTTCAATGAAGGTTTGCGACTTATCCGGAGTTGATAGAGATGGGCATGGTCACTTACAATGTAATTGGCGATGGACAGACGATTGGTTGCTGACAAAATCGTCAGGTCATTTGGTACGTGTAGATACTAAGTAGCGGAATGTCAATTAAGATAATGAGACACACAGCAATTTCTGTCTTGTCTGCCTGTCTCTTTGTTATTTCTCTTCCTCTTGTCTTAATTAATTTTGCTTATAGATATAGCTCAATCTTGTCTCTTCTTTGAACTGCTGACCCTATTTTCTCTCCTTGTTATGTCCAAGATTTTGTCTTAGGTTTGGCAGATTCTTGACAAAGGTTTTTCGCAACTTATCCCGCTGCTTTGCTATATAAAATTTCGTTGGCATATTTCAGCTCAGTTAAGTAATAAAGTTACTGTTTGCTTTCTTTCAATCTATCCTAGGCTACTCCGCGTCTTTCTTTCCCTGTCGTGTAGCTCACTCCCTTTCTTGCTTTGCAACGTCATGCATCACTGTTTTGTCTTTTACAACTTGCCGGAAACCTGAGATGTCGTGGGACGAGGCCGAGAAGAAACTGGCAATGGAAAGAGAAGACATGTGGACAAGGGGATCCGTTGCCCAATATGCAGAGGTCTATAGTATACTGAGTAAGTCTTAACCTCAAGAGTTTTAACTCGTACAACTTGATTACCCAGAATTGTCCGTGAGGAAGGAAAGCAATGGGATACCACGTACCTCATTCTTCTAAACCCCGGATAGCATATGCAAGCTGAGAACTCATCATCGATCATCATCAGATTGTTTCGTTACTTTCTATCTCCATTCTCAGTGCATTCTCCGTGCTTTTCACTTCAGTCTCACTGCCATACTCTCAGTTTTATTCTAAATCTCCTTTCTAATTTTATTTTCTGTCTTACTGTTCACTTAGGGTATATGGTGGGGCAAAACGGGCCATCAAAGAAAAAATTGCTTCCTGTTATCGCTGTGTTTGATATAAGATAATTACTTGGTGTTATTTAAATGACATTCAAGATTGGCTATCAGTCCCTGAAAGCAGAAAGTAACTGAACATGCTATGCTTGCGCATTTTTAAGAAAACAAATAATTGAGAATAATGGACGTTTTGCCCCACGGCTGGGGGCAAAACGTCCATGCGGGGGACGTTTTACCCCCACGTTGAAAGTTGTGAGAAGTAAAGCATACATACATTCGAAATTGCTCAAAACGTAACAGCGTGCAATTAAACAGCTGCATAACACGAACTTACTAGCCTACCCTAACATAGGCCTATAAATAACATAAAGTAGGCCTCTGTTCGTGTCACGCGAGCGCTGCATCAGGAAAACCAGTTTATTAACAGGCACAAGTGCCTAGTCAGTCAAAGCCCAGACAGGTCAAGCCAAGAGAGGGAGATGTTTGACAAGAAATCAGTCAAGACTGTTAAAGCACACAGCCATATCGTCAGGTCCACACGACTCGTGGTACCATTTCTTGCATGTAGGACATTCTTGCCACAGCTCGAATGGCGGGAATATTATGCGGTCATTTATTAGTATCGATATGCATATCTGAAGTAATGAAAAGACTTAGCCGTATACTAGGCTGAGGCCTAATACTTAATTAACCATACCTATATTAGCCATTGTTCCAATTAAGCACACACCGCTCAATCAATATTCCTTTGAGGCAAGACGTCCCCTGGACGTTTTACCAGGGAATGTTTTGCCCCCATGCATGTAGCAGCTACATTTCTGAGCTGTACAAATAAATGAGTGTATTATCGCTCACCACGTGTATCATAATTATTCAACACAAAGGTATTTTTCGAACTGCTATCTCGGTTTTACAAGCAACAATACTAATGTAGTCGAAAAAATTCACAAAGCGTTATCAAAATATCATAAAAAGACCCAAAAAGCCTTGTTTCGACGATAACCTGGTCGTAAATCGCTTAATTTCGCGTCACAGTAAGTTTTGTGGTAATTCTAGATTGCATTAACAAGGCAAAGACATTGCAACCTCACGAAATGTACATTGTAGTATAAAAAATTTAAGACGGGGGGACGTGTTGCCCGCATGGGACGTTTTGCTCCACGTTACCGTACTTTTGTCAGTTTCGGCAGTGGCGTAACAAGGGCTTTCAGCGCCCAGAGGTAAGATTTATTGTCTGCGCCCCTTTTTAATTTTCTAGTATATTTTTAATCTTTCGTAGTACTGTGTAATTATTTATACAATTACAATTTTCAAAAACTACAAATGGTCTTTGATTTTATTCAGTGCTAGTAACTTTTGGCTCTGTAATAAGTGATGAAACATCATTTATGAACTATTTTTATAAAAAAAAAATTTAAAGAACAATTTTATTTGAACAAAGCGGTCAGCAGTAGCTTGTACTAGTTTTAAAATGTTGACATTGTAACATACACCTGCTTAGTTATAAGGCCACTGCATGGTTACAAGCGAATTTTTCTAGTTTTTGCAGATGTAAACGCATCTATTATTTTGTCAAAATCAATTTAATCGAAAACCTCTTTTGTTGCTTAGAAGCGCCAAATTATTCAATCGGTTTTGTCTCATTATGCTTCGTGAATAGGTCAGTATTAATTTTAGTTTACCAAAAGATCTTTCACAAGTAGCATTAGAAACTGCAATGGTTAGGAGCAGTGGTAAAGCAATCCGCATATTAGGAAACACATCTTCGTCATATGATATCAAAAATTTCAGTAGATCCAGTGGTACTTCAGGACTAACTACGTCGCTTTGGTTTCTGTTACTTAGTAGCATCTTGCAGTCATTAATTTCTCGGAACAGATCATTTCCATCAATATGGCCTTCAGAATTATTTGCCAGATCTGCACATTCAATTGTTTCCAGCAGTTCGGTAGAACGTCCTGACACGAGACTTTATATCCAAAAGAAATCCTAATCGTGCGTCCAATTCTCGCAAACGAGAAAAGCGGGTTCTAATTTCAGCTATTAAACGATCAGTGGCACTTTTCATAATGCGACTCAGGTTGAAATCAAATTTAAATAGTAATGCTGTTGTTATATGAAACGCAGAAACAGGTTAACAGACTGTTACAGACATGTGATAACAGGTCTGCGCTACATAGTACAGGACTATAGAAAAAGACTATATGCCTTTAGGTCCCTATAAAGATTAATTTGTATTCTGTTAGACTTTTTATAATATAATTATAATATCTCTATAATAAACAATAAATACCTGATTGATATTATGTTTAAATGACCCATTAATTGAATAAAACACCAATTTCTCCTGGATCGACAATCATTAAAACCGCGGGAATTTCTGGGCCGAAAATTATGGCGTTTTAGAATTTTAATTAAGTGAAATATTACGTCCGGGGAGGAGTAATAGATAATACTTTTAAGAATACGACTGTGTCGCCACCATGCGATTAATTTTTTTTAACAAAACTTGCAATAGACGGCTGGAACGACTTCTTGTCAGATTTAAAATTGAGAATTAAGCTGTGCTTATTTTAGAATTAAATATTTTGAAGTAGAATTCAATAATTATAATATATTTATGTTGTACTTTTAAAATTGTGTGCCCCTCTGACCTGGCCCTGAGGCAGTCGCCCTTCTCTGACCCCATCGTTACGCCACTGAGTTTCGGTATACGTCAGTTTAAGATCCGTGGATCCTCCTTTGTCCGTACAGTACCGATCCCGAGAGAGGATGTTTAAGGCTTCAGTGAAGCATCGTTATTGCCTCTTTCGCGAGACTTTAACGCGACACGTAGAGAAAGATTGACGCGTTGTGACGCGCTAAACTACCGATAATCGCGCCAAATTCTCGCGTTAGTCGCGCTGTGCTGATGACATGGGCGGAGCTAACAGGTTTCTTGGGGACCAATCGTTAGGGATCTAAATTTTCAATAGCCGCCACAGTCAATTAAACAGTGCCGTATGGTCAACTACCTAAAGACCTATTCAGTTACAGAGGTTTACATGTATGTGCATGTACACGCACACATGTGCACGTTTGGTATATAAATGGTTTATTTGCTTATTTTATTTGTAGCTTTTGAGTTCGGGCTTTTCATAGATATATTGCATTTATCTTAAAATTTGTATTTCGCGTGTGTATGTGGGTGTATATATGTTTGTTGGCGTTAATGCTCTGTATGCATATGTGTAAGCTTCTGTGTTTGTGTGCCTTTTTGTCTGGTGTGTGTCTGTGTGTCAGCACATCTGCCTGTGTGTATGTCTGAGTGTCTGTGACCGTGTATGTCTGTGTAACTGTATGTATGTGTCTCCATGTGCATATGTGTGTCTGTTTATATGTCCTTGTCCGCCTGTGTGTCACGATACGTGTGTCTGTCTGTGTGTGTGTCTTTGTGTCTGTGGTATGTCCGCGTGTGTGCCTCTGTGTTTCTGTCTTCGAGTATGTGTGTTTGTCTGTGTATGTGTGCTTGTCTGTGTATGTGTCGGTGTCTGTCTGTATGTTTGTCCACATGGTTTGTTAGTATGCCCGTTGTTGGATGTCAGACCTCAAGTAGAAGGTAGACAGATGGATGGATGGATGGATGGATGGATTGATGGATGGATGGATGGATGGATAGAGAGGGAGACTGAGGGAGAGACATACAGACAGACAGACAAAAGCAGAGAGCGACAGAGAGAGATAGACAGAGAGACAGACAGACAGAGAGAGACAGACAGCCATAGAGAGCAAGGGAGCGAGAGAGGGAGAGAACGGAGACAGAGAGAAAAACAGACAGACAGAGACAGAGAAAGAGACAGAGGGAGACAGAGACAGAGATACAGAGAGATACAGAAAGACAGAGAGACAGATAGTGACAAACAGAAATACAGACAGATAGAGAGTGAAAGAGGGAGAGAGAGGAGAGAGAGAGACAGACAGACAGTGCGAATGACTCAGAGAGAGACAGAGAGAGACAGACTGACAGCCTGTCTAACGGACATACATAAAAAGGGAGGTAGGGATGGAGAGACAGACAGATAGACAGAGACAGAGAGAGACAGAGAGAGACAGAGTGAGACAGAGGCAGACTGAGAGAAGGAGAGAGAGAGAGGATATAGAGAGAAAGACAGACAGAGAGAGAGAGATACGAACGGACAGACAAGCAGACAGAGACAGAGAGACAGATAGACACACCGGCAGACAGACAAACAGGCAACAGACACAAAGACAGACAGAGAGAGAGACAGAGAGAAACTTAGAGAGCCAGAGAGAGACGTAGAGGCAGAGAGAGACAAGGCGACACTGAGAGACAGACATACAGACAGACAGATAGATAGAGATATCAGATACCGAGAGAGATACAGAGAGACATAGAGACAGAGAGTGACAGACATAAATACAGACAGAGACAGAGAGCGACAGAGAGAGACATAGAGAGAGACAGATAGTCAGAGAGAGACAGAGACAGACTGACAGACAGACAGACAGAGAGGTAGAGGAGGAAGAGGAGGTAGAGAGAAAGACAGACAGACTGAGACAAAGAGAGAGAGACGGAGAGACAGACAAACAGACAGAGACATAGTGACAGACAGAACAGACAAACAGGCAACATACACTCAGACAGACAGACAAAGAGAGACAGAGAGAGACGGGGATAGACACAGAGACAGAGACAGAGAGACGTAGAGGCAGAGAGAGACATGGCGACACAGAGAGACAGACATACAGACAGACAGATAGACAGAGATAGACAGATACAGAGAGAGATACAGAGAGACATAGAGACAGAGAGTGACAGACATAAATACAAACAGAGATAGAGAGCGACAGAGAGAGAGACATAGAGAGAGACAGATAGTCAGAGTGTGACAGAGGCAGACAGACTGACAGACAGAGAGAGAGAGGTAGGGGGAGAAAGAGGAGGTAGAGAGAATGACAGACAGACTGAGACAAAGAGAGAGAGACGGACAGACAGACAAACATACAGAGACATAGTGACAAACAGAACAGACAGACAGACAAGCAGGCAACAGACACTCAGACAGACAGACAGACTGAGTGAGACAGAGAGAGACAGAGAGACGGGGATAGACACAGAGACAGAGAGGTAGAGAGAGTCAGACAGAGACGAATGGACGGAGAGACAGGAGAGAGAGACAGACTGACAGACAAAGAGACATAGAGAAACTTAGAGAGACAGAGAGAGAGAGACATACAGAGAGAGATAGAGCGACACAGAGAGGCAGACATAGGGAGATAGAGACTGACAGACATACAGACAAAGAGCCAGAAAGAGACAGGCAGATACAGAGAGATATAGAGAAAGACACAGAGACAGAAAGTGACAGACAGAAATGCAGACAGAGATAGAAAGAGGGAGGGAGAGAAAGGAGAGAGACAGACTGACAGACAGGTAGTGACAGAGACTACGTATGTCCCAGCGTGTGTTTATGTGTCTGCCCATATGTACGTCTATTCCACATCGGACTTCCCTTCGCTCCTGTTCCCGCGGACTGCTGGTAGCTCCCGACAAGCGCTCCGCCATCAACCTGTACAGGAGCAATCGCCCACGGCATGGTTCCATCTAGGAACAGCCGCATTACGCCTGGTAATCAGGACATCGTTAAGATAATGGCTCACCCCCAGAGCGGCCAATATTCATTAGTGATTCAACTAATTATAACCGGGTTATATCTCGACCTCTCGACAGCCCCAACGCAATTTGTAGAGGCTTCAATGTCTGCCTTGCATACATACATACATACATACATACATACATACGTTCAGACATACATACATACACACACATACATACATACATACACATATGCATATCTTTTATGAGTGATTGATTGATTGATTGGTATCTGTGCGTTGCGCGTGCGTGTAGGTATGTGAATGTGTGCATGTTCGTAGACAGCATGAGTATGTACTGTGTATGGATGCATGTATGTATAATATATGGATACATGCATGTGTGGGTGCTTGTATGTATGGATATTTGCATGTGTGTATGCGTCTACATACGTATGTCTTCTTCATCAGTCTTCTGCCGATGAGTA